>JANJGK010000008.1:60571686-60584186 GCA_039081455.1 Macrobrachium rosenbergii
AAAAGCGAAACCAGTAAAAAAAAAAAAATATATCATTGTCACGAGCATGTTATATTGACTGGGGCCAAATAATATATTAATGGGACTCTTGCACACAAAAACAATTAAAAAACACATTACTTAAGTAAAACCAGGCTAGAAAACAGGTACCTGTAGTTTAATGATTTGTGTTTCATTTCCAAAGATTGATTAGTTATACGCCAAACATTTATTCCAAAAACATTAGTCACCAAAGCGGTACATGTCTCGAATATTTAACAAACTGATATCAGTTCCTCGAAGGACCTAATGTACAATATTGATTCCGGATATGACGTTGCTGCGGATGCCATTAGGCATGTATTTCCAAAGTATTGCAATCTCCACGACGAAATATTGCTGATATTAGGGAAATAAACTTTTTTTTTTTTTTTACATATCCCCCAGCTCAGATTCCGATTGCCATGATTCCCGTGAATGCACAAGATCCAAGTAATAAGAAACTTATTTGCGGCAATATTACTAACCCCTGTGACTAGAAATTTAATAATGTCTACACAGTATCTTCGATTGCTTGCAATGGATTTTAATTTTGCTATCAGTCAGAATATTCTTAGACTTGAAATACTGAAAATATTAAAGCGCTGGGAACACACCACACCACAGATTAAAGATCTGAAACATTTATAAAATAAAACAATTTTTGTGTAATTCATACCAGTGCTGCATGAAATTTTGTTTCCAAACATAGCACTTTAATTCACAAGTACCCTAAACTTCCAGTTCTAAAGACAGTTTGGTGTTTGCTTAATTTTAAGTAGTGTTTCGTTCTAAATGTTTGTTTTGTTTATATGTTGATTTTTCTTTGGCTATGATATGATATGATTATCATGGGTCTGTTTTTCTCTTTCCTAAAAAAAACATGAACATTCTCCTCAGTAGATTAATGCTAAAAAAATACCCATCCTTTCTGATTATTGATCGTTATTAGCAAAAAATCCTAGTCACAAGGCCCGGTTTCATAATGCATATTAGTGGGATTTTTCTGTTGCATTTATTCTTTATCTAAAGGAAGACGCCTCATTGTGGAAGTCTTCACAGACGATTTTTTCTTTTGTGTCACGACTCTTGATAAATCTGACCGGCGCCTACCGTATTGCATCCCGCTGTAATAGTTTGATAGTTACTTTTTATAGAAGCAACAAAAATACTACAGTGAAACCATTTGAATTGCTATTGAAACCATCACACCGCGTGATTCACCAAAGCCTAGGTAAATTGACTGACTATATTCTTTAATACTTTTGCGAATCATTGGGGAACTGTCATCAAAACAAGGATAACTTCTGAAATGTCTGCCATAAAACATACTCATGAAGACAAGCACACAGATCCGACTCTCTCTCTCTCTCTCTCTCTCTCTCTCTCTCTCTCTCTCTCATAGTTCCTCATTGGACGAATGGTTATCGTTCTCGGCTAGCACTTTGCTGGTCCCACGTTCGATTCTTCGACCGGCCAATGAAGAATTAGAGGAATTTATTTCTGGTGATAGAAATTCATTTCTCGTTACAGTGTGGTTCGGCTTCCACAATAAGCTGTAGGTCCCGTTGCTAGGTAACCAACTAGTTCTTAACCACGTAAAATCAATCTAACCCTTCCGGCCAGCCCCAGGAGAGCTGTTAATCAGCTCAGTGGTCTGGTTAAACAAAGGTATACTTACTCTCTCTCTAATTTAAACGAAATTTAATTATTAAAAAAATCATCACATGTTTGCAAAATATGGAAAAATAATAAACTTTGTGTGTGTGTGTGTGTGTCTCCTTTCCCTACCTCCCCCTTTATAGACCTTTGTCGAATGATGTGATGAAAAAAAAAGCAATACCGGATTAAACCGGGTTAAAGAGCAAATTGATGTTTATTCATCCTGCGATGTTTCTAACACTTCCTTATTTCTGAACTTAGGACACAACTATTAGGATGATTTTAACAGATGTTCGGATGCACACACACCATCTTTACCGCTATATAGGCTATTATAGTTATCATCATTGTTGTTTCATCCTCAAAATACCAAAAGCAAAGAAATCATCGATAGTATGTGTTGGCGTATTTTCCCGGAAAAATGATTTAGGTTTATCCACTTCGTCATCATCATCTTAATAATCACCATTATTATTATAATTTTTGTTGCTCCATTTATTATCAATATCCTTGTTATAGCAACAAGACCAAAAACGATAATAATGCTGGTGTTAAGGATCTATGGAGATATACATACATATATTTTATGGTATTCACGAACTTTCGCCGTTTGTAAAAAGCACCTGTCCATCTCAGAGTGGGCTTCATGGAAACTGTGTAAGCTCCTAACGCAAGTAAATATTTTCTTTCATTTACCATTTGGTATTTATTTAGCTGAAAAAAAGGAAGTTTAAGCAGTAGCGTTGTTTACCTCATTATATCTTGACATGAAAGGATAATCATAAAGAAGGATTTCAGTTCAAGAGAACAGCATTTAGAAACATTTGATATGTAGCTTTATCATAAAACATTATTGGCAAGATGAAATAATCAACTAGCTGCCAGGGGATAAATTCCATACTTTAAATAAATAAAAAAACATTAAGACATGATTCACCCTCATCTCCTACAAGCAATTTTTTTAGACATCAAAAGTATTTTTCGTCTTAATTTTCTTCGGATATTTCTTTCAGTAGGATTATATATATATATATATATATATATATATATATATATATATATATATATATATATATATATATATATATATATATATATATATATATATATTTGTATGTGTACATGTGTGTGTGTATGTGTGTACGTGTGTGTGTACATAGAAATTCCATAAACTAAAAAAAAAATTTTTGCTCTTTGTACTATGTATGTTTGTGCTTAGCATTGTTCGACGAGAGCGTTTTATTCAGAAATAATAGAAAGGTTATTACATTGTTTTGTGTTCAACAAAAAATATCTGATAATGTCAGATCTCGTAATTTTTTACTATTCGTTAACGACCTATATTTTTCTTTATCTAAAAAGGCCATACTACCATAATATTTTCCTATCTTTAAGGGTCAGGAAATTCGGAAATAAAACACCGAATCGGATTTTTCCGTTGTACCTATAGACAAGATTTTTTTTTAAATGAGCCATTTTTAATACATGAATTGACAAAATAAATCAAGAGATAATTGGAACCCACGGCTGAATGCTGTTTGCCAAATATTTTGCTGATACCTGCAAATAACATATTTATTGGCTGGAACATCGTCTGATGTAAATCAAAGCTCAAAGTGCCAGGTTTGCTTAACTATGCTATGACAATACCATTACTCATGCTGTTTAGTTTATTGCATCATTTCACGCAGCACTGGCGTCATCGTCATCAAAATGTATAGCAATGACAATGAAATGAAGGACATATTATGAGTTGCCGAGTCGATGACATGATGGGAGTAGTTATTTTGTATTTTTTATTTTGATGAGATTAACCGGTGAAATTCCGCTCGGATTATACAGTCAAGTCTAACCCACGGAGGGAGAAGATAGTGTTAGGGATTAAATTATTTGCCATTTTCAGGTTTAGGAAGAATCCAGGTCCTTGCAGCCAGCAATATGGTGCCTTACAAGAATCGACGTTATGCGAATGATTGTCAGGGCAGTGCCTTCCCCGAAGCACGTCAACTGAAAGAAACGGTTCCGAGATAAGAATTATTGTAACTATTACTGGAAGCATTGTTATTGCTCTTGTCTTCTTATGGTCTTCAAAGGCAGTAACTTTAAAACATTTTTCCCAAAGTGTTAAAACGATATTTTTGCTATCATTCTGCAAGATAAACAACTCCGTTAGTTCCTAACAACAAGAAACACAAGTAAAAAATGCGACGAAATTTCTTCGGCGCAATCGAGTTTTCTGTACAGCATGCAATGCTATACGAAACTCGCAGCCGCAGCCATCAAACTTTCAGCCACGACCCGGTGGTGGCCTGTGTTGTTGGTACCTATAGCGGTGCCAGACGCACATTCATGTCTAACTTTAACCTTGAAAAAAAAATGAGGCTAGAGCGCTGCAATTTGGTATGTTTGATGATTGGAGGGTGGATGATCAACATACCAATTTGCAGCCCTCCAGCCTCAGTAGTTTTTCAGATCAGAGGGCAGACAGAAAAATTTAGATGGAGAGACAAATAGCCATCTCAGTTGTTTTCTTTTACAGAAAACTAACAACATTAAACTTCGTTTCCATATGTGTATCGACATTTTTATTATTAGAAAATTATCTTCAATAAATGTTTTATTGTGCAACATTGCACCGGTCGAGCGATGAAGCTTTTCTTATATTGTGTCGTTGATTGTTGGATATCAGTCTCCTTAAAATCTCTTATGAAGGAATTTAGTTTGGGCAATCCTGATAAATTTTTCATCAATAGGGGTGAAAAAAATTTAATTCTGAAATTAGGTAAAGTGAATGTGGTACTGAAAGAGCCAAATCCATTTGGAAAGAAAGAATTATTGTCTGTACGTAAATAAAAACAGGAGAGTGTTTAACAAAAAAAAAAAAACGAATTAACTGAAAGAGAGGCAAGGCAGATTGATTTGTATATACAGTAGTAGTATAAAAGACTGAAGTAAGTTGATATATATATATATATATATATATATATATATATATATATATATATATATATATATATATGTGTGTGTGTGTGTGTGTGTGTGTGTGTGTGTGATTATATATATATGTATATATAACCATAACTTTGCATTATTCTTTTTTAGTTTATAATAAATCTCTCTGCCTTACCTCTCCTTCAGTATATATACACACACACACACACACACACACACACACACACACACACACATATATATATATATATATATATATATATATATATATATATATATATATATAATCACCCAGAGGTCTTTGCCAGCAACGACAATGATTGTTTGGCAGAATGAACCAAAAATTTAGGAGGCAGACTTGGGAGAATAAAAATGGTACGAAGTGGGAGAATAATATTAGCTTCACCAAAGAGGAGAAGGGGTTACAGGAGCGAAAAAAATCCAACTGAATGTTTTAGCTTTTGTTCACGAAAGCTACAGATCTAAACACAGAACTCGAGAGTAATTTATAGCAACAGAATTTAGCATATGAAGACTTTAACTAGAAATGGGGCACCTGTTTGAGCGCATATATTCAAACACATGCTTCGGTGCAAAAAGATAGTATAAATTCAGACCAAGTTGCTGCCAATTTTGACACTTTATTACCCAAATAGTGAACGTGTGAATCAACGGAAGACCCAATAAGTATGAAACATCAGTATTTGCAAAAGAGAACATATTCACGCAATTCTTTTTTTTTTCTGGACATATATGTTCGGATATTTCTTTGAACATTATTGTCTATTTTTCTGTAACTGCTACATTTTTCAGTCGCGCAACAAATTCCGCCATGAAACAAAATCGGTCATTTATAAAACTAAGATTTCTCATACTTGAATTCAGCATAAAGTTACAGGGACGGAAAACGTGCACAATGTTATATTTCACGTCTTTGTTTAATTTGCGAACTCGACAAGAAAAATTGTGCATGCAATGTTTTCCGTCACAAGCAATGTCAATAACACAATGGGACAAACAGCAGAATATGTTCGCGTTCAAAACACGTGTCATCCTTGAGATATGGTCGCAATTTTCATATTTTACTTGTTCAACAACGCACTGGTGATATATATATATATATATATATATATATATATATATATATATATATATATATATATATATATATATATATATATATATATATATATATATATATATATATATACACACACACACACACACATATATATATATATATATATATATATATATATATATATATATATATATATATATATATATATATATATATATATATATATATTTTATATATATATTAGCTTTTTTAACGTTGTCTTTTCTAATGTAATTTCATTTCCCACTCAACCTAAGACTATGGAAAATAGTTTGACAGGACCATAAATAAGATACATTTGTTCATACCTGAAGTTCGGTGTAAGATGTATCCTGATAAAAACATGAATATGATAAATGTTGCCACTAGACGCATTCGCTTCCCGTCTCCACACACATGCTCATATGTGAGCTTTCGAATCAATAACAAGGAGGCCATTTGGAGAACTAATATGAGGTCATCAATTGTTGTCGTTAGCAGAACACTTTTTTGATGGTTAAATGTTGGACACCTTGACGTGAAATATTGGCTTGCAAATAACTGAGTGGCTGTTATTTGTTTACCAGCAGGTATTCATAGTGAGTGGTTTACAGGTGTATTAACCGCCAGGGGTTGCATTACGATAAGGTTACCGTGATTAAATAGCTAATAATGATTAGCTGTCAAAGTGAGTGTCGTTGTATATATTTGGAAAGACTGAATATATAAAGGAAAGGAAATAATTCTGTTGAAGTAACAGCTATTAGACAGAACCATGGTGCATAAACAATGTGAGCAAAAGCTGTGGAAATTCCATGTTAACCACACATTGGGGTAGAACCTAGAAAATTGTTCCCGCCGTCGCTTAACTCACCGATAGAAAATAATAAAAAGAAGAATAGGAATAAGGAAAAGTCATCAAATAACAGCGATAACGCTTGTACTGAAAACAAATATACTTAAAACAAAGAAAGCACAACCTAAGAAAAGTAAGAAAAAAGATCCCATTTCATGAAAAATAATAAAAAAAAAAAACCGAAGACGTCTTAGACAAAATACACTCTGAGTCAGACCAGTAGTATTCCCCCAAGGGTTATCTCCCCCAACCCCTATTCCCTGTAGAGAGTACAAGAATTTCCAGAGGCCATAATGGTCTTTGATAGACATCCTAATAGACCTACTTTGGTCGTTTCCGAGCTACGCTTCTCTTCGAATGGCTCATTTCTTTAGTATTTACGAAGAAACAATTTGCCATTATTCACCTTAGTTTCCTATGTAATGAACCTCTTCGCATTTGCCGATCTTATGGAGTGTAGGAAGTAGATTTTATGTGAGTGCATGGGTAAAGGGGCTGAAAGTATTTATGCATGTACACTGAAAAGTTTTGGTTAAAAGATCCATATCCTTTCTGTCTTCTTTATATATATATATATATATATATATATATATATATATATATATATATATATATATATATATATATATATATATATATATATATATATATATATATATATGTGTGTGTGTGTGTGTGTGTGTGTGTGTGTGTGTGTGTGTGTGTGTGTGTGTGTGTGTGTGTGTGTGAGTTCGTCCGTACGAGCGAGTGTATTTCGCACCCCTGAAGCACTATAGCAAAACCTTGGGTAAAAATTCCGCAAATGCAAGATGCTTACTGAACTCTCTGTCTTCATTGTGATAAGAAAATTTATTAAAAAATTTTAAATGCAATTTATATAGTATTAAGAGAGTTAGGTGACATTTTCAAAATTTTAATGAGTCTCACATATAAGAAAATTACGATAATTTTTTTCCTGTCTTTATTTTCATAATATACCAAGAAGAGGTTCTTTTTATGTGGTTTTCTATTCACCTCGAATTATGCTCCCACTTCCTTCTTAGAAACTCTTCTGAGTTCGTAGAACAACCCTCATTATGAGTTTATATCTTTAGATGTAAAACATGCAATAGACATAATAGGAATTCAGCAGGCTCTTTATCCATTCGTGAGCTGGGAAACACTGGTTTTCTCATTAAATTTATATATTTATATATATATATATATATATATATATATATATATATATATATATATATATATATATATATATATATATATATATATATATATATATATATATATATATATATATATATATATAAAATTTGGTTAAATTTAACTCGGTTTCCCTTTGACTTTATTCCTGTTGGGGAATTTTACTGCCATGTATGTATATATATATATATATATATATATATATATATATATATATATATATATATATATATATATATATATATATATATATGTGTGTGTGTGTGTGTGTGTGTGTGTGTGTGTGTGTGTGTGTGTATACATATATATATATATATTTATATATATATATATATATATATATATATATATATATATATATATATATATATATATATATATATATATATATATACACACATATAAGTGAGTATCTATATATACATATTTTACACCAATCACGATAAGTTACCAAATGTAACTTGCAGAGGCATAGCTAATCTAACCTTAGAAGTATTATGTTGAGTCCGTCACCGTGTAGGATCAAAATTATATTCATATTTCAAACTAGCAATTTAAACAACAGTCTGGACAAATTCTTGCTTTTGCGGATAGTTGCTTATCGTTGTGATTCAATGCTGCCTGGAAATAAGGCTGTTTCAGTAGCAATTATATATATAAGCATCGTTGGTTTTGACAGTGTCTTCAAAAATACAGATTTTAGAAGACTTTCGAAATTCGTGGACATAAAAAGAGAGGAAAGAAAAAAACGTCGGAACAAGACAGTGCTTCAGCATTACAGACCCTTAGATGTCGGTCTTGTGGACAAGCACTGCACTGCAGTTGCGAAAGCAGAATCTACATGAGGATATTCCCCTATTCTATACTAATTCTAATATCGAAATCACTTAACCGGAGGGAATATCTGAGGGTTTGCTCGGCAATCTTTTTTTTTTTTATAGCTCTCGATATAATATTCCAAAAGCTACAAACTTAGCGAAAATTATGTCTTATGATCCAGGCTTCAAAGATTTTGTAAGATATTACTTTTTCCTCTTAATTCAGTTCAACAAGAGGAAAAATTGAGATGAAATATTTGTATACTATAATAATTTTATTTAATAAAAGAATTAGCCCTCTGGAACGAAGGTCACAGTTAATGAATCATGTTTCATAAATCATTAGCTTTAAAAGTATTAAGTTTAGAAAATATAACTGGGAAAAGTATTGATGAAATCGAATGAATTAATTAACCGTCATGCCCTTGAGTTTTCACATACAAAGGCAACAGAGAAGTTACTTTTCTAGCATTCCGTTCCACAAAATTAAAAAATTCATTAAGTTTACACCAAACAATTTATCTTGTTCTCCACTAACATTTAGACGTAAAAGCTGATTTGATATCTATTTCTCTTAACCCTTTTTTTTATCGAAATCTATTGGCCGTTTATTTGTTAACGCCGGAGAAGAGAAACGATGTTTTTAAATTGTCTGCTCCATTGCACGAATTTTTTGAAATATATAACACGCAATGCACAGAAAGAGTTAGCTGTTTGGTTTTGAAACATATATGTAACATAAAACAAGAGGTAACTGGAATCAGAGGTTGATTTCAGCTTGACCAAATTGTTTATGGTACTCGCAACTATTACATTTTTATTAATGTTGCATAATAAAACTTTTATATCTCCTAGTGCCAGGATCGTTTTTCTCTGCTCTGATAATATGACTACTCTTTCACATCATCTTAAAAATTTATTCCTACTCTATTGATGATCAGAAATACATCTCTCATTTTTTTTTTTTCAAAAAGTGGGGATACTGATTGCAAATGGTACAGATAACGAGAAGTTTTAACATTAATTTCAAATGGCTGAATTGATAGTTTTTTGGATAAACAAAGGCATTACTTAGAATCGTCTATCCTAGTCTAGTTTACCTTGGGCCATGAGTTTTACCCATCTCTTCTTGGCCAGAAAATAAGGACGTAAATTACTGGAGAGCTATTATCATTCCATTAGTTGCATCTTGAAGAGTCACATCTTTTTAGCTGAAAGGTTTTTAATAACGGATTATTATTATTATTATTATTATTATTATTATTAGTAGTAGTAGTAGTAGTTGTAGTAGTAGTAGTTGTAGTAAAGTAGCATTTGAATGCCTATATCTTTATTAATGAGTCTTAACCATTGTAATTATTGTAGGCTTTTGGCAATTAAAAACTAGTCCCTAATAAGATAATACGTTTGTTCGGCGAGTCGGTAGAGTTGCGGCCTTCCACTCGTTAGGCCCGAGTCCGACTTCCCGGCCGGCTAATGAAGAGTTAGAGGAATTTATTTCTGGTGATAGAAATTCATTTCTCGCTATAATGTGGTTCGGATTCCACAATAAGCTGTAGGTCCCGTTGCTAAGTAACCAATTGGTTCTTAGCCACGTTAAATAAGTATAATCCTCCGGGCCAGCCCTAGGAGAGCTGTTAATCAGCTCAGTGGTCTGGTAAAACTAAGGTATACTTAACTTTTTTTTCGGCGGTATAAGTTGTCCATATACGCTGGCATCGACTTTTGCATCTCATTCATTTTAAAAGCTTTTAGGGAGGAAATGCACGCCAGGCTCGTCATTTGATTTCATTTGTAAAATAACGAAAAACAGGACATTCCCAGGAAGCAATTCACACCACAGGAATATTAGTCATGATAGTTGATGAGTGTTTAAATATTTTATGCATGTTTTCTGAATATTTAAGGCTGAATAAATGAGGCACTTTAAGAGCTAATTTTAATCAGTCTCTTATCTCTATTTACTTGAAATAGTTGACACATTGCCAGGCTAAGAATAAATAATCCATGGGACTGAAAAAGAAACAAGAATGTGGTGTTACTGTATGAATCTCAATGAGACATTATGGTAATCCATCACTTTATAGTCTTAGTGTTTAGAAAATTATTAATAGAAAGACCCAAAGCACCAAATTACAAAATTTTTTATTGTCGGAAATGCTCACGTTAGGAGCGAAACAGAAAAGTTAACAGAGGGAATACAGGAAACAAAACTGTGAAGAGTAAACATGTACAGAAATCTTTAAAAACGATCAATTATTCGCCAAAAAGTGTAAAAAGAAGTAAAATTAAATCCAAATGCTGTTTTTGGGTATGCAGAAAGCTGTACGGTATGTTCGAATTCAGAACTGGAAAATTACCATTGCTGTGAAGTCGAAGTCGAGGCTAATTCCTACAGCACTCGAACCCTCCTTTTTAGGGGCGTGGATCGCTCCTGTTCTGACGCCTGCTAGTCCACTTCGCTGCAAATGGGTACCACCGTCTACTTGGATCTTGATAAACGGCGCAAGAAAGGCAGACTCAGCCCTGGAAGGTTACACCCCGTGAAGGCGCTCCCTTGATAGGGAATATACTCGTATATATATATATATATATATATATATATATATATATATATATATATATATATATATATATATATATATATATATATATATATATATATATATATATATTGTGATGTCAGTTTTTATCTCGTGGCTCTGTTAAAGTAAACATTTGTTTATTAATTACCATTTAATGTTTCACTAGTTCATTTGAGCCTCGAATTCTTGGTTAGAGTTTTGTTTTGTTGTGCTTCCCCCACCGAAGGCTGTTATTTGTTAATTGGTACTCCGCTCATAAAAAGTTCTCTTTATTTTCATGTATGAGTGGTTCGTTGGTTTGGCCTTCGGTCTTCTGCCACGTTGGACTGTTTAAGAGGCGATTTACATATTTTCTTCTGGATTGACAAGGGATTGCATTCGGCCTTCCTGTAGAGAAGATCTCGTCTTTTTTTACGGCTCTGCTATATTTGGATGACTTCTTGCTTCAAGTGGGATTGTCTGCTGTGTGATGATCAGTGTCGCTGGATGCACATACTTGACCCCCTTCGTAACCTACGGGTGTGCTCTCGTGCTCTAAGGTGTACTGCGACCATCATCATCGCCCACATCCTGAGCTCTTGCCAATTGTTATGGTGGCGCATCCAGAATCTTCCTGCGAACAGCTGTTGTCTCGAGATCTTCTGAGGGCCGTTAGGAGGCCTTCTGGTCACGAACAAGAGTAAGCATCCATTCTGTGCCTTCTTTGTATCCAGAATAGACTCATTCCCTTATGGTTAAACATTAGTTCCTGGGACGACCAATACGTCGAAGTGCCATCGAGACCGCCACTCGTTTGATAAGCTGCTTCAGTGTGGAGATTATTGCCGTGTTTTTGTGTCCAGTGTGGGGAACGTATCGATGTAATGGTATATTACCGTAAATATTGTGCAGAGTTAGGTTAAGGTTTTCGCTCCTACTTTCATCTCTCACTTATTTCTGACTTAGTGCGGAAGTTGTCTTGTTTCTCCCTTCTCCTCGGCATTTTCTCTCTAACTATCGTTTACGTGACGGTTAACTGTAAGTTTGAATGGGAATTGTAAGTGAATGTGTTCGTACCCTCAGCCAGTAATTCGAGGATGTGTACAAATAATTCGTTGTAATAAATCTAGGCATTTACGCTGAATTTTTCAATTGCCCCCTCAATAAAGTGTATTCTGTCTATGATGCTGGTAAATCTTACTCTTTAGCCTGCAAGCTGTCGTAGTAAGGGTAATTTATTTATTTATTTATCTATTTTTTGGAAGGCTCAGAAAGTGCCTGGAAATGTTATTCGAACTTTAAAAAAAAAAAAAACAGCTTTTTGATAAATTATC
>JANJGK010000008.1:60589186-60608554 GCA_039081455.1 Macrobrachium rosenbergii
TAACAACATGTAAAAAATCAGGAAGTAGGTGTTAAGAAAGTTAAGACGCTACAGATATAATACATAAAAGTACAATTTTCAGCACCTTTTCGAGAAACAGAAGCGCTGAGATTCATCTGCAAATCTTCGCTACATGCATCTTTTTAAAAAAGAACAAAAAAGATACCACGTGCTCTTGATTTCAGGCTAAAACACTCCACGTCATTTTGTTAAAAATAATGATATATGCTAAAAAGTTTCAGGTGCAAAGTCGTGAAAGAACAAAGAGGGTCACATATGGTTAAATCAGATGAATATTCTAGGTGGTACATTTCAAAAGGGAACAAAGAATAGGAGTTAACATATTGGCAATGATTGTTTTTAATTCATTTTATTATTATTTTATTTTAGCCTACGTAGAACGCTTTGAATGCATATTGTGACAAGTCCTCTCGATTAGTAATGGTTAAGATACATAATTTGTGTCTTATTTGATTTTACTTTCGTGTCAAACACTCTTCTATCATACTATATCGGTATCCATTATTTGTTAACAGCTGTCGGATCTAGTCTAGTTCTTAGGTGATGGATTTACAAGTAATGCAATAAATGGATTTCTCGCTCACGCAGGCGTACATAGCCAATACATTTGAACTCTCAGTGCAATCTCCTTCAGCGTTCGGGTATTTTACCACATTTATAGGTTTGCTTTCTACTGAATTTGGGGAAAGGCTTCTTATTGTTGTATAATGCAACCGTGGAAGGGAACATGTTTTTCCACTTTGGTCTCTATCATGAAACCTAGAACAGAAATTTCCCTAGAAATAGAAATAGGGTTGCGAAGGTCTAGTTTACATGTGTATACACACACACACACACACACACACACACATATATATATATATATATATATATATATATATATATATATATATATATATATATATATATATATATATATATATATATATATATATATATATATATATATATATGTTACATAGCAACCTGCGAGGTTGCCTCCGTAAGTTGAGGAACAAGGAATTGGAATCCTAGTACATGGCTCACCAATATCTTCGGTGCGCATGCAGTGACTTCTGGGATATAACTGGTCCAAAGGGATTGCCGGGGTTATGGACCATGACAGCCCCATCGTAATATCCCTTTCAAACGAGGTAACTTTAATGTCGTCATGGCCTTTATTTACATCAACAACAACCTTGTTCATTTGTTGTTTCGTTCATTTATACAGTCTTTTTTCTAAACGTTAGGAGTCTCACAACAAATGCAATTCATTATTTTACTTTCATTCTCTTGGTTAGTGAGGAATGATTTCGCATATTGTCACGGAGTTTCTTCCAATTGTTTTATCTTGATGATATTGTAATTCGAAGGTTGTGTTTCTTATCATACACGTCAAGAATGAGAATCACCAAACACTCGGTAAAAAATGAAAAAGTTCCGTGGTATAAACCGTAAAAGGAAGAGCGTGAGTGCTTTCATGCTTTCATACTTTTGGATGGAGTGATGCTGTAATGTCCAAGAGACATAGCTGAACAACAGGTATTGTGTGCTAGGTAACTATATACAATCTATATCTTATATAGATAAGAGGCAGAAAATTAATTGACTTTTCATTTAATAACAAAAAAAAAAACACAAAAACCTCTTAAAATGCATGAAAACCAAAGAGAGGGTATTATTATTACTAAAAATAAAATGCTTTTAAGATTAGGTGACAATAGACGCTAGATTAACTATGGAACATGTCAGGGAATATCACATATTACCAAGTAGATCTGTTAATACTCTCACAATTCAAATACAATAAGGAAATTAATAATAACTGAAACCAAGCAAAACAATAAAATCAAGAGCAGAGAAAATAATTAAATGAGATTTTTGCACTATAAAACCTATTTAATAAATTGGTGAGAAAGGATTATTTATAGCCCAATGTTTTTCTTAAGATGCGATAATGATCTTGATAACTACTGAAGGATTTTATATTCACCATATTAGTTAATGGAAAACTACATTCATTAGGTAATTTATTTAGAAGAAAATAAATTTAGTTGAAAACTTTTGTATAGTCTCCTGTAAGAATAGAATTGAATTCACAGAGATAATGGAAGATAAATCGTACAGGAGATAAAGAGACACACAGACGGAGTGACAGATTTATGATGTTATTAACCAATCAAGTAAAAATATTTAATGCAAGCATCTTAGCAGAATTACCAGCAGGAGTATGGACTGGTACCAAAAAATTCACATCACCAAAGGCAAAGTCAGTGACTACAAACGCATTTTCAACTTCTGTTCTTTCTTCCATACAGACAGTTCCACATGTCCAGAAAAAAACATTTGCAATTGGCAATAGCCCTCAGAGCTCAAAGAGGATCCAGTTAAGAATTTTGAGCCTGGAGATTATTTTTTGTAAGATAAAAAGAAAGGTCTTTCCGAATCATGCTTGAAATCTTTCTCCTGCCCGATCATTTATATAATGATGTGCTTAAGTTCCTGCGAAGAAAGAAGGGAATAAAACTCGTTCCTCCACTCTGTTTCTTTTACGAAAAATTTATGAACTCGATCCAGATGGCTGACAGGGATCTCTTGACATATCACTCCTTTCAGGGAAGTATTTTTCAGCACAAATTTATTTTAGAAATTTCCCTTTATCTTCAGTATTATTATGTCTTTAAAGCTTATATACGCATGATAAGAAGCATTCGAGTTTCTTTAAGGTCGTTACGTACAGTGCATTAACGCATTCCATGGGACTTTTGTTATACCTGATGACGACCAAGAAACGTGTCTATTCTAGCAATATTTTTCATGATGCCATTTAAGATGGATATTTTCTGAATAACTGTATACATGATAAAAAACTGTGTAGAGATAAACATTATAATTTGCATGTATTGGAGAGATTCAAATGAATTATGTTTCTAAAACACTTCCATGTTTCTTTCCATGGGCATTTAATCTCCATTGAAGGTTATGGGTGTTCTGTAGAAATGGTTATGAATGCCAGAAAACAATATATATATATATATATATATATATATATATATATATATATATATATATATATATATATATATATATATATATATATATATATATATATATATATATATATATATATATATACATACACACACACACACCCGCGCGCACACACGCACACACACACACACACACACACACACACATATATATATATATATATATATATATATATATATATATATATATATATATATATATATATATATATATATATATATATATATATATATATATATATCAACTGCAACGGTACTTGCCGGTTAGTAAAGCCCAGGCACCCGGAGCACACGCAATCCCCAACTTTGGCCCTTTGTAATGCTGGAAATATTCAACCGATCAGGATAAAACTTTGTTATTAGAAGTTTCCCTCTAAGATCTCTAATCATGCCAAATTTCATCGAAATCCTTTCAGCCGTTCTGGAGATCCAGATATCGATTTTTGGTGTCCAGGAGTTGTGGTAGGAGGTGGGTTGGTGAGGGACCTAACATATCTGTGGAGCAAAAGATACAGCCGTGACACATAGTTTTACGAAAGCTCGTATTCTGGAGGGGTGCCTTTCGGGGTTTGTTTTTTGAAATAATGAAATTTTAAAGGTACAGTATGCCATTTAAATTGGCCACCAAACTTCAAATTTCCTGATGCTCAGGTACGGACATTAGAAGAGACGCCGTTTTCTTAATATGTGTGAATAGCAAGTGGCACTAGGAGAAGATGGCCGACTTAAAAATTATCACACGTTAAATTTACCTACTCGGTTTTGATTTTCGCGATCGTTGACCTACCCTAAATAGCCTCCATGGACACACGCATATATATATATATATATATATATATATATATATATATATATATATATATATATATATATATATATATATATATATATATATATATATATAATTATGCAGCAAACGAGCTGAGCTGACCATAATCGCGGAAAAGCCACATACTGTAGGTCTAAGAAATCTATGTTTGGCGAATTATAACCCCCATTCCTTTGTTGCCACGTTTTGCTCGATCTAGGGCGTTACCATTGCAAAAGGACTGAAATCACAGGCAAAAAGTGATGAAATCACAAAACGGGTAGTGAAAGCAAAAAGTAGAAGTAACGGATTTTTCCTCAATCAGAATTGAAAGCGAGTGCCATTATAATACGGATATTGGATAGGCTTCGGTTTGGACGAACCACAGCTGATGATGTGAAAATTAAGCAAGGGCTTCTGATTCCAGTACCACCCAACCCTGACCCGGTCCAGATTTTTGTTGAACATTACTTAAGTCTCCGCAACAACAACAACAACAATTGAAATAAGTTCGGCCGTATTATTCTCGACGACAAGGAAGAAAAAAATGACCCACAAAGAAGCGTTGCGTTTATATGATCGCGTGCTTCTGAGTGGGTACATTTGCTAAATGTCTTCAAACTGTATTCCTTGAAGAAGTGCCAGTGTCTATCTCTTCAGGTATGTCCATTATTTTTGGGGGCAACGTTTTACCTCCTTTTATGTGATTGCCACCCCAGATTCTCGAGTTTGGGACTTTACGTAAATGTTTTGTAATTTTCAGTGACTTTCAAAGAAAATAAGAATGCTGACAAAAAACAAGAACTTGTGTATGGTTTTGAATTCACTGAGCCAGATATAGATGAATCAAACTTATGAAATAGAAAATTAGTTCAAGAACCGATTCACATTTCTTTCATTTCAACAGACAAACGTCGGGGAATCTGTGACTATTTTCTGAAACCATCAAGAAAAAAAAATGCTATGCAAGCAGCCTTTTTGGAGATGCCCTAAAGCCAAGTTGGGAAATATGATTTGAATTTAATTGACAATGAAATAATAATTGACAATATTAGAGAGACATCCATAATCGTTTTTGATATTTCTGTAATATATGACCTTGAAAATAGGGCAGTGTAAAATAATCGGAGGACAATGGAGTCCCTTCGTGATAAATTTCTTGAAGATCTGATGAAATGAAGATAATAAGAGTTTAAATCATCTATTTATTTGATTCAGCGCCAATGAATTTTCCATATACGAAATCATCGACGTTATATCCTTTTGGTTGAAAGCATTAATGAGGGAAACAGCTGCTGTATTTTTAACTTTTTCTCTACAGGCATCGTTATATTTATCAGGAGAAATGGGCCCGAAGGAAGTATTAGCCATATATATATATATATATATATATATATATATATATATATATATATATATATATATATATATATATATATATATATATATATATATATATATATATATATATATATATATATATATATATATATACATACGTGTGTGTGTATACATATATATATATATATATATATATATATATATATATGTGTGTGTGTGTGTGTGTGTGTGTGTGTGTGTGTGTGTGTGTGTGTGTGTGTGTGTGTGTGGGTAACATCTTTTTTTGGGGGGCGTGGGGAATTTAAAGCATACATCTGATTTTCATTCTCTGTAAATGTAAGGTGTGCAAATTCGCCGAATGCGAATATTACGCTTGATCATATAAACATGTATTGGTTAGAATGACGATTTATGATTATATGATGATCGAAATTGAAAACGAGTTTATTAACTTTGATGAAATAGGTTGAGCCTGAAAGAGAAGTAAGTATATTTAATGCCTGGGATTTAAAACCATTTCGTAATATTTTCATTTACGGTAGAAATAAACCAAGTCTTCAAAATGATTCGAAAATTTTAACCCGCCGAAGGAGAAATCGTTAGCTGGATGATTCGCTCTGGGAGCAAAAGCAAAAACACTGGTATATGCGAAATTTAATTATTAAAATAATGACGAGCAAGGACGTCAGCGATAGTCATGAAAAGTACTGATAATCTAATTTCATTCCTTAGATGAGAGGATTTCATAAATTAAGTTTATTTTTTTTAGAACGTGCCATTGTAACTAGATTTTAGCGCGCTATATGTATGAAATGAACCAGAGATTACCATGCTATATGTGTGAAATGAGTCATGCATTCTAGAGGAAAAAAAATACATTTTTGGTTGCAAACTGGGGTTCAATATAATACTGAGTTTAAAATACTAACTTCTTATGAAGAACAGCGAAAATGTTCATGTTGATACATAAAGACGAAAACGCCTTCGTGAATTTATTTATGGTGAATTAGATTTTTACGTAAATTGTTTACAAACTATAAACAGTTCGTTACAAGGAATTCTAAAACCTTGTCCTCAGCTATAAAAATACATCATATATATCATATGCTATGATATATATCTATGTGAGTGTATGATGCTTTTTCAAATTTCTACAAGAAAATATTGCGGATAATTGTTCCTTCGTGCCAGACACAATGTCAGTAACTCACTGAAATGAGTGACAATATTTCTTTTCTTTTCATTCAGAATTCTCATCTCTTTCAGATAGGAGTTAGTCTTTTTCTTATTTTACTTTTTTCTTGATTGCTACAGATATTTTGCATCGCACTTCTGCAGAGCTTCAAAAATATGTGATGATTACTGATCCTTTTATTTTCAGCGCCATCATAACAAATGCGTCAAATTTAGTTTTAATTAGCAAAATAGCAATTCTATTTTTATTAAAGAACAAAAGTGTTCATATATATATATATATATATATATATATATATATATATATATATATATATATATATATATATATATATATATATATATATATATATTACATATTGCTTACCTTTCCTGCTTTGTTTAAATTTTTTCCTTTATATATTTCAACATATGCTTTGAATAACTGTTCACTTGTTTAGCTCTACCAGTATTTGAAATATACATTGACATTGAGCTAATGAAAATAAAATCCGTATGTCACATTTCTCTCGAATATAAGGAATATGAAATACATAGCAGTTATATATATATATAGATTTTATTGTTCAATCGTGTATTGTTCAGTCATTCACCAGTAATCAAATTTTAATGACACATCACTAAATAAAAACGAAATGTCATTGTCATTTTGGGTATTATGTTTTGTGATACATACATGCATGTGTATATTTTTGTATACATGTTGGAACTTTATCTTGAAGATAAATATCTATATATATATATATATATATATATATATATATATATATATATATATATATATATATATATATATATATATATATATATATATATATATATATATATATATATATATATATATATATATATATATATATATATATATATATGTATATATATATATATATATATATATATATATATATATATATATATATATATATATATATATATATATATATGTGTGTGTGTGTGTGTGTGTGTGTGTGTGTGTGTGTATACACACACACACACACACACACACACACACACATATATATATATATATATATATATATATATATATATATATATATATATATATATATATATATAATATATATATATATATATATATATATATATATATATATATATATATATATATATATATATATAAGAAAAATTATAAAAATCATAGAGATACAAATAGGGTGAGAAATAAGTTTTGTATATACCTTTCACATTATATATGCAAGTATTTATTGTTTTTAACCGCTTTTTCCGCCTTCAAAATGCATTAAGCGATGTGAAACGTGGGCTCTTGACTGAATGTATGCAATTAGAACGCCTTTCCATGAACTCTTGATCGTGTAACCATAAAAAGCACAATCTTGCTAAACTTGCTATCAACAAAAAAGTAAAATGTTGAAGAGTTTAGCCTCAAAAGCATTCTAATTTAGGAATTTCTAAGATTTTATGTCTCTTGGTTTAGGTTTTTAAATGGGTTACCCAGAATAGCAATCCTCTTCTGTGCTGTATCCAGCTTGTTTTTAC
The DNA here is from genome assembly GCA_039081455.1 of Macrobrachium rosenbergii. Lineage (NCBI taxonomy): Eukaryota > Metazoa > Arthropoda > Malacostraca > Decapoda > Palaemonidae > Macrobrachium > Macrobrachium rosenbergii. Next base: position 60,597,098 of record JANJGK010000008.1, read on the forward strand.
TGAAATATACAAGAAGTTTACCTAAATATCGTTCATCTTGGGTAATAATCATGATCGAAATTCATTCGAAATTAAGCGACATCTTAATGATAATAAAAAAATAGCAATCCATTAAAAGCGTATTCCTGAACTGGATTGGGGTAGCTTTTTTCATGTATAAAGGGTAATGCATTCTCAAAAGCGGGGCTTTGAATTCTTATTCCAATGATTATGTCCCTATTAAATTCCGATGCTCTCTCTTCCAAATTTTTACGTTTCCGAAGGTCAAATTTTATGAAGAGGACAACCGGAAAAAACTGCATGCATAGAAATGAAATCCGTCCTTAGACTGAGGGAAGGTATCATAGTTTGAAAGTTGTTAGATTATAACATGATCAATAAATGACTTGTAAAAATACGGAGGAAAAATAAAGGAAGAAAATAATGGGGCTTAATGAACATTAATTTAAAGCATAAAAAAGGTGAATTAGGGTGGAAGGATGTTACGAGTTAACAAAGCATAATAATTTTTAATAAACAAGAAATCTAAAATCTGACATCATAACAGATTATTCTCAAGTTCTTAGAGATGGGGAAATTGTATCAAAACCTTATTCTTAGAAAGTAAGAGCCATTAATAATATTTTTCAGGAGTTAAAACTCATGAGCTTCCAAAGGTGAATGCTAACCTGATGGTCACTTTTGCCCAACACATGTTAAAAGTCTATTAAAAGAGCAGGCAAACAGTGAGCTTTATTAAGGTAACTGTTGAGGTCAACGGAAATTAATTTTTCAATGCAATATTTGGTTATTTCCTGAAAAATATTTGCTAATGGAATAATGCTGTGTCCTTATTAGAGTAATTTTGATATATAAATAATTCTCCATTATTATTGTTGTAAACGAGCGTACAGAAGGAATTTTTTTATTTAGACCTATTTTCAATGTCAGGTTAAAATAAGAAATAACCATTATGATTATTTTTCAAGACGGTTTGAATGGAGATCCATAACAGAAGCTGGCCTTATAATGGTAAATATTAACCGGCTTTCAGTTAATATTTTATTGGCTAGTATCAGTAAGCGGTCTTGTCTTATATGAACATCTATCCAGAAAGAAAAATAAATTATAGTTTATAATTATTCAGTAATTAGATATGAACAGATTAAAGTCTACAGGACCATGAAGATAAGACAAATTTTTTTTGATAAACATTTGATAAACTGAAATGCACTCCTATAGGCACCGAGACCGGCAAATGAACGAAAGTTGCCTTTATACTGTAGTATAGCAATTTAGACCCACTAGAACCATGGGATAAAAAAATGTAATGTTCATGAATTATACTGATTTTACAGGTATTAAAATGGTGGTTCATTGTACTTATAAAAAATAAATACGATAATGATATTCATTAACAAGTCTACTAGATTTTCACTGATACCTGAAGACATATGTGATTATTATCCAAATGTACTGGTTGGCATTAGTAATCTTTTTTTATTTCAAATGTTTTCATTACTTTACTGCATTTTCCTGAGAACCATGAATTTCAGTTTCCAACAATACATCATACACATCATACGAATTAAGATCTTGCATGCCAACATTATATTTTGCCTGGAAAACATAAATTCAAAAACTGCACCTCAGTGTTTTTATTCCTTGAAATAAATAAAAACCACCTCACCCACATCTTTTAAGTATTTAAAATGAACAAGGCAGTATATTTAACGTTATAAATAGCTACACTTTGGTCACATAAATTGTGCGAAGAAAAATATCTTTACCAAGATATCTGGAAATTTTGCTGTTCGGTAAATAATTTTTTTTTTCTCTGAGCTGACTTCCCTCTTTTGTCGTGAGCATCCGTTAATTGCTGCCTTGAAAAGTGAGTGACCTCTCTTCTTGGGTTTCTTATCTGCATAATAATAATAATAATAATAATAATAATAATAATAATAATAATAATAATAATAATAATAATAATAATAATAATAATAATAATAATTGCATCCAAAAAGAGAGTGATGTGGATATTAAAATATCTCGGTTATTTTCTAAGCAGAAATACACCTATCCAGTAACTTGGAATATAGCGATTCCAATTCATGATTTAATGTTTCTAAAACGAAAGATTTGCAATGAATACGTTTCTTCCTATAAAAGACAAGCCCTACATCAGTGGAGGTGCTATACAGAAAAAAAAGAAAAATTATTAAAGATAAAAGAAAATTGTTTACACATGCCTTTAACAACTACATAAGAATTTTTTGTAATAAATTTGCTGAATCTAAAAACACTGTTTTTGTGTGTGCATTTTCTTATCAAATAAAGAAAACTTAATTTATTTTCCACATTCATATGAATGAAACTAGCATATTCTTAACTTTGTAATGCCTACTCTGAAAACACGCCTACAATTGTAATGAATTTATTTGATAGCAGGGCTTTCATAAATTACATCGGATGTTGTCCGAGCTCTGTAACGTCGGAAAACGAATTGGTTTCTTTCACTTGGAACAGTTTTATTGACAAAAATTCGCCCGTTATTCATTAATAGCAGAAATACACAGAATTTATCAACAGATTTTTTTTTATCACACGAGCTGTGCAAAATTAATCAAGCACAGAGAGCGTTAGGTGTTTCGCTGTTAAAGAGTTATCGTGAAACGAGAAATAACTGGAATCCATGGCTACACGCTGCTTGACAAATGTTTTAGACATTCGCATATGTCGTCCTTTTATAGGTTTAAACGAACTACAGTATGAATCTGGAGCACCGATTGAAGGGATTTCTTTTGCAAAAATATACTGTGATAGTATGACAGTAACATTGTTATGCAGTTCATTCTGAAATGGAATTTGTGTGAATGAGCGGGAGTGGGAGAGTACGATCTGTATCAAAGTGTATCTGTAGTCTATGCTATATAGTAGATATATATATATAATATATATATATATATATATATATATATATATATATATATATATATATATATATATATATATATATATATATATATATATATATATATATATATATATATATATATATATATATATATATATATATATATATATATATATATATATATATATATATATGTATGTATATATATATATATATATATATATATATATATATATATATATATATATATATATATATATATATATATATATATATATATATATTAGATTAAAGTAATTTTATAATTTGTCAAAATTAATTTATTAAGTTTTGTCCAACCTTTTGATCTTGCTTTAGTTTAAGTTTATTAATAAGCTATTATCGTTTATCGTACATTTAAGTTCTTTCTTAGTTTGCTGAACTCTGTATGCGTCGTATGATTTTGCAGTTTTGCTTTTGTCTTTCTTAAGCGTTTTGTTTACCACCTTCTCCTCCGGTACTAGTGAACTACTGAGGTGTCTTATTAACGATCGTTGTTTTTCTCTCCTATGAGCTGTGTTGACTCGAGTGGAAGGCTTGTTCGTAAGGGTGGTGATGCAAGACAAAGTTAATTCGAGTTCCACCTCATTGATTGACGCTTTGCCTCTGCATTTATGGACACTTCTGCAGCTATTATATGGAGATTTGGATCACGGCTCCTTTATTCCTTCGCTGCCTTGTGTGTGGTCGCTGGTGTTTGTCACCTGCGGCATTCATCTGCCACGCCCTTCCCTCGTTCATCGGGAGGATCCCGAACGAGTCGGTCTGCCTTTACTGAGAACGGTGCAGTTTGTGGCGTGCGAGATCCGTCGACGTCCCGGATTCTCGGAGGCTACCACCCTTGGTGTGCCCGTGATATTTTGGGTTGCCTGCAGGCATTGCAGCTTGATTCAGTTGTCCTGCTCATCAGCGTCAGTGAGTTCTTGGAACTCGTGGAGACACGTAGGGCGGCTTTCTACAGGTATGAGATATTTTTAAAGCTATTTGAGACGATCGTGGATCGCCAGGTACCTGTAGATTTGCACTCCCCTGTTTGCAGTACGGTCTTCTGGACCTTGTATGGCCTGATGAGCTGATCCGCTAATCCTCTGGTGGTAATTCTTATTTTGATCTCGTAAGGTTATTTTCGTGTTTTATTTTTTTTTTATTAACTGAACATTTTCAATATTATAATTATTAGTATATATACTGATTACTTAATGAGATTTAATGTGTAATTTAGTTTGTATGTGTTAGGTAGGAGTAATATTAAGTTTCCCCTCTTATTTTCTCCTACTTCCTTCAACCTAACTTAGTTTCTTAGGATATATTTATCTGGCCAGTAATTTATAAGGTACCTACCTGAAGTCGTATTTAAAAATATCCTATTTCTTGGTTTAGGGTTTAGTTTAGTTTTAGGTGATCTTAAGGTTGGTTCATTTTCCCCTTGATATATATATTCATTTTGAATTATTTTTACCAACCATTATTCTTTCTTTTGTATAAATAAATATTGTAACTTTTGTTGAGGTGTTTGTTCTTTTGTTCCTAGCTTTCTGTGTTGCATTTTTACTGCCCGCAAACTCTGAGTAGAGACAAGAACCCTTGAAATTATGGCCGTAAATAAGGTCGTAACAATCTGGCGACCGTGACAGGATTTGCGCTCAGGTGTACACAGTAGTTGAGACTTTGGAACGCTCCTCAGTGGGGGTTATAGTATTTATTTTTGGAAATACCTTTCTCTTACCACAATGGATAATTTGGAAGACTTTAGGTTTAGTCCTGCAGAGTTCTTAGGGTCCGCCGACTGTATTAGGCATTTACCAATACTAGGTAAAGAATATCTGGTTAGTTGTGCTACGTGGTTGGGTATCCCGTTCAAAATGACGGATACAAAGAGGAAGTTGCTAATAATGGTAAAGAACAGTGTTATGCAAGGTTTGGCTGAGGCTGAAGGGTTAGTTGGGGAAAATATTAGTGATAGAGGTATTGAATTAGGAAATAATGATAGGGCAGTTGTAGATGATAATGGCATTAGTGGTGGAGCAGGTTTGTCGTTATTTAATGATCCTCCTCAGACTGGAGTCATTTATGAAGGTCCAGCCAATTTTCTGCCAAGAGGAAATATAACTACAAACCCTTTCTTGACTGAAGAGAATTTAGGGCCAGCAGTTCCTACTGTTCCTGTAAATTCTGAATCAAAGGAAATTCAGGAATATGACTTAATTTGTAAAAAAATAGAGTTGTTAAAATTGGAGCATGCAGAGAACAAGAGGGTGAGGAGGCATGAGGTAGAGATGGCCAACTTTAATTTGGAAGTGGTTAGGTTACAGGGGGCTCCTAACCAGTTTAGCACCCCACGAGATAGTCAGCCCGATAGGTTTAATGTTGGGGCTGCATTGAAATTGGTCCGCATTTTTGATGAAAGGAATGTTCCTGAATTCTTCAAGGCCTTTGAGAGCGGGTCAGCTCGGTTGTCTTGGCCACCAGAGATGTGGACAGTGCTGATTCAGTGTAAATTGGTGGGCAAGGCAATTCGGGTATATAATGCCTTGGAGGAGGGGATAGCCAGGGATTATCATAAGGTAAAGGCACTAATTTTAAAAGCCTATGATTTGGTCCCTGAGGCATATAGGTTAAAGTTTAGGAATTTCAATAAGCATCCCTCTTTGTCTTATGTAGAATTTGCTAGGTTCAAGGAGGAACAGTTTGACGATTGGTTGAAGAGTCGTCAAGTTGTCACTTTTTCTTCCTTGAGAGAACTCATGCTTTTGGAAGAGTTTAAGAAATCTTGCTCCAAAGAACTGAAAATTTATCTGGAAGAATTAAAGGTCACTAATTTAGGTAAGGCAGCTCAAGTGGCTGACGAATTTGTCTTGACCCACAGAACAGGTTCAGGCAATTTCGCCAGCAAAGAAATAGGTAATAATGTAGTAAAGTCAGCGAATTTCCATAAAGGAAACCGAGGTGATAATAATAACACTAAGAATACTGTAGTTCAGAATAATTTCCCTGCTAGTAAGAATGGAAAATTCACAAGTAAACCTGGTACTCGTGTATTTTCCAAAGGAGGTAGTTCTGGGACAAGAAACGGTAATATGAAGATTTGTTACTGGTGTAATAAACCCGGTCATTTCCCGGCTCAATGTCATGCCAGAACAAATTATCTTCAAAGGAATAATCCTGTAGCTTTAATGCCAAGTCCATCTCCTGAGGTAAAATTACCCATAATAAATAGTGGTAGTGGTGGTAATAGTACGCCTGGAGATGGAAATAATCCGCAGGAATTACTAAAATATGATAAGTACATTTGGCCTGGAAAAATAATATATAATTCTGTTATTATTGATGTTAAGTTTTTGAGAGATACAGGGTCTGCTCGGTCGTTAGTGCTGAAAAGCAGTTTAAAAGGTTTGGTGAAGTATTCAGGGAACTTTATTGTTCTGGGAGGTTTTCCGAACACCATAGTTTCAGTTTCTTTAGTAGAGGTAATGTTGTCATTCCCTGGGTACAATGGAAGGACCGAGTTGGCCGTTGTCGAGAGTCTCCCTATAGGTGGTATTGATGGCATATTAGGAAATGATATGATTAATAGTGATGGTCAAGAATTATTCCCAATATTGTCAATCAATAAGTGTCCAGTAGCAGTTACCACTAGAGCTGCAGCAAGAGCTGCAGACTTATTAAATAATAATGAAGAGTTAAATTTGAGTAGTTTAGAAGTAGATGTAGATGTAGGAAGACCCGGGTCTGTAGTAAGTAGCGTAGTTAGTAGTGATAATGTAATTCCTGATTGGGATCGAGCAGCTTTTATTGAAGCCCAGAAGAAAGTTTAATTTTAATTTAGGTGATACTTCTGACTTGACAAAGCCTCGATTCTGGGTAAAAAGGGGCATATTATATAGGGTGAGTCGTCCTCTGGTTGCTATTGATTCCCAAATGTCCCATATTGAACAAATAGTGGTACCTTCTCAATTTCAGAGACAAATATTAAATCTCTCCCATGATGATTCATTCTCTGGTCATTTTGGTGTTTGGAAGACATTCCGTAGGTTGGCTAAATGTTTTTGGTGGCCAGTTATGAAATCGTCAGTGAAACAATATGTGAAAGAATGTCAAGTGGTAGGTAAACCAAATCAGAAAATTGTAAAAGCACCTTTATATCCCATACCAGCTATTGGGGAGCCATTTAATGAGCTGGTAGTTGATATAGTAGGCCCTCTGCCTAAAACTAAAACAGGGTTTATCTATTTACTGACTGTGATGGACCGGGCATCACGATTTCCCGAGGCCATTCCTATGAAAAAAATCACATCTAAGGCTGTATTTGACCAGTTGGTTATTTTCTTTTCCAGGTATGGAATCCCTCGTAAGATACAAACTGATGTGGAACCAATTTTACTAGAAAGGAATTTCGAAGTAAGTGTGCAGATCTGGCCATTCTACACACTACTAGTGTTCCTTACCATCCAGAGAGTCAGGGAGTGGTGGAAAGATTCCACCAAACTCTTAAATCAATTTTAAGAAGATTTTGTTATGAGCACGGAGAGGAATGGGATAAGGGCCTTCCTCTTACAAGTCATCCAAATTCATCCACGGGCGTCGCTCCTTTTGAATTAGTATTTGGACATAAAATACGGGGTCCTTTAGAAATTTTATATGGAGTTTTGGATTCTGATCAAATGAAGGAGACGAACGTGGGTGAATTTGTTGATAATCTTAGAGGAAAACTTTCTAGTGCCTGGAAGTTTGCTAGAGAAAATTTAGCTAGCTCTCAGGCAGCTATGAAAATCAATTATGACAAGACAACTCGAGCACGGTCGTTTGAGCCTGGGGAATTAGTTTTGGTGTTGGGTACAGATTCGGATAACTTCCTTGAACCAAGGTATAAGGGCCCTTGGAAGGTGTTGAGGAAATTATCTGATCTTAATTATGAAATAGAAGCTCCCGGGACCAAACGAAAGTGTCGAATTTTTCACATTAACAGACTGAAATCTTATGTCTCTAGTAGACCTGATCCTTTGGAAACAGGGTATGAATCGGTTTCTTTGGTGGCAGAGGTACTCCCTGATGGGTCTGAGGAAGTAATTAATCAAGTACCTTCAGATGCTCTTTCCAAGAATGTGCAATGTTTGGATATGTTAGGGGAGCATCTGAAGCATCTCGATTCTAATCAGAGAAGGGATATGGAAAGTTTAATTCATTCTTTTTCAGATTTGGTTAGAGACTCTCCCGGATTGACTAGTTTAATTGAACATGATGTGGTAGTAGGAGAAGCTTCACCAATTAATCAAAGCCCTTATAGACTAAATCCCACTAAAATGGATATAGTCAATAAGGAAATAGAATATATGTTAAAGCATGATTTAATATAACCTTCGGTTAGTCCTTGGAACTCCCCTATAGTGTTGGTAAAGAAATCCGATGGACACTATCGGATGTGTGTGGACTATCGTAAAGTTAATTTGCATACTAAAAATGATTCTTTTTCCCCTTCCTAGGATTGACGACTGCATAGACCGCATTGGTTCAGCAAAATTTATTACGAATCTAGATTTGCTCAAGGGCTACTGGCAAGTACCTTTGTCGGATCGAGCAAGAGAAATTTCAGCATTTGTCACCCCATTCGGCTTGTATGAATGTAAGGTCATGCCTTTTGGGATGAGGAATGCTGCTTGTACTTTTCAAAGATTAATGAACCGTGTGGTCTGTGGATTAGAAGGTACTGAGATCTACATAGATGATCTTGTTGTGCACAGTAATGATTGGAAAACTCATTTACTTAGGTTAAGTAATGTTTTTTGAAGCTCTCCGTGCTGCAGGTTTAGTCATTAACCTCGCTAAATGCGAATTTGGTAAGGCTAAAGTTGTGTATCTGGGTCATGAGGTTGGTCTGGGTCATATGGCCCCGAAACAGGCTAATGTCGAGGCTATAACCCAATCTAAAGAGACCGTGCAATGTCCGAGAAGTTCGAAGAGTGTTGGGTATGATGGGCTACTATAGAAGGTTCGTTAGGAACTTTTCTGACATTGCTCGTCCCTTAAATGATCTTTTGTTAAAAAATAAGAAATTTATTTGGACTAGCGAGTGTGAAGAGGCATTTATTAAAATTAAGACTATTTTTATGTCTAAACCTATTTTGATTTCTCCGAATTTTCAAGCTCCCTTTATAATTGCTGTTGATGCTAGTGATGTAGGCATTGGAGGTGTTCTCTTTCAAAAAGGTGAGGACGAGGAGGTGTACCCAATATCCTACTACAGTAAAAAGTTGTTAACAGCAGAGGGTAAGTATTCGACTATTGAGACAGAGGCTCTCGCCTGATCCGTACCATATCTCATTTTAGACGTACTTAACTAATCTTTCTTTTCCAGTGGAGGTATGGACGGATCATAATCCGTTAGTGTTTATTGAACGGATGAAAGGATCTAATCAAAGGATTTTACGTTGGGCCTTGCAACTGCAAGAACTCAACTTGGTAATTAAGCATATCAAAGGATCTGATAATAAGATCCCGGACACCTTGTCTAGGATGTAAAGTATTTATTTTTGTTGGTCTTTCCCTGCCTCTTTCGGCCTGGTCGTTTCTCTGTGTTCATTTGAAGTGAAAGCAAGGTTTAACTTTATGGTTTGTTCCAAAATTGTTCGGTTGTTTTGCTTATTTATATGGTAATTTGTTTTCAGTTTTTTTCTTTAAGCTTAATATTAGTTGTAAGAAATATTTAGTTCTGTGTTAGCCATAGTTTCTTATTAGTTGATAGGTAGCCCTTCGTGCCATTTGTTATGACTTTAATTTTAGCAAGAACTTTTGAACTTTTGGAATTTCAAGGTATTATCATTTTCTATAATTTAGTACATTTTGTTGTTGGTTTTAGAATTGTTCGATAAATTTTGTTTCAGGCTTTGTATTTGATTAAGCTGTTTATATATTGGTATGTTTAAGTATTTGATTGAGGGGTATTTAATACTGATTTTTTTTTTCAGGATGTGTAATACACGATTGTGCTTTATTAGGCAGTTCTAAGCATGTTTACATTAAGGTTATCTTTACTTTTAAGATTGTTCCTAATTTTAGCTTTAAATGATTCTTTAAGCTGTATAAAAAAATTTACTCTATTTGATAATTTTTTTTTTTTTTTTTTTGGAGGAGAAAGGTATTAGATTAAAGTAATTTTATAATTTGTCAAAATTAATTTAAGTTTTGTCCAACCTTTTGATCTTGCTTTAGTTTAAGTTTATTAATAAGCTATTATCGTTTATCGTACATTTAAGTTCTTTCTTAGTTTGCTGAACTCTGTATGGGTCGTATGATTTTGCAGTTTTGCTTTTGTCTTTCTTAAGCGTTTTGTTTACCACCTTCTCCTCCGGTACTAGTGAACTACTGAAGTGTCTTATTAACGGTCGTTGTTTTTCTCTCCTATGAGCTGTGTTGACTCGAGTGGAAGGCTTGTTCGTAAGGGTGGTGATGCAAGACAAAGTTAATTCGAGTTCCACCTCACTGATTGACGCTTTGCCTCTGCATTTATGGACACTTCTGCAGCTATTATATGGAGATTTGGATCACGGCTCCTTTATTCCTTCGCTGCCTTGTGTGTGGTCGCTGGTGTTTGTCACCTGCGGCATTCATCAGCCACGCCCTTCCCTCGTTCATTCGGGAGGATCCCGAACGAGTCGGCCTGCCTTTGCTGAGAACGGTGCAGTTTGTGGCGTGCGAGATCCGTCGACGTCCCGGATTCTCGGAGGCTACCACCCTTGGTGTGCCCGTGATATTTTGGGTTGCCTGCAGGCATTGCAGCTTGATTCAGTTGTCCTGCTCATCAGCGTCAGTGAGTTCTTGGAACTCGTGGAGACACGTAGGGCGGCTTTCTACAGGTATGAGATATTTTTAAAGCTATTTGAGACGATCGTGGATCGCCAGGTACCTGTAGATTTGCACTTCCCTGTTTGCAGTACGGTCTTCTGGACCTTGTATGGCCTGATGAGCTGATCCGCTAATCCTCTGGTGGTAATTCTTATTTTGATCTCGTAAGGTTATTTTCGTGTTTATTTTTTTTTTATTAACTGAACATTTTCAATATTATAATTATTAGTATATATACTGATTACTTAATGAGATTTAATGTGTAATTTAGTTTTGTATGTGTTAGGTAGGAGTAATATTAAGTTTCCCCTCTTATTTTCTCCTACTTCCTTCAACCTAACTTAGTTTCTTAGGATATATTTATCTGGCCAGTAATTTATAAAGGTACCTACCTGAAGTTGTATTTAAAAATATCCTATTTCTTGGTTTAGGGTTTAGTTTAGTTTTAGGTGATCTTAAGGTTGGTTAATTTTCCCCTTGATATATATATTCATTTTGAATTATTTTTACCAACATTATTCTTTCTTTTGTATAAATAAATATTGTAACTTTTGTTGAGGTGTTTGTTCTTTTGTCCCTAGCTTTGTGTTGCATTTTTACTGCCCGCAAATTCTGAGTAGAGATAAGAACCCTTGAAATTACGGCCGTAAATAAGGCCGTAACAATATATATATATATATATATAT
>JANJGK010000008.1:60608654-60639854 GCA_039081455.1 Macrobrachium rosenbergii
AGTGCGAATACAAGTGATTAAGAAAGGAAATAGTGCATTTATTTCCTCCATGTGCTCTGGACAATTTGCCATACAGTAGTTAGCTAGGCTGCACAGTAAACCTGGGCCATGAACTATAGCCCATCCAGCAGTTTCACTTTGCTGGAGTATGTCTCTCTCTTTTGCTTGTTGTAGCAAAAGGCGCTAGGTTTAAAAAAAAAAAATTTCCAGAAGGAACTCCCTGTTTTAAAATATTAAAATTTTGCATCAACAAAAAATCCTTCCCTTTGCAGCCATGTGAGCCATTGTCCATCTCGAAAATCATTGCATTTTGACCGCCCTTTAACTACAAGCAAGTAAGTGATTTCCCCATTCATAAATCTCATTTTGAGGAGCCAGGAAAACCGTTCCTACATCGTTTGTCTCCTTTCATATCTTTCTGCGTGAGGTCTCGCTCACAACAAACACCATGTGATCACCCAGGTGTTCGACTCCCCGAGATCACGTGGCCATCGTGTAATGGCTACAATGAGCGTAGTAGCATCTGGTCATGTGCCCATCAGGTCCAAATCATAGTAACGTAGAAGTCATTGAGTACGTGACCCTAGGCAAACTATTTGACTTGTGCATTATAGACTTAAGCATTTGTACTTGTTGTGTTTTGGAGAATCTAATTACCTCGTCTCAGCACTGAGATTCATAACAGCATCATATTCTTGCATTGGTTATCTTGTACTGTGTACAGCTTAGTTTTTTATACCCGGTAAAGGAAGTGTATTCCCTGAAACTCTTGTTTCGAGGCTTTAAACTCATCTGCGCCATCCCAAGGTGTTTCTCAGCATAATAAATTCATTCATTTAAGAACCTTATGTTCTACGAACAACCTAAATTCGTTCATTTAAGAACCTTACATTCTACAAACAACCTAAATTCATTCAGTTAAGAACCTTATTTTCTATGAACAGCCTAAATTCGTTCATCTAAGAACCTTACATTCTACAAACAACCTAAATTTGTTCTTTAAAAACATTACATTCTACAAACAACTTAAATTTGTTAATTTAAGAACCTTACATTCTACAAACAACCTAAATTTGTTTATTTAAGAACCCTTACATTCTACAAAGAACCTAAATTCGTTCATTTAAGAGCCTTATGTTCTATGAACAACCTAAATTCGTTCATTTAAAAACCTTACGCCCTACGAACAAAATTAATTCATTCATTTAAGAACCCTCACGTTCTATGAACAAAATAAATTAATTCATATAAGAACCCTCACGTTTTACGAACAACCCAAACCTCTCCACTTAAGAACTCTTGCTCTCTAAGAACAACCTAAATTCGCTCGTTGAAGAACCCTTATGTTCTATGAACAACCCAAGTCTGTTCATTTAAGAACCTTTATGTTCTACGGACAACCTAACTCTGTTCATTTAAGAACCCTTACGTTTTATGAACAACCTAAATCCATACATTAAAGAACAACTCTCTTATGCTATGAACAACCTAAAGCCATTTATTCAAGAACAACCCTAACGTTCTACAAACAACCTGAAGCAGTTCATTCAAGAGCAACCCTCACGTTCTGCGAACAACCTGAAGCCATTCATTTAGGAACAACCCTCATGTTCTTTGAACATCCCCCAATCATTCATCCTGAACCAAAACCTGAGTCCTATGGGACAAACCATTCCTCAGGAAAAAATAGCCTTCTCTCTGTAATAAAACTTCCCCCTATGTCTTGGCAATATGGCTTCTTTTGCTGACGAAATCAAAACCCTTGTCACTACCTGGAATCCCTGGGGCTCAAGGAACAGGAGTTGCTAGACTGGGTCATGACAGAGAGAAGGGAGAAAGAGCGAAAGGAGAAAGAGGAAAGAGAAGACAAGGAGGAACAAGAGAGAAAGGAAAGAGAAGCCAAGGAAGAAAGAGGGGGAAAGGAAAGAGAGGCCAAGGAAGAGCGAGACAGGCGAGAAAGACTAGCTAAGGAGGAGCGAGACAGGCAGGAAAGATGAGCTAAGGAAGAACAGGATTGAGCCCATGAGCTTGCCATGGCTGCCCAAGGGGGCCGTAACCCGATAATCACGTCTCCCCAGTCCACTCTCGCTTCTGCCAGCTCCATGATGCCAAAATGGAATGACTCAGAGCCCAAGACCTGGCTTGACCAAGTAGAATAGGTCTTCAAGAACTTCAGGCCCTTACCTGCTGAAATCTCTTTGCTCTTTGCGAAACACTTGGAGGGAAAGGACACTACCGCCTTCCACTCTGTTCCGTTAGCAGACCATGGAAGCCTTGCGGAGGCCAGAAAGGCCATAATTAAGGCCTATGAACTTACCCCTGAAAGATGGAGACAACATTGGAGAGGACAGCTTCAGGAAGTGGGCCAAACCTGGGCTGACTAGGAGTACCATAAGTCCTGAGCTCTCAGGCGGTGGCTGGATGCCTGCAACGCCACCTTTGCAGAAGAAATGATGGAAAATGTCCAGCTCGAGGACTTCCTACATTACACTCTCCAGCCCTCGCCACCTGTCTCTGTGACAAGAACCCTCCGACGCTAGATGAGTGATGCTGTTTGGCAGACCACTGGGACACATGCCATCCTCACATCAGCTCTCTAGGCCATAAGATCTGCCCCCTTGCTCTCACCTCTGGTCAACCCATGCCCAAGAATGGGCACCCTCAAAAGAAGCCCATGTGCGGCCATTGCTAAAGATTAGGGCACTCTACTGAGCAGCGCAGCTCGAAGGCTGAGAATCAGCAGACACTCCCTCTAAGTTCCCGAATAAGACCATGCCCAACCGAGCCATGTCTGGCTCATTGATGAACAACAAAGGGCCTGCTCCCTCCACTGGGACAGTACCAAGCACAGATTACAGCAAGAATTATTGCACTGCCTGCAAGGTTTATGGACACTCGGCCCCATGGGCAAAATGCCCTAATAACGCAAAATCACCCTCCATTGCTTTGACAATTACAAATCCTAAAGCTTTAGACCCTCCAGCAGAAGGTCCCAAGAGGCAGCCCATTGCTTCTGTAGCTGACAGATCGATGCCAGACATGGCAAGAAATGGCAATTCTGAATGTGAAACTCACAATGATGTTGGAGATTCTGCAAGCCGCCCGGTGCCCAATCAGAATATTCTCTGTGAAATACCAGAGAATGACATCATGCACCAGCCTCCCCGTTCAGCAAGGCTGCAGCAGAGAAACCATCAGCAATAAATTTTTTGGCTTGTGAGAAAATCTCGCCAGCCAATAAGCAGCGTGAATGTTTCTCCTCAGCCAGCAGGCAGCTGAAATTGAGCACCCCCCCCCCCCCCGACCTTGTATATAATGAATAAGACTCACATTGAAAGTCAGCCTACTCCTTTCTTTTGGCATGACCATGCTCAGCGGAGCCTGAGTGACATGTGGTCTCGATTAATACTGAAGAAGATTTTCTCCTGAAGGACAACTCAAAAGTAGACTGTCTCCTCGAGTACAACTCTACGGAGGATGAACTCCCAATTTCAGTATCCTGTTACTGATATACTGTGTTCATCGAAAATAAACTATCCAATTTTGCAACCTGCTTTCCTATCCAAGTATGACCAATATTGGTGCATTGCTGGCAGAATACAGTAACCCAGAAAAATATAGAAAACTCTATACAAACTGAATGCTGCTGTGCAGCTTTGGGAAGATACGCAACGTCCCTTGTGACGAAACTTGTCGTTGTTCCTGGCTTCTATGTGCAGAACGTTGGTATGTTGATCTTAACTTCTGGATGGTACTTAACATCCCTTTGGTTGATTCTTGCCATCTCATTCCAATTTGATATTGCCCTCATTTTTGACAGCATAAACACTCTAGGTGAGACAGAGATTAATATAAAAAGGAACCGAGCATATTTGTGCCATGGAAGTTTCCTACGCTTTGGCAACAGTCTCTTGTCACTTGTAGCGCACCTGCTCACGAACAGCGACTTCCCACGTCTCATTCCTTAGCAACAAGTTGAGCCAGCAGGATAGCAACACTTCCGCAATACATCTTGTTTTCATATATTCAGAAGACATAAAGTCTGAAATTAAATGCATGTGCACTATTGGTCTGTTAGTTAATATAGATCTCTCATCTTAATCATTCTTGCTAAAGTGGTGACCCTTCCCCACCAACACCAAGCAAAGATGTCCGATGAAGACACATCGCCCTCCCCGTCTGCCAGTCCTTCTGACACCATAGCCCAGGTCAAGCTTCCGACTTTCACACCTACTAGCACCTATACTTGGTTCCGTCGGGCTGAAGTCACGCTTCTAATTAAGGGCATACGATCTCCATTGTCCAAGGTAAATTAAGTCCTCACCACCCTGCTGGACCACCTCTTTCCCCAACTGATGGAGTGGCTGGACGCTAAAGGAACCGATGTCATGCAGAACAAAGACCTGAAGAAGGTCCTATTGGACAGATTCATGCCATACCCAGCTGTTCATGTACACAGATCTTTGACATGGCACAGCAACCTGTGGGTGATCAATGCCCATCCATTGCCCTTCTCGAGATGAGAGCCCTTGCCTGTCTTCCTCCTGCAGCAGATCCATTGACATCCTCAAGGCACTCTGGCTGCAGTGCCTGTCAACGTCAGTAAGGGCAGCACTGACTGACATAGAAGACACTCGACGATGCCCTCACCATCCTAGCAGACAATCTTATGGATGCCCACACTACTGCAAACCACCACCATGGCCAAGCCTTCGCCACCCATCAAGGAACATCCAACCCTTCAGTGATAGACGACCGTCTTAATGTCACAGAGGCCTCCAAGGCCGTCAAGCCCTCACAAACTTCCAGGACAAACCCCTGCCGCCATTCCACCTTGAGAAACCCAAGGGCGCCGACCACACACAGCAGCAATTGCCACTGTTTCAGCTTTGCTGATATCGCAGAACATTCAGCTCTGCCGCCAAGAACTGCCTCCCTGGGTGTCCATGGCCAAAAAATGCATGAAACAACTACAGCCACTCGCAGTAACCATAGCAGGTGTGTATCCCTCAACCAGGGGCCATACTAATGTACACAAATCCAACCAAAATTCTGATATATCCGAGCCAACTCATTTTTTGGTTGGCACAGAGGGTTGCTGTTCCCTTCTGCCTGTATCCAGTCAACCAACCAAATGCCCACAGCCATCCAAAGTCCAACTCACAGCTATCAACGGCTCTCCCATCCTTACCTTTGGTCAGAAGCATCTCGCCCTTAACCTCGGTGACAGAGAGTACTACTGGTGGTTTATCATTGCGGACATCTTAATACCCTTCCTCAGGGTGGACTTCTTGGCACACCGTCAAATGCTCTTGGACATTGCCAACAGGCGCCTTGTTGATGACACTGATTTGTCAACGACGCCCATCACTGCAGTCCCCACAGAACTTGGCCTCAACGTCACCGATTCCAAAGACGATTTTGCATACCTACTCGCCTTATACCCAGATTTTTAAAACCTGATCTATGACAGTCTCATCAAATCCCTGCCAAGCATGGTATTTTCCACCACATTAAAACATTGGGCCCTCCCGTACACTCTCGTTTCCGGCACCTACCACCTGACAACCTCGTCTCTGCAAAGAAAACCTTCTCAGAGATGGAGAAGATGGGTTTGTGTCAAATGGAATCTAGTCCTTGGGCACTGCCCCTCCACATAGTAATGAAAAAGGACGGCACCCTACGCCCATGCGGGGACTTCAGAAGGCTGAACGTGATCACTGAGGCTGGCCACTAGCCCCTCCCTAACATCACAGACATGACCACTTTCCTACACTGCGCAAAAATCTTTTTCACCCTGGACCTTCTCAAACGTTAATTCCAAGTCCCCATGAATCCCGAAGACATAGCAAAGACTGCCATCACAATGCCCTTTGGCACCTTCACCTTCAATTACCCCTGCTTTGGCCTCCTCAGTGCAGGAGCAACTTTTCAGTGATTGATGGACGGCATCCTGGGAGACCTTCCCTTCTGCATCTGTTACACCGACGATATTTTAATTTTCTCTGCTTCAAAGGAGGAGCACCTCCAACACCTGCACATCATCCTCCAATGCCTGCAAGAAAACGGCCTCGTCTTCTGATACGACAAATGCTCCTTCACCACCAAGTGGGTAGAATCCTTGGGGCACCTCATAACACCTGAGGGAGTCCAGCCCTTGCCAGAGAAGGTCGCCGCTGTCAGGAAGTTCCCCACCCCTACCACCGCCAAAGGTCTACAAGAATTCCCCAGAATGGTGAACTATTATCATCGCTTTTTTGCCTGACATCGCCTTGACCCTGGCCCCACTCTACAAAATCCTCAAGGCCAAGCCCAAGATGCTTGCCTGGGGACACCTGGAGGAAGCTGCCTTCACCTCCGCCAAAAACGCCCTGCAAAGGCTACTGCCCTTTCTTTCCCTGCACCAGGTCATCCTCTACTGCTATCCATGGATGCCAGTAATGTGGCCATAGGACCTGTGTTGGAACAGATCATCCTAGGTTGTCCTCGACCCCTCACCTTATTTAGCAGGAAACTTAGCAAGACAAAGACAAACTACTCTATGTTTGCCTGCGAACTCCTGGTGGCATACCTCACTGTCAAACAATTTCGACATTTCTTGGAGGCCACACCTTTCACCCTTCAAACTGACCATGTGCCACTAGTACATTCTATAAACCAACGGTCCAATGCCTGGTCACCCCATCAGTGCTGCCAATTGTCAGCCATTGCCGAATTCAACTGAACCCTTCACCACGTTCCTGTGAAACACAACCCTGTCGCTGATGCCCTCTCCAGAATCTCCATTGATGTAGTACACCTCAGCCTCGATTACAAGCAGCTAGCAGCTAAGCAAGAGCAGGACCCAGAGTTCAACACTTGCAAGACCTCATTAACATTTCTGCAATGGCATGATGTCTCCCTCAGTGACAACAGACCCACCTCCACCCTCTGTGATACTAGCACCGGTCACCCATGCCCATGGATCCCACAGGCACTCAGACATTGTCCATGGTATGGCACACCCTTCAGGACGATCCACAGCCAACCTCCTGAAGAAGCTCTTCATCTGGCATGGCATATCGAAAGATGCAAAGTCATGGGCCCGTTAATGTTCCTCCTGCCAGCTCTCCAAAATCCAGCATCACACAAATTCAGGTGTGGGTTGCTTTCATCAACTGCAACGCTGTTTCACCCATGTCCACATCAACATTGTAGGACCCCTCCTGTGCTTCGAAGGACATTAGTACCTCCTCACAAAGGACGTACTCTCGACAAGATGTCCTGAAGTTGCCCCTATGACAGAGGCATCAGCAGTAGTTTGTGCCAGTGTTTTCCTCTCATCCATCATGGGTGTCTAGATTTGGTGTACCCGATCACATCACCTCTAACAGAGGCACTACCTTCGCGTTGCAGCTCTGGACATCCCTAAACCGCCTCCTCGGCATCCAGTTGCATCACATAACCACCTACCACCCTGAATCCAATGGCATGGTCGAGAGATTCCACCGCCCTTTGAAAGCAGCCCTGATGTCTCGCTCCAACTCCTAAACCTGGTATTCGCAGCTTCCATGGGCCCTCCTCGGCCTTCGGGCCACACCCAAAGAGGGCCTTCACCTGTCAGCAGCAGAGATGGTATATGGGGATCTGCTCATGATACCTGGTGAGTTCTTCCCCGACAATATTCCCTCACCTGACATCATCAGACTCCAGACCATCATTGGAAAATTTGCCCCTGACTGCCGATCCTGTGAGCCAACTAACAACACCTTTAACCCCAAGTATCTGCATACTGTAACTCACGTGTTCATCAGAACCGATCCTGTTCAACCACCGTTAACCCAGCCTTCCACGGGCCCCTACTGAGTCATCAACTGTAAGCAGAAAGCCTTCCTCACTGACATCCGCAGCACGACAGATTGGGTGGCCATTGACCGCCTGAAACCAGCGTATTTGCCCAACAACATTACTCCTCCAATCCAGTTTTCAAGGGGAGGACGCCCTCTGCAAAGCCCTGGTCAACTTTAAGTCGGGGGGTTATTGTGCCACGGAAGTTTCCCACGCTTTGCCGAGAGTCTGTCACCACCTGCAGCGCACCTGCTCGCGGACTGCGACTTCCCATGTCTCGCTCCTTAGCAACTAGTCGAGCCAGCAGGATAGCAACACTTCCGCGACATACATGGTTTTCATATATTCAGAAGGCATAAGGTCTAAAATCAAATGCATGTGCAATATTGGTCTGTTAGTTGATATGTAAATTTCCTGGCAGCTGTCGTTTGTTAATAAATCATAACTAAGATCTCTCGTCTTTATCATTCCCGCTAAATATTCCTGATAACGGTAGAAATAGCTTTTTTTTTTATTTTGTAACGTCTAAAATTATTATGCACTCCAACACTGTTTTCGCATGCACAAGAATATCGCAACTTCCTCTGCATAATAAATGAATTAACAAAGACAAACCTTAGCTTACAGAAATCGTTGTGGTAATTCTATAATGTTCTTCATTTTACATTTTTTGTTTTGTCTTTTCCATATTATAAACGTATGAATAATTGTATCAACGATAAAAACCAAATAATTTTATTTTTCTTTAGACGTGATTGCTCTTCACTTCGTCTCTCTTTCTTGTTGAGTCTTAAATATGAGAAACAATAACAATAAAAACGCCTCAACAATAAACATAGAGGTCATTATGCGAAGACTTTGAATTATTGTCATTTCTGTCTATTCTTCCCTTATAAGAATTGGACACGAGGACGACACTACGAATGGAAAGGTAGCAGGTAGCAACTCTCTCTCTCTCTCTCTCTCTCTCTCTCTCTCTCTCTCTCGCTCTCTCTCTCTCTCTCTCTCTCTCTCTCTCTCTCTCTCTCTCTCAGTGTCTTTGAAGTAATGGGGCCATTATCCTAACTGGAAGGTTTAATTTCCCAGGTTACCTGAGATCATGGAGAGGGGAGCCAGGCTACCTCCTTACACGAGGGGATGTGGATTAGAGCACCGTGAGAACGGGGCTCTCGCGCCTTCTCCTTCTTCTTCCTTATTCTGACCTTTCTCCGAAGGTTATTGCCCCGGACTCTCATCAGCAAATGAATAAAACACCGAGGGCTTAAGTAAGAGGACATTTGTTGCAGAAAATGAACTCTCCCAGCAATTCCAGGCACGATGAAATGCGCGGGGTTTGTTACGTCAGGTGATTCAATTAACAAAGCAAACGATCAACATGCACCGCCAAATATACTTAGGGCATTGTTAATAAACCCTGACAATTTTTCTCCGTCTAAAATTGTCCGATAGGACGTAGGTAATAAATAATCGGCTAAACAAATGCCTCAGCTGTTATGTACTGAAAGTGACAACGATGAAGGCAGAAAAATGCAAATTGAATTCCTGCATCTTACTGACGGCCTCGATTACCGACGAAATCGTGCATTATCGTGAAAATAATGGCGATGAAAAACTCAGAAAGCATTAGCTAACTCTCTGAGACTTAGTTACTAATATGATTCCAGTACAATATACGTAAAGATTATTTTTCTTTGGCATATACCGAAAGCTCACACTATGTCTGCAATGCTGATAAGCTTTTAGGCTGGCGTGCAGCAAATGAGAGAGAAAGAAAAAAACAAATCATTCACGTTATCATCATTATATATATTTTTAGTTTATTTGTGTTGTCCTTGATTTTCTCGCCTGCAGTAAGTTATATTTGCATTAAGTTCTGCACGTATTTATTTGCGGAAAACCATTATTAAGAGGTTTTAATGTTCTATATGAAGGAGGCAGTACTGATTGCACGAGAGTAATATATTCTATTAAGTTATTGCGTCTATCTCCATATGTTCTTTGCTTAATGATATTTTTCTCTCAGGAAGTGATACACAGTTATTTTGGACTTTGTACGGTCTCCGATCAACAGTATTACTCATAACTGACGAATTACTGATTGGAGAAACAAATTCACAGTTATGTATATGTACTAAAAGTGGATTTTTTTTTTTGGAGGAGACCTGGCTTTGGTTTCAGACACTTTAATGGCTCTCAGAATTAAATACAATTTGTCCTAATGTATTACAATCTTGACTCATTAATTCCTCACATATGGGAGTCAGCTTCTATGCGGTTAGTGATGGATAACATTTTTGATAAAGGTCCACTCATATACACTCCTAACTGTGCCACGTGAGATTTTACATTTTACATTGCTTACATGTACAAAACAGTTAACATAAATGACTAATGATCTTCGGTTTTAATTCATCATATATACTTTTTACTTTTTAGTGTTGTAATAGCTTTAACGGATATTTCCTTGACATTTCTTTTACTTGAATTCAGCAAATCTTTTTTTGGCTGGGTTTGTTGAGCTCAAAAATATTACATTCTAAGAGACAAGATTAGTGAAGTAAGACAGGTCATTATTTGGATATAAGGAAAAGAAAAGAAAAGAAAAAAAAAACTAGGGTACCATAACTGACCACAACAAACAACAAAGGTCGTGTAAATTTTTTTGTTTTTAAATTGGGAACCAGACACCTAAACTCAAAATATATGGAATTTATATGCTGTATGCGAAAAACTGGTGTAAAAATGCTTCATATTAAATGTTTTGAGCCATCCTCTAGTACGCTAAAGTCGTCCTGGGCCTCTATAGGCTCATAGGGCAGGCGCTGATCTCCTGTTTCTTAGGCCGACAGCCAGTCGGGTACAGGTCCCAATGCCTATGACACGTGGCCAGTGTGTCACTAGGTCCACTGTTTAACTCCCCAGCCCGAGGGCTGGTACTTATTCTCCTACTGAACCTCTCAGGTTTTTCCGGACCGCTAGGTTGACTGGCTAATGGGAGATAAACAATGGGTTAATAAATCCATTAAAGACCATTATAATGAAGTTAACGTATCTGATTATTTTGTGTTTTTCGGTGCTTTTGTTTTTTTTGGCCCATTAGATTAGTTTTGTCCAGTTTTGTTTATGCATGTCTCTTGAAGGCTGGGCTAGGGGTCTTTCCTTCCCCACAGAGTGTAGTTGTAGGTTAATAGATACGTCATCTATATAAGTGTCTTCATCTGTTCGTCGCCCGTTTGTTTTCGTCTCTGCTGGTGATGCAGGGATCTTTGAGTGATAAGACCTCATTTAACGGCTCCCTTTAGAGAGGTTTTTAGCGCACATATTCTCTGACCGCTTGTGGCAGTTTGCTGAAATATTCTGAAGACGCCCTCGACGTTTTGCAGCTGGTGGCATCTTGAAGGTGTTGTCCCTTGTCACCCACTATGAACAGTATTGGTGCTGGCGTCTCTTCATTTTGTGAAAGGTGTCGTGTGACGCCCTTCCTTGCAATACGTACTTTTGGAGGCGAGCCTCGTCCGTCAATGATCTTGCTCTCAGCTTGCTGAACCTCTGGAGTCGTCCAGGGGAGACCCAGGGGCGGAGAGAAGGGTAAAATCCCAGACCCTGTGTGATTTTTATAACCCTTCTTACCCACAGAGACGACCTGTGTTGAATGCCTCCTATTTTGTGGCACTTTGCTAAAATTTGTTGTGGGAGACGACACTTCGCTGCGTGATGCTAAGGGACGACTTTATATCAGCCGTAGGATTAGTGGGACTACGGTTGATTAATGTCAATGCGGTGATTGTTTTTTTCATAATCCCAAATGAGTGTATGTCCGATTTTCAAGTTTGTGAATTAATTAGGTTTAAGATTAATTTCTTACTTTGTCTCTTACTATCACTACGACCCGTGCGTACGTGGATTCTATCTCCAGCTAATTCCTTTCTCTTTTACTTCAGTGTGCTAGTTAGCTAGGCGAATGTGTTTTTGGAATTGCAATTGGGAGTTTTTTTTCTTCAATAAAGTGCAGTTTTCAAAGGATTTCTTTGTAATTTTAAGATATTAGTTGTAATAAATAATTAAGTGTTCGTTTGGTGTCTCTGTATCCTTCTCTTTGAGAAAGTTCTTTGGGTTGTTTTTGTTTTGGCGTGGATCCTACTCATTATCATAATGGTAAGGGCTTTAAGGTAGATCGAAGAATCTCTGAACTTGTCACCATCTCTTAGGGTTCATTACACCATGAAATTATTATAACAACGGCGAACCGTGAGGATACAAGAAAATTCACAACTTCAAGAAGTACAAGAGGTGAAAGGCATCAGGCTCGACTATCTATCTGAAAGATTTGTTCACAGAAACTATCCCACTTAAATCTAAAAGAAAGCATGAACAAAACCAATATGCGATATTAAAGTCAACAGAATACTTCTGTCGTGCTGTTTTTGGATTTAGAATCGAAGTATGTTTGCTCAAAGCCTACCACATTAAAATACGACTTGACAAAAATAATTGTGTATTGTAATCCCTGGCAATAGAATAAGAAATTTCTTGTTAGCTGTGCTGAGCAGTGTATCTTGAGCTGTACAGTAAGCATTTCATGTATGTTTGAGAAACCTGTTGAGGTTGACACATGAACCGAAAAAAGAACAATAAAAGGCACTTAGAGAAATACATTTAGACAAGCCAAAATGTTCTACAGAAATCGAAATAATTTTCAGTGTGTCATCAAGAGATATGATAAGCTTGTCTTAAAAAAAAAGAAAAAAAAAAGAGTAAGATAAAGTGATGAGGCATGACATCCAAAATGTTCTACAGAAATCGAAATCATTTTCAGTGTGTTATCAAGAGATATGATAAACTTGTCTTAAAAAAAAAGAGTAAGATAAAGTGATGAGGCATGACATCACTTTTGGAAATGAATGCAATCAACTGTTATTTTGATGTCAAAGTTTACTGGCAGTGTTACAAGCTGATAGTGAGCAATCAGAAGAATTTTAGCCTAAAGCAACAAGCAATTTATGCAGCATTTGAATTTATTTCTTATTTCATTGTATTTCAATTTCCTATTTTATATTATGTTTGTGATGGGTAACAAATTACAAAATACTATTAGGGCCGGCCAATGTTGAAGGAAATAAATTATTGGTGAAAAAATTTAGGAATTTAATTAATTAATATACCGGAAGCTATGGAAACCTCATTGCAGAGATTAAATGTTGGATGGGGTGCTTGCCTACATAACTCTCGCTTGCTGCGCTTTGTAAACCGAGTCTTATTTCTTTCATATGGCACAGCTAAATTCTATTTGTTAACCTGGTAGCAGTATTTTTACTCTCACTGACTTAATTTTTATTTTCGTGCAGCAGATGATCACAGCATATACAAAAACAATAAACTAGGTTCTAAGTTAACAAGAGAATGGCAACTCTGGCTACTTGATTTTAACATGCTGTAATAGTTGCAGGAGGAGTAATAGAATGACAATCTCTGCTTACGTAACAAACCACAAAGGTGATTTCATATATCGATTTTTCTGTGTAGGAATGATAGTCTGCCGGTTTGAATTATACATTTAGATTTGCTGAATGTCTAGGCAAGAGCCACTCCCTGTCAGCCTTTTCTCCATGGGGCTAGTGGTTCGATGAACCTTTATTCTTCCATTTTGCGCAGGAATTGTTTATATAATGAGATTGCCTTCCCAACAGCTGTTTTAGGTGGTCCTTAGACTTCATACTCCGACGAACTCTGGTGGAAAGTACCGTTCATTGAATCATTGATGTCCTCTGCCCAGTGTTGTTAACTTTTGCTGCTTGAATTGTTTGTGAAAAAAAAATCTGTGTACGCAATCAACAATTTAAGAGAGAGAGAGAGAGAGAGAGAGAGAGAGAGAGAGAGAGAGAGAGAGAGAGAGAGAGAGAGAGAGAGAGAGAGAGAGAGAGTCGGGGGTGGGGTGGGGGAAGTAATAAGTGTTTTCTTTTTAATTAAATTAAAGATCGTATGTTTAGAAGCCTATCATTTACCATTAGTCATAAATCTACCCCTCTGTACTTTTCCTCGAAGTACAGTCAAACGAAAAGCTCGAATTCTGCAGAACATGGCAATGCTAAGGCCCTGGAAAAGTGTAGGAGAAGAAAATGACTTCCGAGGGAGAAAATACGGATCCTCTGTCTTAATCCGAGTGACGTGCGGTGTCCCTTAAATGATAGTAAATATTTAATAATAAGTTTTGGCTAGGGTGACCAGAGTTCCAGACATTCCTGAGGGATTCCAGATTCCATTCCATTGCGGATAGCGAGTCCTTGAAATCTATCTTAAAGTTAAAATCATTACTCGTCTACCACAGCGAAAGTTTCCTCACAGCTGAAGCAGGTTTTGCACTGATAAAGAACAGAATGTTATGGATCTGGGCTGTGAGGTTCTTCTCTTGGAGATATATTGACGTACTTCCCCGCGCGTGACTCATTGCATTTGTTGCCATGGCATGTGCTTGATTTTGTTTCTGATAACATTATTCTATTGAATGTCTATACAACGAATTTCGCTTTAGATGTCATGGTAACGTTGCTCACAGTTACAATGAATACTTACATAACGATTGAGTCGTTGCAGCAGTTTTTTAATAAATCAATCTTTTAACCAATATCGATTTAAGAAAAATATGTATTACCTGATGAATGATTCTAATCAGGGGTTACTGTTTATGAAATATGGTTAACTTTTTTTCTGTAGTAATTCATTATGAATCATTAGTTACTGATGTGCTGAAATCGTGCAACAATTAAACCCACATTTTGGACTGATATCTGAGGCAAGGAACATTTAGACATTTATTGTAATGCTTTTCAAGCGTGTGGTATATCAAGAATAACGAATATTTTTCATTTTATTTCATTACGGTATCTGAATATCGAAGTTTGTAACACGCATGTATATATAAATAAATAAATAAATATATATATATATATATATATATATATATATATATATATATATATATATATATATATATACACACACACACACACACACACACACACACACACATATATATATATATATATATATATATATATATATATATATATATATATATATATATATATATATATATATATATATATATATATCAGTACTAAGTCACCAAACTGCATTTGACAAATATATACGTAGATAGCCACAGGAAAGGTGAAAATTAACGACCAAGTACCAAGCGCCTTCGTTTATTACGTGCACTTCTTCGGGTCACAATGCCAAATAAATAGACAGAGACATAAAAAAAGAAAATTCATAAAACAAAGATCAATGTCATCAACAAGCAGAACATATTAGTTTAAAAGATAAAATATTGCCATTACCATATGAAATACTTTACAGGCGCTTGAGCACTAACTGCAGTTAACATAACGAGCAATCGCTGAAAGTGACCTTGTATTTATCTGCAATCTTGCAAACAATGTAACTATCTAATTTTAAAACGCCAGAACTAATATTCATAAATTGATTATGAAAATGCTTAATAAAAACAGATTCGATCATATTTCTTTTAACACTTACAACAAAAGTTGATCTCAGTTGAGTTTTCCAGTTTGTACAGTCGTTAAAATCATTCATATGTACAAACAAAGCACTTGTCAAACTGCATAACGATGTTGTTACCTACACGATTCCTTGTGCTGGATGCAATACTAAATATCTAGGTCAAACTGGTAAAGAACTAGATTACCATATATGCACATTAAACATAAAACTTGGTTCACCCTTTTAATTCATGAAGCAATCACCACTTCTCCCTGGTAGGGAGAAACAGAAACTTAGTAAATTTGGACTGTCAGTCATTGGTCGCTTGAGAATAATATAGTGGCAAAATAGCTGTCGTGACTAAAAACAATAAACGGAAAAAAAGAATCTACCTATTTTTACACCAGAAACTGACGCATGAGAATCGGAAACAACTACGAAATGAAGAAAACAAAATGATGCCCCTGAAGCAATTGTTTTTAATGAAAGTTTTATGAGAGAAAAACATTGCCCTAAAAAGTGCGTGTATATACACACACACACACACACACACACACACACACACACACTTATATATATATATATATATATATATATATATATATATATATATATATATATATATATATATATATATATATATATATATATATATATATATATATATTATATTTTCTTGCTAGTATTGGATCCAACAGTCATCTCTATTTGCATATTTTCTCGCGCTTCCTGGATGTTAAAGCTTATTCTTTCTATACCTCTCTCCCACCGTCTGTTCAAACAATCTAAGTTTTCCTTTTCTCTTTCTTTCTGTCCATTCGGGTAACTATATACTTTTTTCACAGACCAGTTACCCTCTGTATTTTCTATATGACTGTGTTAGAATTCTTTGATCCATCCTATAACGCATGTCAGACTTTCTACCACTTTCTGCATCGCCACTTGTTCACCATTTCAGTTCTTCTTAACCTATATGAACTACATCAAAAGGATTTTTTCTCAACACACTGGACTTTTCATTCTGTTCTCATTGCCAAACCACATTTCACTTCCATTAAAGAAAGGTGGCTCAACAATCCTTTCAGAAAAGACTGAGGATGATGTTAGTGGAAGTCTCTCTTTTATAATAATTTGAAAATTGTTACCCAAACACACAATGATTCCTGTGTCTCCGTTTTGGATTCATTATCTACTGAGTAATTTGTTCTTTCCCGTATCGGACCTCCTCTACTGTTTTGCATATAGCTTGCGTCAACATTCTCCCCATGAAAAATGGTTAGGTTTTGCAGTTTTTAGTTCTCACAAAAACAGGCAAAGGTCTTTTTTTTTTCATAATGTCTTTTATGATTTCAAGCCCTAACTTTCTTGTATAGGTCATTTAACTGAGTCATTTCGTAATTTCTGTTTTTATGATTTATTACAGCCCTGATAGTAAGACTTTTATGGCTTTTCACTAATTCGTGTGACCGTTGATACTTTGAAATTTGAACCACAAATTATTATCTTACTAAGGAAATTACTTACATCCAAAGGGAATTATGTGTGATAAGTTTATATGCCCCAGGCAGGACACGAACAAATATCAGATAACTTTTTCTGCCTGCTATGTCATCAAAAGAAAAATGAAACAAAATTAATTAAGCATAAAACACATATTTATCATTAATTTTAAGTTTTCATATTTCATATCTTTCAAGAAAACAAAACATCTTCAACTTTCTTACAATATATTAATTCAAAATTGTAACGACACAAAGTTTAAAATGACTCACAATTACTCTTGGATGTGAACATTATTTTGAAAAGGCACATTCCTGAAGATAACTGACTGAAACAAACAAAGTTAAAAAGTAGGTTTATTTTCTTCTCTTCCTTTCCATTGTTACTACTGTCTACGGTCGACGAAGGGAGTCACGTCTTCTTAGCGTATATACTACTGCCATAGCTGTAACTCGATGAACGAAAAAGCGATTTACCCTTAATATTTTCATCTTTTCCCTCTTATGGCCATTTTTAACTTTTCCCTTCTGTTCTCTTCATATTTATTTGTATCGGATCTAAGCCCACCTTTTTTTAGCCTTCCTCAGAAAAAGATTTGCCTTCCTCCTGACTCCTATCAGGGTTCACCCAAACTTTGGTATTCCAGTATCGCTGTAATTCAGGAAACGTCGAATTATTGAGATATCCTGCTGGTTGTAACTTGACTGAGCTGATGACAGGCGGTGCAGATGTTGCTCTTTCAACGGGAAGTAGGAAAATCACTTTTGCTCCTCCTGTGATAGAAAAGAAAAACAAACAATTAAATTGTTTGGAAGTATATGGAATATGACAAGCACCTGATTAGTAGAAATAAGAGAGAGAGAGAGAGAGAGAGAGAGAGAGAGAGAGAGAGAGAGAGAGAGAGAGAGAGAGAGAGGGTAGAAGTGGAATAACTATTAACAAAAGAATAATTTCTCTTAAAAAAATCACAAATGTTCTTCGGTTGCGTTATTGCATAAGGCTTTGGTCTTGTTGTCACAGCATTCTCTAGATCTGACTTTCGAGTAATCTAATCTGCTATCTGATATACTTTGTATACAGTTTTATTTTTCTTCAGGTCAGTATCATTGAGGGAAATTTTCTCTTCGCAAATGATTTCACTGCCCATTTCCGCTTTTAAGAAACATTTATGTAAAAAAAAAAAATTAATGCAATATACCGAATGAACAAATTTCTCGGCACTTTGACACGGTTTTAAGTAGCACTCATCGTTATTAAATCAAGCACGATAGAAGTTTTAGAATACTTAGAGCTAGGTTTTGTTGTGAATGATTAATAGAAAATAATCTTAGCGAATCAAATTCCATAAAGTCAATGTATTTGACATGTGTAGCTAAATCACGTCTTTATGCTTAATGGAAGTAAATATAACCATTTCAAAATACTTAATAAGCAAATTTTGGAGAGCAGAGCTAAATGCAAGGACAATGTTTCTTCCGAATTCCTGTATGCAAAATGAAAGTTTAAATGATAAGCAATATTTTCATCTTAACTTAGAAGCTGTTTTTCCTTTGACTAATGGACATTTAAGATATTTGTTGAAGGTCAATTCATGTAATCAGTTATTTGAAATAAGAAACTTACAAATAAACTTGAATTGATGGTACTTTTTTGGTCAGTGCGGAAAAGGTTTCGCCATTCTGAATGGACAAGAATTCAGTTGTTGTTACTTTCATTACTTGAAATTCTGAAAGGCTTCGTTTTCTTGATAATAATTTCTCTTCTATCTCTTCCCAATCATATGTGTTTTCCTTCAGTCCTATTCTAATTTTGTCCCTTCTCAAGGCATCCGCTATATCAGATTCCTGTCCTGCCAGGGAAAAAGGCTTAAAGATGATGACTTTGTCACTGAGGTTATCTGGGGAGTGATGGTAAGGCTTTACTGTCGGTTGTTCCTTAGTTAATGCGAAGTCACCTTCCTTTGCCGCATCCTCTTGTTTAGTCTGGGGCTGATGGTAAGGAGGTAAGGTCAATTCTTTGTTAGTTAAAGTGACGTCACCTTCCTTCACCGCACCCTCGTGTGTAGGCTGAGACTGATGATAAGGAGGTGAGCTCAATTGTTTCTCAGTTAAAGTGATGTCACCTTCCTTTGCCGCACCCTTGTGTTTAGGCTGAGACTGATGATAAGGAGGTGAGCTCAATTGTTTCCCAGTTAAAGTGAAGTCACCTTCCTTCGCCGCACCCTCGTGTGTATGCCGAGACTGATGATAAGGAGGTGAGCTCAATTGTTTCTCAGTTAAAGTGAAGTCACCTTCCTTCACCGCACCCTTGTGTGTAGGCTGAGACTGATGATAAGGAGGTGAACTCAATTGTTTCTCAGTTAAAGTGACGTCACCTTCCTTCGCCGCACCCTCGTGTGTATGCCGAGACTGATGATAAGGAGGTGAGCTCAATTGTTTCCCAGTTAAAGTGAAGTCACCTTCCTTCGCCGCACCCTTGTGTGTAGGCTGAAACTGATGATAAGGAGGTGAGCTCAATTGTTTCTCAGTTAAAGTGACGTCACCTTCCTTCGCTGCACCCTCGTGTGTATGCCGAGACTGATGATAAGGAGGTGAGCTCAATTGTTTCTCAGTTAAAGTGAAGTCACCTTCCTTTGCCGCACCCTTGTGTGTAGGCTGAGACTGATGATAAGGAGGTGAGCTCAATTGTTTCTCAGTTAAAGTGACGTCACCTTCCTTCGCCGCATCCTCGTGTGTATGCCGAGACTGATGATAAGGAGGTGAGCTCAATTGTTTCTCAGTTAAAGTGAAGTCACCTTCCTTCGCCGCACCCTTGTGTGTAGGCTGAGACTGATGATAAGGAGGTGAGCTCAATTGTTTCTCAGTTAAAGTGAAGTCACCTTCCTTCACCGCATCCTTGTGTGTAGGCTGAGGCTGATGATAAGGAAGTGAGCTCAGTTGTTTCTCAGTTAAAGTGAAGTCACCTTCCTTTGCCGTACCCTCGTGTGTAGGCTGAGACTGATGATAAGGAGGTGAGCTCAACTGTTTTTCAGTTAAAGTGACGTCACCTCCCTTCAACGCACCCTTGTTTGTAGGCAGGGACTGATGATAAAGAGGCACGTTAAACTGTTTTTTAGTTAAAATGACGTTATCTTTCTTCATCTCGCCCTCGAGATCTAGAAGTGCCCTTATTTTCTTGCTCAGTGTAGAAAGTGTTGCGCCATTTCGAATGGAATGGAATTCCGTTGCTGTAACTTGTATTACTTGAAATTCTGACAGGTACCTTTTTCTTGACAATAATTTCTCTTTTATCTCCTCCCAGCCATATGTGCTTTCCTTCAATACTATTTTGATTCTGTCTTTTTTCAAAACATCTGCTATATCAAATTCCTGTCCTGACAGGGAATAAAAATTGAAGATAATGACTTTGTCACTGAGGTTATCTGGGCAAGGTGCTGTCAGCTGTTCCTTAGTTAGGGCGACATCACCTTCCTTTACCGTATCCTCTTGTTTAGTCTCGGACTGATGACAAGAAGGCGAGCTAAATTGTTTCTCAGTTAAAGAGACGTCACCTCCCTTAGCCGCACGCTCGTGTGTAGGATGGGACTGACGAAAAGAAGGTACGCTCAATTGTTTCTCAGTTAAAGTGACGTCACCTCTCTTAGCCGCACCCTCGTTGGTAGGCTGGGACTGATGACAAGAAGGCAAGCTAAATTGTTTCTCAGCTAAAGAGACGTCACCTCCCTTAGCAGCACCCTCGTGTGTAGGCAGACTATCATCAACCAATAATGAATTTGTAACAATCCCTCTTTTCTGATTTTTTGCTAAGCCTTTAATGCTCCGGTTTTTCTCGGAAAGTTTTTTCTCCAGAAGTGCAATTTGTTCGTCTTTGTTTTGGAACTTGCCACCATTCTTACGGCTACGGGTTCTCTTCTTAATAAAATGAACTAAGATTATACCCAAGCATGATGCCATCGTTATGACGAGGATAGAAAGTACTATGACAAATTCAGTGAAGAAATCTTTCTTATCCTCAGTATTTTCAACGACAAATAATCTTCCATTGCTGGTTTTCCCTGTATGGGGTGCTCTAAAGTTCCCAGAAATGTTCTCAAGCATTAAAGTAGCGTTGGGATAAATCCAAAAGCTGTCGGCCGACACATTTTGAAGCGAACAGTTCTCTAATTTCGCGAGTCCATGTTGAACCACTAAGCCTCCAGGAGAGATAAACTCTATTTTTGTGGATTTCATACTGAATTCAGATCCATTAAGGGCAAGCTTCTGCAAGATGCCGATGGAAGACCCATCCACTGTCAACGATGCTACCTTTATCGAAGGTTCAGATACGTTGAGTACTTCTATATGTGAATTTAAAATGTTCGCCTTTGTGAGAGAGTAAACTGTCGTCAGGGATAGCAAGGTACAGTTTTCTAGGTCAATTTCTTCCGCGTTCCGTGGAATCTTGCTAAGAAGAGTATCTTTGGCTGTGAGTTTTATCGTTTGATTACACAAGTCTAGCTCCGTCTCTTCTATTTCGACTTTTCCAATGTTGTTCAGAGCTAAGTTGGTACAAATCGGTAGATTCAGATGAAGCTCAGCTATGTTATATACGTAAATGATGCCGACCGTTTCGTTCGTATGTCCAAGGTAAATGGTGTTCTGTAACGGCAAGAAAAAAAAGAATGTTGAATTATTACATATTTTTATACACCCTGTGCATTACGTGGCATATTTAACCAAATGACCTGATTCTCTTAAAATAACGTAAGTGCAGAGAAATATGCGTGATTATCTTTCCCATTCATCCCACATAACGCTAGTAAAAGAAGAGACTCTCATGAATATCCTACTAAGCGGCTCTAATGCCGTTTTGTTGTGCCCTTGACAGACACTCATCTGCATCACTGAGCTTTTCCCTATTGTTATTTTCCTCACTTCAATGGAATGATATGCCTTCACTTTTTCAAATAGTTTTACCTCACGCCAATGAATACTCAAGGATTTGGTGAGACGCGTAAAAGTGTCTAACACAACCTTGCACTTTTAATTTCCTTATGCCTTGGAAATGTACAACGATACATGTCCCTAAATATCTTTTCAAACCTATTACTTCCATTTTCTAATATCTAATATTAATACCAATCGCTACTGGTTTCATAGTTTCTCGTTCTTGTATAAAAAAGTCACGTCATCTCTAAAATTATCAGTCTTATAATTCTCTGCTAGTTATTACCACAGTAGCAACGTGAGGTCTTCCATTAATTACCCCTGTACATCTAAGTTATATCTGTGAAATGTACGTCTGTTTAACGTGATCACAAAGAGGACCTCTTAAACTACTTTAAAGGCATCGATTTTACATTTGTATCGTTTTAAAAGTACACTAATTTCACATAAAAATAGAACGTACTTTGAAATAAATCTATGCTCTCTCCCTCTCTCTCTCTCTCGTACTCCATGGGATAAACAAATTTCATTTTGCATTTGTTCGTACAAGACTTTTATGCGAATCATGTTTCAGTATATAAAAAAGCATTAACACAACTATATCTTTTAGAAGGAGGCACTGTAAAGAAAAAAATTTTAAGCGAGAACCTATGAATTTATATATGGGGTGCCAGATTAGCTCTGTACAGTCAGATACTTAGCACTGGAAAACTTGCATATGAGTTGTCATATACTTATCTATGTGTACTTTATGCAAACAAAGCGGAGACTCAGTTAAAGTTTGTGTTTTATTCATTATCGTTGCAAAGTTCTCCAATCAGCTGGTAAGCTACAGGAAGTGCAAAGGAGAAATAAAGCATTTATGAATATCGCATATTTCATGATGGGTGCAAACAGAACTTGGAGAAATGAGGCGATGCCTGAGGAATATCAGTTATAGAAGGTGACAGAAAATATTGGGGTGATTAAAGAGAAATTTGTCTTTTAGTCGTTATAAGACTGTGGCACAAATTGCTATCTCATAAAACGAAATGGTGTGCGAGAATATGGCTCAAAATTATCCGCACAGTTATAGCATCTCCGGGTAAACATTAGCTTAAATTTTGATGGCAAGAAAAATAGGGGAAAAATAATATATAGGTTTTAAACTAGCTTAAGAGTGTACAGTGACAAATGAACTAAGAATCTTGTGTATTCATGGCAAACTAAAATGACCAACTGTAGAAACATAAGAGGTAGGACAAATAAATTTAGTTAGAGTCTGACAACGGGTTAGAGCAAATATGTATATTGTGGACAGTAACAGCGGTTCCACAGGATATTTCATTCATCTAGGTATAACATTTAAATAGACTGGCATAGCCTCATGATGTGGACTAGTGTTGTGATGGCCTACTTTTCAAAGAAGCTGCGGAAGTTTACTTGGAAATCAAATAAAGTGAAGGTCCTGAGGTTTGATAGCCTACCGAGGAACAGCAGGTGAAGAAATACTGAAATTGAAGGTAGAGGGAAAGGCTATAGCAAGGATAACAGAAGATGCACAGTATAGTTGGGCAATGGTTAAACTTTTGGCTCTATATTTCTATCAACAAACGTTAAGTGAAAAGTATAATTATATTTCCATCGTAGACAATTTTACATCAAAGATTGTGGAACTGTGATCCGTGCAAATTGACAAAGGATTTGGTGAGGAGGCTGGAGGCATTTGAATAAGAAATTCTAAGGAGATTATGTGAGCCAGTGAATCAATACAAAGTTGTTATGGCCAGTTGAGAGAACAGTTGAAGGAAGGCTAGTTAGCAAAGTCCCGAGAGGATAACTAACAGGAGAAAGTATCAAGAAAGTATTAACGTGGTTAGACATCACCACAAAGATTTGGAAGGCAAAGTTTAAAGCAACTAGTTTGAGGGAAAGAGTGGAAAGGCTGGGGTAAACGTAAGATTATCCATCCTCTAAGATGGCAGCGTGATTCTACCGGAATAAAGGTGTGCTCACCACTAAATAATAATCAGTACAAAGGGCTCGCAATGTCTGCTCTTTAAAAGAGGGCCTTCCAGAAAATCACAGGTCATAAGATTACTTGCATATTTCTTCGTCTCATTACGCATGTACTCTCACTCTAAATTATGCCAAACTTTCCCCTTGAATAACATGGCATAAGTCCTTGCTTACTATAGTACTAGTAAAATCCTGGCA
Organism: Macrobrachium rosenbergii; assembly: GCA_039081455.1. Lineage (NCBI taxonomy): Eukaryota > Metazoa > Arthropoda > Malacostraca > Decapoda > Palaemonidae > Macrobrachium > Macrobrachium rosenbergii. The sequence goes on from JANJGK010000008.1 coordinate 60,632,603, forward strand.
AACATTTTGTACCTTGATGTTCTTAATATATTGCGTTTTCCAGATGATTTTCTTGGCACATGCACAACTATGAACATTAATGAACTGTTTGTTGATATTTATAGAATAACTTTTTTGCTTCCCAGTTCACCCAGTAAAGATACCTTTAGAGTTTAGATAATCTTCGTTCCGGTTTTTGGGTTAAAGGGCAGTAAGCTAAGCGGGCAAAACAAGAGAGAGAGAGAGAGAGAGAGAGAGAGAGAGAGAGAGAGAGAGAGAGAGAGAGAGAGAGAGAGAATTTTCCATTGATCAGGAATTCGGGTGGCTTAGGTGTGCATGTTTTAGAGCAGAATCAGATTTTCACATGATTTCGAGTATACATACAATTATTTATCGCCAAGGTCTCCGAAAAATTCTAAGGAAAGCTGTTGTTACCAATTCTTATTTGGTAGAAAATTTGTATTTTTACACTAATCTGAAATTTCAGCATTTATAGGAATTTATATGGAATTCGAGATTTCAGTTTCACCAACAGCAGATTGGTTGATCGATTTATGGTGACTCTAAAACTGGTATCACAACATCTAGGTTATGAACTCCGACCGATAGCAGATTAAAAATTTTGTAGAGTTCAGTGAATTCTAAATATTTATCTTTCCAGCAAAATGACGGTCAGAGAAATGTTAACCTACCAGAGTAATCTGGAATTCTTATTAACTAAATAGCTATCAGTTACATTCTTACCACGAAGCAGTAAATGATCACAAGCATAACATTACCACCGTCACAAAAAAGAAACTTTTCTTGTATTACTTACAATACTGGAGTCCTGAAAATCACAGAAAAGTGAATCCATCCTGCGATCGCACTCCGGAAGTGACGTGTCGATCATCGGAACTTTCGTTTGAAGAGTCAGACCCAGGGCAAGAATGGAGAACCCAAATGCCGACCACGTTATTGAGTTCATCTCACACCTGAAAACGATAAAATTTATCAGAATTGGCAGTAATTAAATATTATTGCTTCATTGTTATTCAGAGATGACTTAAAATGAGGAGGAGTAACATTTTTCATCACAGGAATTTAAAACAATCTACCAAAGCTAGTAATCAAGTTTTTAATCCCCTACTTGGTTATTTGGTGAGGGACACTAGTTTAAACGATAATTCTAACTAAATCATTCTTACTAGCAATACCAGAATGTCTCCTCATTTCAGTCATATGTTATATTTCATACAATCAATATGCATGAATATATATATATATATATATATATATATATATATATATATATATATATATATATATATATATATATATATATATATATATGCCTAAAAAATCACAGTATCAGTGTATAAGCGAATCCCACAGGAAAATGACAGGCAGAAGTTCAGTACCAGGCGCTTTCACGTTTATTAACGCATCATCTGGGCACAAATGAGACACAAATGAAAAGAAGATTACGAAATAAACAAAAAGAACAAGAACACCAGATGGTCAATCGTCAAAGGGTAATAAACAGAAAGGTACTCCAGGATAATCCGGGATCAAGCAGTCACAACTAAAACAATAGATCTAACTAGAAAAGAAACGGAAGTTTAGCCATGCAAAATCCAAATGCATGTATAAAACTGAATACCAGATGGTTAATTGCCAAGGGGTAATAAACAAAAAGGTAATCCAGGAAATTCCGGGATCACTCGGTCACAAACTAAAACCTTATACTTAACCATAATGAAATACGGAATCTTACCCATTCAAACTGTAGAAACATGTATAAAACTGATTACTAATTTTGCTTATATTTATCAACAACTTTTTAAATTATGAAGGCATCAAGTTTAAACAAACCAAGACTTAAATTTAGAACACTTTCATTATTTGGCCTGGTAAAACAAGATTCAAAGATATTCCTTTTACCTGTGTCGTTGCACAGGACCAAAGATCTTGCGTCACTCAAGTTAATAGGATGATCTAAATCTCTCATACGTATGAATAATGCATTCGATATTTGGCCAGTTCTCACAGAATATTGGTGTTGTTTGATTCGTTGTGAAAGTGATTTCCCAGTTTGTCCACAATATATTTTATCACACTTTTTAAAGGAATTTCATAGAAGCTGCTAGAAACATCTTTAGGAGAATTTTTATTACTAAACTCTTAATGTTAAAATTACTGAAAACATTTATGTTGAAAAGCTTTAAAATTCTCGGAATTTGTAAAATCATTTCATCATACGGCAATCTGAGAACATTATACCTGCTGAATTCAAGTTTGTAATTAGTTAAATAAAATGTTTTTCTGTCTCTTTTCCATGCTACATCTACAAAGGTACTTGGATATTTAAGTTTCAAAGCAATATTATAAATAGTTTTGGTCTCAGCATCAATGAACTGCGGGCTACAAACGCGCAAAACCCTTAAGAACATTCCAGAATTTAACATATTGTTGGTGATTGGAATAATAATGAACAAAAGAGACAATGTTAATTGATATTCGGAAAGGTGAAATTTCTATCATGTCTATGGACAGTTGCATCAAGAAAATCTAAATTACAATTTCTTTCTGCCTCTACAGTAAATTTTATAGAGGCAAATAAATTATTTAGCTAAACCAGAAATTCCTGGAGATTTTCGTGAACTGGCCAGATACAGAAAATGTCATCCACATACCTAAACCATATAATTTTTCGGGGCAAAATTCTTAGTAAGGATTTTGTCTCAAAAAATTCCATGTAAATATTGGTAAGGACAGGAGATAAGAGATTACCCATAGCCATGACAAACTTTTGTACAAAAAATCCCCCATTAAAAGAAAATTTACTATCTTCGATGCATAACCTTATAAGATTAGTGAGGTTTGCTACAGTTAGAGGAATATCATAACTTTCTAATTCTTCCTCTAAAATTTCAAGTAAATCATCTACAGGCACTTTTGTAAATAAAGAGACAACGTCAAAACTAACCATAGTAAAATCAAGAATCGGATGCTGGATTATTGCTATGGTAAATTAAGAAGGTGATGCAACCGTCTTGAAAGGAAGCTTCAATTCAAGCTGAAGAACCTTATTGATGAATGCGACTGGACTAAACATGCCACGTGATCTTTATGGTTAATTTATCTAAATGGCCTGTAAAAATTCTTACACCTTTGATAGGACACATTTCTAATACGAATGTAAAAAATAATGTCAACTTTATAAACAAATTGAATAGTCTGAATTAGAAATTTAATTTTACTTTGGTTAGTTTTGATGTTGTCTCTTTATTTACAAAAGTGCCTGTAGATGATTTTTGAATTTTTAGAGGAAGAATGAGAAAGTTATGATATTCCTTTAACTGTAACAAACCTCACTAATCTCATAAGGTTATATATCAAAGATAGTAACTTTTCTTTTAATGGGGGATTTTTTGTACACAAATTTGGCATTTATGGGTAATCCCTTGTCTCCTGTACTTAGTAATATTTACATGGAATTTTTTTAGACAAAATTCTTACCAAGAATTTGGCCCCGAAAAGTTATATATGGTTTAGGTATGTGGATGCTATTTCCTGTCTCTGGCCAGTTCACGAAAATCTCCAGGAATTTGTGATTAAGCTAAATAATTTAGTCCCCTCTATAAAATTTACTTTAGAGGAAGAAAGAAATTGTAATTTGAATTTTCTTTATGTAACTGTCCATACACATGATAGAAATTTCACCTTTTCAGTCTTTCGAAAATCAACTAACATTGTCTCATTAGTTCATTATTATTCCAATCACCATCAAAATGTTAAGTTCCCTGTCTTTTCTGGAATTTTCTTAAGGGCTTTGCTTGTTTGTAGCCCGCAGTTCATTGATGCTGAGACCAAAACTATTTATGATATTGCTTTAAAACTTTAATATCCAAGGACCTTTGTAGATGTAGCACGGAAAAGAGCCAGGAAAACATTTTACTTAACTAATTACAAACTTGAATTCAGCAAGCATAATATTCTCAAATTGCCATATGATGAAAGGTTTTCTACAAATTCCTAGAATTTAAAGCTTTTCAACATAAATGTTGTTTTCAGTAATTTTAACGTTAAGAGTTTAGTAATAAAAAATTCTTCTAAAGATGTTTCGGGCAGCATCTATGAAATTCCTTGTAAAAAGTGTTATATAATATATATATATTGGACAAACTGGGTAATCACTTTCACAACGAATCAAACAGCACCAATATTCTGCGAGAACTGACCAAATATCGAATGCATTATTCGTAAATATGAGAGATTTAGATCATCCTATTAACTTGAGTGACGCAAAATCTTTGGTCCCGTGCAACGACACAGTTAAAAGGAATATCATTGAATCTTGTTTTATCAAGTCAAATAATGAAAGTGTTCTAAATTTAAGTCTTGGTTTGTTTAAACTTGATGCCTTCATAATTAAAAAAAGTTGTTGATAAATATAAGCAAAATTAGTATTCAGTTTTATAAATGTTTCTGCAATTTGAATTGGTAAGATTCCGTATCTCTTATGGTTAAGTATATGGTTTTAGTTTGTGACCGAGTGATCCCGTATTTTCCTGGATTACCTTTTTGTTTATTACCCCTTGGCAGTCAACCATCTGGTATTCAATTTTATACATGCTTTTGGATTTTGCATGGCTACCTTTTGGATTTTGTATGGCTAAACTTCCGTTTCTCTTCTAGTTAGGTCTATGATTTTAGTTGTGACAGCTTGATCCCGGACTATCCTGGATCATCTTTCTGTTTATTACCCTTTGACAATTGACCATCTGGTATTCTTGTTCTCTTTGTTTACTTTGTAACCTTTTCATCTGTGTCTCATTTGTGCCCAGACGATGCGTTAATAAACGTGAAAGCGCTTGGTACCAAACTCCTGCCTGTCATTTTCCTGTGGGATTCGCTTATATATATATATATATATATATATATATATATATATATATATATATATATATATATATATATATATATATATATATATATATATATATATATATATATATATATATATATATATATATATATATATATATATATATATATATATATATATATATATTAATATATACAGTATATATGTATATATATTATATATATACAGTATATATATGTATATATATATATATATATATATATATATATATATATATATATATATATATATAACATATACATACATGATTATTATCACTTTTGTACATGATTCATTTATCACACATTACCACAGGTGAAAAATAAGAAACGGGGTGTAGGTCCTGACCGGTTTCGACTTTATTTCCAAGCCATTGACGAAGGACTGATAAAGAGTATGAGAAGTCACAAATATATATACTACAAGAACAGTACTGACGAACATACACAACCGTTAGAGACTACATATCCCCACTCAGGCCGGTGTCGAGGTAGGAGTGGCCTTTAAAACTCATTTGGCTAAAAATCACAATATACTCTCAGGGGACATTGCTGGTAAACAAACCATACTCCACCTCAGATCCACACCTGACAGGTGTCACGGAGGCGGAGTTTGGAAACTCATCAACATTACTACCCTCGTACTGTGTTTACAAATATGATAATCCTATTTTCATACATCTCTACTGCCTACCTTAAAGTTTAAACAATTTACAAATTTCTTTTGATATTAAAGGATCAAGTTTATACATCCCTTGACTGATATTCATATTATGGTTGTAACTTTCTTTTATAAAGCTAGATTCAATGATATTCCTTTCCAGTGCATTATTAGAATATACAATCCTTTTAAAGGCCACTCCTACCTCGACACCAGCTTGAATGGGGATATATAGTCTCTAACGGTTGTGTATGTTCGTCAGTACTGTTCTTGTAGTATGTATATTTGTGACTTCTCATACTCTGTATCAGTCCTTCGTCAATGGCTTGGAAATATGTGTGATATATATATGTATATATATATATATATATATATATATATATATATATATATATATATATATATATATATATATATATATATATATATATATATATATATCATTAATCATGCCGAGAGCATTATTCATCTTGAACCGACAAGAGATATTTTGGTAACAAAAGGCACATTATACATCATATCTTTATCTAATCAGTTTCCTGTGATAGCAGACTGTTTGGAGTGGCACTTGTTCCTCTCCATCTTAGGTTTATTTCTACAACAATGTGCTCTGTTATATGAACGTATGTAGCGCATAAACCCTCGGTACATGTAAACCTCAGTCTTGTATAACTCCATTCTGCCTTATCTGTTTATGTATTTAGAAACAATAGTATGTGTTGTACATAGCTGTAATCGTTTTTCTAACTTGATCTTATCTAACTGAAGGCTTAAATCTATGTGTTAAAACGCTCCGCCGGCTGTAGGTATCGTACTTGTTTGTTTCTTGATTTATGTGCGCTATGAAGAGTCTGTTATGTATACGTTAGTACTATATATCATGAAATAACACACCGATTACCCACTTCTGCACAAACCTGCTCAATGACAAGAAAAAAAATATAGGTTGGAATGTAAGTTGCCGTGACAATTCGCTCATGCCAGGTTAACTTTCTTTCCTGAAATAATGGACAAGATAAAAGGGGTAATGTAACCCTATGTATTACTCATCGAACTGTTAAAATTTACAAGCATTTATTTTTTATTTTATGAATTTTACGACCTATGTCTGCTTGGCATGAATAGCTGAAAAAATTAATAAAAATTTATCTTCTTTGTTTCTTATCTCATCTTTTGCTGGGTTTCTAATTCTACAGTATATCTTACTTATAGTGCATATTCATAGTTTCTGAAGACAAGTTAATGTCAGTCTTCGAAAAGACATCCACGGAGATAAAATGATTTAATTTTTTGTTTCAGAATGTCGAACGTATTCTTCAAGGAATTTCTGTAGTCGTCATTATTGTTTAAAAATACTGCACGGAATAGGATGTATCTTAAGTATATCTGCAATTTCCTCAACGATTTCTTTAAAGAAACTGAGTTAAGACACTGCACTAGGAAAATTAAGTATATTTCAAAATGGTCGAATATCTTTACCAGAATTACTTCGCTTCATTTTCTAAGATTCAGGACGCCATTATCAGGTAAATTTCAGACAATTGATCTTTTTATAAATGAAAGAGGCCCATTGCGGGACGTGTTGGTACACCACATCGTTTGTACTTTTGAATAGCATCGTCAGAAGCTTATGCATACTATGGGGGAGATTATTATGTGTCATTCAGGCGTACTAGAATTTCTACACAGACACAAGTTCATATA
>JANJGK010000008.1:60642454-60667454 GCA_039081455.1 Macrobrachium rosenbergii
GGAAAGAGAGTACTTTTTATTTTTACAATAGAAGAGATTCCAGATATCGGTTATCGTATGAGAAGTGTGAAGTTCCACGAGTCAATATATTAGACTGATGAATACAAACCTCCACACACACACACACACACACACACACACACACGGACACATGCTGTAATGGACTGTACTCGGCTCTTTAAGATCTTAATTGCCAAAATGGAATGACTGGCGGCAGAGAAGTCAAACAAAAGAGGAAGGAGCTTAACAAGACGACTTAAGTCACCTTAAAAAATGATTACCCTAAATTTTTATATATATTTACAAATAAGTCTAGATTTTGGAAAGTAGAAACATAAAGCAAATGACCAACACTATAACCAACAATACTTTATTTTAAATTCTCAACGACAATTCACAATAAATAAATCCCAAAATAAATAATATCCAGCAGCAGATATAAAAATGAAATATCCGTCATTACATAAACACTTTCAGAGCCATACTTGCTCATTAACCACAATTACACCAGCCACTCACTCAGCAATATACAACAACAACTCTGAGAGCCTTTTGCTTAGCAATATGATAATAAGAGCCTTTTACTCTACTTATTACATTAACTCCATGAGAGCCTTTTGCTCCACCAGCAGTAATAGTGACTAAAAACATGATCTGGTCACGACCTCCTCCTTGAGTACTTGAAGTCCATCAGCCCAGTGACATTTCAAATCTGCCGATGTTGCCATCACCCTCCAACAAGGTGATACTCAAGAAACTGCTGTTGTTGCCATCACCCACAACAAGGTGATCCTCAGAAAACTGCAGTTGCTGCCACCACCCACAACAAGGTGATCCTAAGAAAACTGCGGTTGCTGCCACCACCCACAACAAGGTGATCTAAAGAAAACTGAGGCTGCTGCCACCACCCACAAGGTGATCCTAAGAAAACTGCAGTTGCTGCCACCACCAACAACAAGGTGATCCTCAGAAAACTGTGGTTGCTGCCATCACCCTAAGGGTGATCCTCAGAAAACTACGGTTGCTGCCATTACTCTCAAGGTGATCCTCAGAGAATTGGTGCTGCTGTGTTCTCGACAGAATATTATTGAGAACCTGCCAATCTGCTTTCTAAAACCTGACTAATTCTGTCACTGTGAATGCGACAGATGAAAACTTTAATCAGAGAGAACAGCATTTCCGGACAAGGAGGCAACTATCCAACAACAAACAAATGATTGTTTTCCTCAAACAATCACTCACCCTCACACCTCCCTTAGCCAAAGAAAAAAAAAAATTACAAAGATTTTTTAGCTGACAAAAAAAAAAAAAAAAAAAAAAAAACTCTCCTCCAAAGTTGCCATACCCTTCCAGCCAAAACAGACCCAATCCTGTAACGGTCGCCAATGCAATGGACTGTATTCAGTTCTGCAGGATCTTTACTGCCAAAATAGAATGAGACTGGAATGACTGGCGGCAGAGAAGACAAGCAAAAGAGGAAGGAGCTTAACAAAATAACTTAAGTCACCTTACAACTAATCTGTTATCCTAAATTTTTATACATATTTACAAACGAGTCTAGGTTTTAGAAAAGAGAAATGTAAAGCAAATGACCAATACTATAACCAACAATCAAGTTATATGGTTCCACATACTTTACTTTAAATTCTCAACAACAATTCTCAATAAATATATCCAAAATAAATAATATCCAGCAGCAGCACCACACAGATATAAATATGAATTATTGATCATTACTTAAACACTTTCGGAGCCATACTTGCTCATTAACCACAATTACAAGAGCCACTTGCTCAGTAATATACAACAATAACTCTGAGAGCCTTTTGCTTAACAATATAATAAGAGCCTTTTGCTCTACTCAGTGCAATAACTCCAAGAGAGCCTTTTGCTCCAACAGCAGTAATAATGACTAAAAACACGATCCGGTCATGACCTCCTCCTTGAGTACTTGAAGTATATCAACCAAGTGACGTTTCAAATCTGCCGATGTTGCCATCACCCTCCAACAAGGTGATATTCAAGAAACTGCTGTTGCTGCCATCACCCACAACAAGGTGATCCTCAGAAAACTGTGGTTGCTGCCACCACCCACAACTAAGTGATCCTAAGAAAACTGCGATTCCTGCCATCACCCACAACAAGGTGATCCTCAGAAAACTAAGGTTGCTGCCATCACCCTCAAGGTGATCCTCAGAAAACTGAGGTTGCTGCCATCACCCTAAAGGTGAGCCTCAGAAAACTGCGGTTGCTGCCATTACCCTCAAGGTGATCCTCAGAGAACTGCTGTTGCTGTGTTTTCAACAGAATATTGTCGAGAACCTGCCGATCTGCTTTCTAAAACCTGACTAATTCTGTCACCGTGAATGCGACAGACGAAAACTTTCAACAGAGAACAGCATTTCCGGGTAAGGAGGCAACTATCCAACAACAAACAAATGATTGTTTTTCTCAAACAACCACTCACCCTTACACCTCCCTTACCCAAAGAAAAAAAATTACAAAGTTTTTTTTAGCTGACCAAAAAAAAAAAAAAAAAAAAAATACTTTCCTCCAAAGTTGCCACACCCTGCCAGCCAAAACAGACCCAATCCTGCAACCGTCGCCAATGTGATGGACTGTATTCAGCTCTGCAAGATCTTAATTGCCAAAATAGGATGAGACTGGAATGACTGGTGGTAGAGAAGCCAAGCAAAAGAGGAGGGGGCTTAACAAAACGACTTAAGTCACCTTAAAACCAATTTGTTATCCTAAATTTCTATACATATTTACAAACGTCTAGGTTTTGGAAAATAGAAATGTAAAGCAAATGACCAATACTATAACCAACAATCAAATTACATGGTTCCACATACTTTAATTTAAATTCTCAACAACAATTCTCAATAAATAAATCCCAAAATAAATAATACTCAGCAGCATCACCACGCAAATATAAAAATGAAATATTAAACATTACATATACACTTTCAGAGCCATACTTGCTCATTAACCATAATTACACGAGCCACTCGCTCAATAATATACAACAATAACTCTGAGAGCCTTTTGCTTTACTCAATGCAATAACGCCAGGAGAGCCTTATGCTCCATCAGCAGTGGTAGTGACTAAAAACACGATCCGGTCATGACCTCCTCCTTGAGTACTTGAAGTCCATCAACCCCATGATGCTTCACATCTGCTGATGTTGCCATCATCCTCCAACAAGGTGACCCTCAAGAAACTGCTGTCGCTGCCATCACCCACAACAAGGTGATCCTCAGGAAAATGTGGTTGCTGCCATCACCCTCAAGGTGATCCTCAGAAAACTGCGGTTGCTGCCATCACCCTCAAGGTGATTCTCAGAAAACTGCTGCTGCTGTGTTCTTGACGGAATATTGTCGAGAACCTGCCGATCTGTTCTCCAAGTCCTGACTAATTCTGTCACCGTGAATGTGACAGACGAAAACTCTCAACAGAGAGAACAGCATTCCCGGGTGAGGAGGCAACTATCCAACAACGAAAAAACGATTGTTTTCCTCAAACAACCACTCACCCTCCAACACACACCCACACCCACACACACACACACACACATACTCTCAGAGAGAGAGAGAGAGGAGAGAGAGAGAGAGAGAGAGAGAGAGAGAGAGAGAGAGAATGAGGGCGGGTTTAAAGAGAGAGAAAGTATGTTTTCTTACCTCATATTTGTTTTCTAAATCACAAGTGAGTACTTTCCCGTCTAGATCGCAAACAGAAGATTGTTCATTAAGTACAGTCTGTTGGGCTGAAGTTCTCACCCATGTTAATGCTACTATCACCAGGAGTATTGCAGAAATTTTCTCCATTTTCACCGATCAACAAAATACCTGGAAAGACGATGTTTATGAAACATAAAAAAAAAGAAAGATAGAGCTATGATATGGATGTAGATGATTAAATTTCTAGAAGAAATAGTTATTTTAACCTATCTGTAAGCAGTCTTATCCACTTAGTCTCATTCATAAAGGTTATATCATAATTTTTTTTATTGTCTATTTACTCCATTTCACAGACCTATTAACCAATATGCTATGTAGCTTAGTTTCTTCATGGCAGCTCATCACTGTTAATATCTTTCTTTGCGTATCATATATCTTGTCATAGCTTTCTGGAATATTTGTTGCAGATAAGAGATTTCTTGCCTCAGAATTGGGATTTTGGCGATGGAGATTACCATGCTTATAAGGTAAGTGGTTATCAAATAATTTACAAGAATTCTACTTTGTTATTGCCGATCGTACTGTCTGAAGTCAGAGAGGCAAACCTTTCCAGCATGAGTCTAGATTCACAACATTTTTTCAGTTATTGTTCTATTTCTTATTCCTACATATCAGTTTATTATTATCCAGATTTTTTATGTGTCCTTTACGCAAACACAGTTACTTATGTTGCATTCTAACAATCACTGCAAACACAGATGTCAGTGGTACGTGGCCGGTAATAAAGTCACTGGAAAAAAAGTGACAGAAAGAAAAGTCATAATTTTGGATAGGAAAAAGTGAAGAAAAAAGTCTGATTGATTTGTGGAGGTGGGTAATAAAGTCACAGGAAAAAGTAACAAAAAAAAGTCACAATTTTGGTTATGAAAGAAAGTCAGGTAATCAAACAATGATATTCAGATCAGTAACATTTATCTATGTACCATAACCAAGTAAAGTAGTAAAACAGAAAATATTTTGAGTCAGTTATTAACTGGCAATATACGGCTTGTACATATTGACTGCCCCGACGGTGACCACTGGATCTTTCAACACACTCTTCCACCACAGCTTGGTACACATGAACTCCCTGTAGCAGATTTTGGAACCACGCTTATTACTGTCAATAATTTCCATGTGGGGCGAGGGGGTAAAAATTACTTTTCACTAAATTCAAGCAATGTTGTTTAACAACAGCACTGAGCTCCGAGATCTCCACTTTTAACTCTGTCTCCGGGGTTGCTGATGTGCTATAGAAAGGAACAAGGTTATATACTGTGCGTATATACTGTAATTTCAACAAGACCTCACACCAAACACTTGACAACAAAATTTTACCGGATTAGACCACCTGTTATCGCACTGACCTTCCAGGTTGATGTTGCTCAGCTATACAAAGATCCATGTTTTTGTTTCATTTTACAATTTTTTAAGGAAAAATCATTAATTTACTTTAGTTCTGCATATTCCTCTACTGAGGGTGATTGACACATTAACCTTAAAAATGTGATAATTCGGCAGTTAAATTTTTTATGAAAGAAAGAAGCAGAAACAGTGCTAACATTGCCCTGGTTCTTTCCACCTGTGACTTATTTTCATGTGACTTGTTTTCTGCGACTTTTTAACCTGTGATTTTTTAACTGTGACTTTTTTTACCTGTTATTTTTCACTTGTGACTTTTTTTTTACCTTGATCCCCGTGTTAACAGGATGATTTTATCAGCCTCTTTGTACTGGACGAAATGGTGCAAATAATCAGATCAGTTTGTTTATTCTATAATACTTGATGCCTTCTAGCCATTTGAAAATATTTTATGGTTTGTTGTATTTCCTTGACCGTGAGGTAGTTGTTGGTGACAAAGTCATGAGAACGATTTTACGGAACAATACTTTACTTAATTCTATCACTTCTGCACACAAAACCATTGCTTATGATTTTGTTGGCGAGGTAACCTTACGGCATTAATCGTGATGAATTTTTTTGAAATTAAAATTTGATGCTACACTTGTCCTGGTGTTTTTTTGGGGGTGGGTTTTCTTTTCTCTTTTGTTTTGTTTGTGATTTCTTGTACTTATCCCTCATATCAGAAATTACCTGATTCAAACTGAAATACCAAAAATGATCATTCTATAGGTAATACAAGCTACTATGCTTGGAATTTTCCGCTTTTCTCATTTTTTAGAAATCGTTTTTCACAGCAGTTGGACTAAGAAACAAGATTTGTTTGCTTGTTGGGGTGTTATGTTCATCATTCGATTTATGTTCTAAACATTTTCTTTCTTTTCATCACTGGTCTGTTGTAATGATTATTTTTACCATGATTATATTTACCACATGGGCTTCCTTCCTCCTTTCTCAGGATAGTTATCGTAGTCACAGTCTGAATTACTTTGCGTGAACTTGGAATGTGAGATACCGTTCGACGTTAATTATTGCCAACGATAAAATATTGAAGAGGAGAAGAACGGTAATAATTTTTGCATCATGAAATATATTTTTTTTTATAAGTGAAAATAGATGAAGCCAACCCAAAAGCATGGAATTTCAGCGTGTTGGTATGTTCTTCACAGTAATCAGCATATTTTTCTTACCTCTTATATTATTACGTTAAACTTATACATAGGCATAAAAGAAATACAATTGTGTAATTACAGCAGAGGCATAGCTAAAGTAGATTCGGGACAGAAAATACCAAGTAGCCAAGCTTTGTAAAAAATAAAAGATTCAGGTGGGCACTGGCTTAGTTATTTTAGGCAGTGACTGATTCAATCTTTTGTTGTTAAGTCTCCACGCTTAGAACCTCCTCTTCGTTTTTGTGAGGTAGTGCCACTAAAACAAACATTTCATTTTTGTCTTAACAGACAAATAAGTCATCAACAAAATGCCAATGATTTCTATGAGAAACTCTTTTGGTTTCGTCTTGGTTTAATACATAAAACTTTTAGAAGAGATTTGGATGCTGTTAAAGTGGAGGATAAAATCGACGGCACCGTCACATGGCATATACCGGTGCCCATTTTATTTGAGTTAAATCTTAGCAACCAAATATTCGGGTCGACTTTTACTTCCGTTTGCCGATAAACGTTTCCCCAAGGCCCATGCTCTTTTCAAAAGATTGAAACAGTGCCTATAATAACTAAGCCAGTAACCACCTGAATTTTTTTGTACAAAGCTTGGCTACTTTGTATTGTAGGTCTCGAATCTACTTTAGCTATGCCCCTGCTGTAGTTACACAAGCTTATTTATTTTCCATGCCTTTCTAGATGCCAACACGCTTAAATTCCATGCTTTTTGGTTGGCTTCATTTCTTTTACTTATAAAAATATGTCATCGGGCAAAAAATATTACCGTTTTTCTCCTCTTAAGTAGTTCATCGTTAGTATTTAACAACTGAAGGACCTTACCTTCCAACCGTTATTCCCGATAAGTACGATTTGTCACAGTATAATGAAATCATGTAATTGTGCGTTTTATACTCACTTGTTTTTTTTTTTTTTTAATCTTTTCCAGATGGGCGAAGTATCTTCATAGTTTTATTTTTCCAACAGTTTCAAATAAATCGGCGTCTATCTTTCTACCGGTGATGGTTATTTTTATCCATACCTGTATGCGGTGGCAGCTCTTCCTTCCTCCAGCTATGAAGTGATGATACCTGTAGTATCTTCTTGTGTTGACACTGTCATAAGCGCTCGAGCACTGTCTAGCTTACACGGGAGGCTTTATCATTGATTATACACTGCAACGTAGAAAATAATTACTCTTTCGAAAATATTCTGGGGTGAAAGCTCTTGCTAAACTGACCAACAAAAATGCCTTGGGCAACAGAATTTAACTTATCAAATTATCGCACGTTTTTAAGCTTTTAATCTCACAGAGATATAACTTTGTGATTATAACTGAGGAGGAGGCACTGTATTGCGCAACAGTAGGTTTTAGCCATAGAATTTAATTCTAAGAGATATTTCATGTTCTGGAGATCGACTGATAACTCCTATTTCTGTAATATTTTCCCCAGTTTTCAGATCACTGGATCATTGCTATGATTTGCAATCTGTTTAAAGATGTAAGAAAGAAACAGATGAGGTTAGAGAAGAATAATATAAGATAAGTCATAACACGGAATTGATGACGAAAACTTGAAGGACAAAAAAGAAGAAATAGATAAGATAAGACTAACATAGATCTTCCCATGGCAGTGAGGTTACTTTGTGTCTCATTCTTTATGAATATTTATTTGGGAAACTGATTGACTTTTCTTTGTTATCTATTGTTAATTTTAGGGCAACAACAGAACCTGGGGCTTCAAAAGCAAATGAGTCTGTCGTCCAAGTGTTTTTCTTTCACATAAAGTGACTTCTGTACTGGAAAATACTGATCAAAATTCGCTGACACAGATTGAAGGTACAAATACATAATTTGATGTAAATTCCTCCCACATCCCTCCTTTGTACAGTAGTGTTTTCCTCAATGTTCCAAATTGTCAGGAAAATTAAACAAACATATAGCTCTATTTCATGCGTACCTTTCTAAAACATTACTGATTGCCTTTGTTTTCATATTGTTTAAATATATCATTTCTTTCTCATTGAGTTCACGGGTTTCTGGGAAAATTTTCTAAACGTGATTTTATGGCTCTTCCTCAAAAATCGTCAAGACAAGTATTTTCAGTCGGTAAGCAATCATCTTACGTCAGGGTATTAAGGCATGTTTTAATTTCTTTAACATATACTGGAAATATCACGTGTCTTCTCCCGGGGAATACCCGAGGTTTAAGTACTAGAAAATGCTCAGTTTTTTTTAAAGTAACTGTTTCATCGCTCTTATTTGGCTTTTTTCTAAAACATGGTATACCTCACTCAATTTTTTTTAACAAATCTAAATTACGCCTACTTATTCATCAAGTACCTTTAATGAATATTTCCTGTTGGTTGGTTTGAAGGGTTTTTGACATCAACCTCGACACCTCTAAAGAAGTATACCAAACCTAATTCAGCTCTATGATAGCCAGCATTCCTGTTTATTTTCTATCTTTTTTTGTGAGCCGTATTTGTTTCCTTATCTACTGGCTCCTTAACCTTTGTCAGTCAGAATCCGTCTATTGCTTATCAACATATACTTCTGCTGATGACTCATTACTCTTATCTCTTCTAGCATACCACTCAGGAGCAAATGTGTGCACCTACTGAGGTTCTGCAGGCATAAAAGTGGAGAAACAATAATTCAGTTAAATTCGTTGACTACAACAGATCATTCTCTATTGCTTTCTTAAAATCTAAAATTGTTTTGACTGATGATAATTGAATTCAGTTGCTTTTCCATTTCGGCCTTAGAGTTTTAAAACTGTTTCAGAAACTTCTTGGCTATATACCCTTTAAATTAATATGTTCAAGCTGGCAGTAAAATTGTTCTGCATTTTATCATCTCCCTCTTAGTGCCTAACAATTGGTTCTTAGCCACGTTAAATAAGCCTAATCCTTCGGGCCAGCCCTAGGAGAGCTGTTAATCAGCTCAGCGGTTTGGTAAAACTAAGGTATACTTCTTTAGTGCCTAACTTTACTTTTTAATATTTCCCTCATTTATGTTTGTTTCTTTAGTCCGTTTCATGGCAAAACGAAAATGAAGGCAATACTTACAATCAAATACAGAAAACTGTCTTACCCTTAAGACTGGGATCCCTTCAGTTTTTTAGTGATTAATAAGGCGTTCATAATCAACGAAAAAATCATCGTATGGCTATCAGGTACAACGAACCGCCATAAAAACAAACGTTTAGACTAACTTTTAGATGTACATACTCAGCAAATAAAGGAATATGAGTAATTCCAAGAAACTACGTGACTTGGAAAAGGTTGCGATTCATGTTTGTAATAATTATGTCCCATAGCTGGACTACTGCTTAGAGTTGGATTTGAGTGATCCCATATTATGTGATGTTATCGCGTCCAGAAATATTGGCTCTTTGCCTTTCTGAGACGGTCATAATTCTCTAACCAAGCCATATATATTAAAATATTAGTCAGAGATGAATAGTACTACTGTAGCGAGTAAGTTGCTGTTGCATGGGATTGGGACGTAAATCATGATATGGAAGACCTTCTGATACTATATTTTTCATAAGTTAGGAAAACTGATGTAAGATTAAGTATTGCATTTCAAAAGAAGATAGATATTTATGCATACCTGTGAGATCCCTTACCTGGCTTTAAAATGAAGAAAATGTCTACAACTATAGTAATCAATTTTGAACATACTGGGTAGTTAATGGATTGTTAGAGAAACGAAAGAAGTGAAAAGTAACTTGAGATCACAAAATGCTGCTGAAGTAATCTTTGAAATCAACTGTTTAAGTCTTGAAATGTAGGTACCACAACGGTTTCCCACATCCATTTTTTTTAAATTTCTTTCTTTTTCCCGTATGTCCACAGCATGACAAAATCTTCTAAACCTGATCTGTCATGTGCTATTTCCTACTGCCCTCATTTTTTAAATTAAACGACCGTGGTATTACAAGTGCACAATTATCTGTTTTGGCCAAAAGAATCCATTACGGTAAGTTAGGAATGGCTCAAGACAGCCAAAATGTATGTATTGACTTCATAACCTTAAAAAAGAAAAGATGGAACGGATGAGTATCCTTCTACTTTTTTATGGTTTATGGGACAACGTTTGTAATGAGATCTACTTCAACATGGAAGGTACTTCAGCTCCTGTGGGTATAACTCAAGCTAGAGTATTTTACTGAATTTTGGACATGAGGGCCAACTCTTGAATTGTAAGGTTCCTGAAAAATAGAAATTACTGAAGTAAATCAGTAAGAGATATCCAATACTACATCCTGAATGGCAAGGAATTTCCACGAAGCATTTGTATCTAAGAAATTAGAAACATATACTGTGACATCTATTTGCTGGAAATTACCAGCATTGAGGAATCTTCTACCAAACTTAGCCTTAAGCATTTCAAAGCCTTATTCGAAAATCCAATCCATTACACTATATATCTGTAAATTCTGAAACGTATGAAATACTGTTAACCTGTCATTATACGTGTATTTTACTCTGACTTCTGTAGTGTAGTGCATTGCTCGATGAACTGGGGTCTTATCTTTGTTGATAAACAGCCCTGATAGTTCTTAACAATACTAAGTCTTTTCTGAACACTCCGCACCGAATACACATACATTTGGAACATGACACAGATTATGTTCCTACACGAGCAAAGTATCAATGAAATTCTTGACTGTAATTAACCAGGCGGAATTTGTTATATACATTTCAAATCAAGGGCTAAACCGATCATTGGTCGAGATGAATAATAGACTGAAGGATATTCAAGGTTAATAAAAGTTCATGAATAATAGAGGTTCACACCATTTCCTTAATAATCTATTAATCCATATGTTTACACTTTTGTATAACAATAAAGTAAAGTCCAGTATAAAAATTTTCAATAAATTATTCTGTAATATTGGAAGAACTACAAGACAAAAAAATGTGTTAAAGCCACCTTTTTAGACACAGTGTAAAAAGATTTTTATTCACAAAAATTAAAGCCATAATAAATTTCATGCAAATTAAAAGTCACTGATTATTGCCCCAAGATAGTTGCCAAGTATCTGTTAAATCCACTTTCATACATCTGAAACATAATTTCTGTTACTTCTAATTTTTATTGATTTGATGGGCCGTAAGCCAGTAGCTGTTGCGATAGAGCCATAGCATTACTAAGAATGAAAAAGTAAAAAAAAAAAAATGTATTTTTCCAATATTTTACATTAATATCAAATTGGGCAAACCTGTTGATGTTATATGTCGGTTTAAAATAACACTACTGATTTATTAACTCTAAAAAAAAAAAAAAAAAAAAAAAAAAAAAAAAAAAAAAACGGGTATGATTATTTAACAAAATTTAGAGGCATTAATACATATTCCCCAATATTATTCATGTCCCATATGTTGTCCACTGATTAGCTTAATGTAAGTAATCTATCCGTTAAAAAAAGAAAGCGATGACCATGCTGAAAATATCTTCCTTATTTACATTGATTGCAAAAGCAATGAAATGTTTCCAATTAAAGTTTTGGAATAGCTGCATGATTATGAACAAGATCTAAGATATAACATTAATGAGTTGTTCATGACATGGAAATTGAAGATGTATCCTTTGCTAAATATACCTATTCATATGTTAGTAGACTGGTCCTTTTTTTATATAATTTTTCTATCTGAGCCTCTCTTTCTCCATATGAATATACACAATTATAAATTTATTTATCAAATATCCATAATTTTCAGAGATCCATCTCATTATATCAGACACAAATCCATTGACCCGAGAAGTAAAAGACTCATATGTAAGTAAAATTTTATGTACTTATACAATCACTATGACTTAGGATAGCAACTTTTATTAAGGTTTGAAGTTTTTCTCTGAAGTGATGGTGTAATTCTCGCCAATTTCCATCTCACTCAATAAAATTAGTTTGATAAGAAAAGCGTCTCCGTCCAAATTCCTGCTGATTTAGAAAACTTAGAGCAAACCTGTCAAGATTAATATCCTTGGTATATCAGTGTTGTATTATCTTATATATAGGCTGGATGTAGGTATTATTAATTTCCAATAAGTAATAATTGCTGCACCTCCTGTAATATCAATGGATGGATTTCAACTAACATTAACGCATTTCTGTTGCAACTGAATTGTTTGTCCTCTTTGCATTATGTCATTAAATAATCATTAAGTAAAATATACTGTATATTCAGTATATACAGTATATCTCACATATTTTTTCAGCTCATAAACCAATAACGCCGTGAGTGGTAATATGCAAATGATGAATCTGTGTAAATAATCTTAGCATTACTGAAAAAAAAAATCCTTTAAAGAACCAATGAAGTAACTCCGTCAGTAGGCGTGTTTTCTTTAATTCCTTGCTTGCCTTTTTCTGAAAGGTGCTCTCAGACTTCTATTTTTTTTTTTTTTTTAAACCCTTACCTACTAGCAGGATATCCAATAAAGTTTTACACATTAATAAAAAATTTCTATTAACAATTCGAAACCTGGTGACATTCCTCACGATGTAGTGTTTAACTACCCTGCACTTCTACTTATTAATTTTATTTGTCTAATGACCCACTAACCAAATATACTCCATCTACAAAAGGTCGAGATTCGGAGGCGATGAGCACACCTGCCATATTTCCTATTGAAATTTTTTAGGGGGTAGGGTTACAATCTGGTAGATTTGGCATTGATTTTGAGCGGCGTTGGCTTTTCCTTGTGTATGGACGATTTAATAAGTAACAGCAGGTCGCTGTAAAGAAACGATTTTCTGTCACCGCCTTCCTTTTATTAGTATAAAAAAAAAAAAAATCAAAGACCAAAACATTGTACTTCAACCTGCTGTATATTTTATTTCCATAATGATCTTTACAAAATCTATGTAAAGTTGTGTGTGCATATATATATATATATATATATATATATATATATATATATATATATATATATATATATATATATACATACATATGTGTGTGTGAGTGTGTGTGTGTGTGTGTGTGTGTGCGTGTGTGTGCAGCATATATATATATATATATATATATATATATATATATATATATATATATATATATATATATATATATATATATATATATATACAGTATATATATATACATGCATATACATGCTAACAATACCTAGAAACGAAGTCACTTGTAAGTAAAAACAAATAGATGGATAATATGCTCGAATATGTCCATTTTCAGGATTAACCTCAACCTCGAGGTTAATCCTGAAAGTGAACCTTTGGGATTAGTATTCAAAACTTCCTTCGACAGGGTGGGAAACGTGGTATCGCCGCCAATTGCGGGAACGTCTGAACCCTTCATGGCTAGCGAGTCTGTGTTTTCATATATCTGCCCCATATTCGGTTGTTCTCAACCCCATACTGACATCTATAATCACCAATGATGGCGCCTCCTGACATATTACACTTGTTTAACTTCCTTGAAAATCTGCATCAGAAGTAGTAATCTTTAACTTTCATCTTTTCATATCCACCAGTCACTGGGGACCTTCCATTTTGATTATGATTTTCTGTTTCTTATTCCACCTCATTTGCTTGGCTTTTATAGGAAATATTTTCTTTGTTATCACAAGTTTTGTTTGTGTTACGGGTTACTTTAGGGTTGACTATGGTGATCATTGTCGCTGATTCTTGTCAACTTTGTGTAGTTGGCAGACCCTGGGTGTCATTGCCATTTTCATATATTTTTCCGCTAACTTCACAGTCTGTTACTTCACTGAGAGCAATATTTGCCCTTTTGAGACATGTTAGCTTTAGTCCATGACAGAGATGAACGAAGGAGCTCTATGAAAAAAAAAAAAAACTCTTAATGGGATCGGGTTATTGATAGGTATGAATGAAGGCAGTTTTATTGCTATTGTACCATCCATCATGTGCACTTGAGCATATGTATGAGACCAGATCTTTATGAACTCATCTAAAGACACCTGAGTGGCCTCTGAATTATTGTTGAATTACAGTAACTAATAAATGACACTTAATACCACGTAATTACACAGTCAAATGTCGATCTGAAGAGGTTCCAGGAGTCAGTAAAAGTTATTGTATATCAGCGACGTGGTGTTTCGAATATCTTCGAAGAAAACATCTAAAAATGTTCACAAAACCAGCGACTTTTAGAGCACGGCCGTTATTCCCGAGACACAACTGCCATCCTATAAAGAGCATCAGCTTCTGGGTTCGTTTCCTGTGCTATTTGCAGTCAGCATTTTTATCAGGATTGATAGTGTGTTTTTCAAAAATCCTATCACTATTGATGAATTGCAATCGATCTCTCTCAAATAAGTCTGCTTATGAGATAATAATTTCTCTTCATGACTTAGCGCAAGCTGAATTATTTCGGCTTTTTTACTTATTTGTAATGATAATTTATGAAGACTTCCATCGAATAATTCCTCTGATATTATAATGCAGTCAGGAATTTTTTCAATTTCTGAAAATATTTCGCTTTCAAAATCCCCATTCGGAAATGATTTATCATATACATCTCTATGCTCGACTAATTCTGTGAGAGCACTGCTTTCAAAATATTCTCTGATTTCAGTTTCATGTCGTTTCTTATAATCGAGTTTCTGAGCTTCAAAGAGTGATTCATATGTATCATGTACGTAGTTTAGAAATATATTTGTCTTCGACTGCAATCCTATCGTCGCCAGAGACGACCCAATCTCCTTTAGTAGCATTAATACATCAAAAATAATTTCTTCGTATTTCTTAATCTTCTCGTCACAGTGAGATTTTCGCCGAATAGCCAGTAATTTAGTTCTGTATTCCAAGCAGGCTCTCGTGGCCCCCTTTGCTCTTCCAAGCGAGGTTTTTAGCTGTGATATACTCTGTAAGAGACCATCCTGACCTCTCTTCGAAAGTATTTCTGACAGTGATATATTCGAGAAGAAAAAAAACAGCTGTCTTCGGAAGTAGAATTCTTTTTTCATGTATTGTAAGTGCATGTATTCTTTCATCAAAATGATTATCGAAATGGTCCGTCATCCTATGGAAATCTTCGTTATTGCTTTCAAGATTGCAGCTTTCATCACTTACACTCAGAATAGATTCTTCGGCTTTCGTGATTTTGTTCTGAATATAGAGAAGTTTCTCCAGCACCGATATAGTCTTTTTTTCAAGCTCTTCAAGGAATAACCCCTTTTCAGTTGCATTTAGGTCATCTGTGACCTCATTAATGTCAGAATTTTCATCACTGTAAGTTGATGCATTATCACTAGGTATCATATTCCCTTCAGTTACTAGGTTTGTGGGCCTATCAAAAATGTCACTCATTTCTAAATTCTCTTGTTCTTTTATGTTTATTAGAGTAATATCTTCAATTATTCTGGTAAATTTCAATTCCTGAATTATGTTGTTTTTCTTAATTAATATGTATAGCAAAACAACATTAACGAGAAGTGAAGCAATTAACAGAAGAGTAAGAATAAAGATACTTACTTTAAATGTATCTTCTGCTATGCATTCATGCAATGAAATGCTTGCCTCAGTCACCTCTGTGTTTTCCATATGTACTCTATCCTTTGCACAGTTAAGTGTCTCTTTAAGCAAGACACCTTTCATGAAGCGATGAAATTTCTGATTCTTGTAAGAACGCAACTGTTCCCTCAGTCAATGGTGTTGGGATATCCAGAGTTCTTATCTTTGAATTCAAAACTATAAGCATTTGAAGACTGGCCTGTGTTTTCAAAATGTCAACCACCGAATCCTTTATATAGATTTTGGTAATGTGTTCAGGTACCCGGTCCAGTTTTGTATGATCAGCTGATAAATAAATAATACTTTCACATGATTTACTTTCACCGTCCGTCACATATACCCTTGAGACGATTTGAAACTTGATGTCGACGCAGACTGAAGAATTAAGAAGAACGTTTCCTGCGTTGAGGATGAATACTCTGCGTATTGATCTTCCAAGGGAGTAGCCCATTTCCACCAACTGAAAGAGTATCATGGTGATCTTGGTAAAAAACGCTGTCACACTTCAGCAACCACAAGCATAACCACTGAAACCAAATGAAGTTCATAGGCTCACAGTAACAATTCCCCATACACCCGCAGAAAAAAAATTTCAGATGGGTTTTATTCTCACGACCAATATAATGAAATTATGCAGCAGAAAACTGGGTTAGATTAATTTTATTGACATTTAGGAGAATGTTACCCTGTATAGGGGAAACCAAGCTGGGTAAACTGATATGTGAAACCATTTTACGCAATGGCCTTTACTACAATATGATTCCATTATTCTGCCTCACAAGTAAAACTATTCGAGTCCCTAAGCTCTGTCCCTATCAGTATTTATTTTCATTACGAGGTTGTCATTATAAGGTTGAGGCCAATGACGAACAGCTTTAGAACTAAGACTATGACATATAACATGCATAAATACATTAACAATTTAGATCCTACGTAAGACAACGTGCCTAACTGGTGAGTTTTATAAAATCAAGTCTTCTTTTTTCTATTGTTTTGCTCAAATTGCAACATCGTCCACATTAATTTTTTTGTCTGTGTGTGTGTAATTCGCTTCTGTACAAGTGTATTTTAGTATAATTAAGAAAGTGTTTCATATTTTTGTAATTCGTTTATTAAGATATCACAAAACATATCCAGAAACAGAGAGAGAGAGAGAGAGAGAGAGAGAGAGAGAGAGAGAGAGAGAGAGAGAGAGAGAGAGAGAGAGAGAGAGAGAGAGTGCATTGTGGGTTTGGCCAATTAAGAAAGTTTGGTTGAAGTTTGAGTGTAATAGGGAAAATCTGATTAAAAATTGTCATAGATTTCATGTCTAAGCTTGTATTATAAAATTACTCTTTTCGACTAAGACGTCTAACTTACTTTTGTGAAGATAACAGTGTGTAATCATTAACACTAAAGGTAAAACAAATCATCAAAATATTTATACATAGGGGTATGAACAAAAACAATTGGAAAAATAAATGTATAATTGAAATCAAGCACTCTGAAAAAATAATATAATTCTATGGCAAGGGGAAATGACATCTCGAAGGAGCAGTACAATGCTTCATGAACTTACGAGCATTAACATTGTATACGTCCAGGCAACCTGTGCCGAAGTTTTAAAAAATCGGAAATATAAGGATTCTTTTACTAGGCATTGTAATTTTGAAGAAGTGTTAATGAAGTGATACACTGCAAACCTTATATTAGAGGTTCTAGGGTTGATAGAGAAAATGAGATTTAGCAAGATGGATTAATGACTGCCTGTATGGTTGATGGAATAAAGGAAGTGGCTGATTTTAACTGGGATTGAAAGTGAAGGTAAACGATATTGGAAGACGCTAAGCTTTGTTAAGTACAGAACAGGAGATGCAAAGAAGGCGACAGGACCTCTGTAGAATGTTTAGGAAAGAAGAGGGGTTTTTAGGGAAGGAAAGAGAGCTGCACGCGTGTGCGTAGAACCAACACTCGTTTTTGTAGGCAAAGTTTGGATGTGTATTGGGGAACATGCGGAGATGTGCAGCAATAAGAATCAAAACGAAAGGACGAGAAGGCTAGAACTATGAAGATGGGGTGATTACTTTATTATTATTCGTAAACATAAATCAGAGTTTCGCGGCGTGGGGTTGGGGGTGGCCTTGGCCCCTGGGGAGGATGGACGATAATATGTTTGTCGAAAGTGTGTGCAATTCTGAAATTCTGGAAGGGAAACAGAGAGGGAGACAGGGCTAACTAGACGAGTGTGAAAGAGTAGACCTAGCAGAATAATTTTAATTCCCAGAAACTCTAGATTGCGCGATCACCGTACATGAGAGTTAAACTTCATTTTGTAGTAAGAAGATAAACAAGACAGACTTTGGGAATAAATAGTTTGCCCTATTTGTTTCACCCTGAATTAGGTCATGAGGTGACCATTTGCTGAGGTTAAGAAAAAAGAAAATGAAACAGAATGGGATTTTTTAAAAGTCCTCCATCTCTCAGGAATGTGACTCGGTGTATCTCGCTGGTGAGGCTTAAAGGTTAGCCACAAGACTGTTGGATAAATTTCAATTTACTGAATTAAGTCCATCAGCTAACATTACGAAAACGGCGATAACATAAATTAACAACTTTTGTTATATTTTCCTCTGGAACTAACAACGAACGGAAGAATGTTTTACTACTGTCGATCTCTCTCTCTCTCCCTCTTTCTATACACACAGAGACTAATATATATATATATATATATATATATATATATATATATATATATATATATATATATATATATATATATATATATATATATATATATATATATATATTTGTGTGTGTGTGTGTGTGTATGATTTTATGTCTGAGCATTTTCGTTTGTTTTGAGCTTCCGTGATTAAATGATATGACTGTGACCTTACAAAGCAAAAACTTAGGTACCGAATATTCTAGAAAAGTCTCTTATAAGGGAAGTAAAACTAATTTTAATTTAGAGTATATCTAAAAACGTGACTCGATCCATCCAACAGTCTCCCTGTGGCATTTCTCGAGAGTTAATGAAGCCGTATTAACCTACTGAAAAGGGAATGATAACTGTCTAACGAACCTCATCAGTGTTTCCGTAATCACAGAGCAGAACATCTCCTTCATGCTTGCATCTGGAGTCCTCTCCACTGACCCTCAGTCCGAGGCGAGTTTCATCGATAGCTGCAGCACTCGTGCAATTCCTCAGCTGTAATGCTGTGAAGAACGGCAGCAAGGTGATCCAGTCTAGAATGAATATATCAATGATTAGGGAAAATTTCCTTTTAATTTTGGTAAGGTTTGAGAATCATATAACCGATACAAAAATACATTTAAAATCTCAGTTTTTTGTTGGGTTTGATTTAATTGCGACATGGTTTGAGAATTAATTGTCACACAACTGCATTGAAAACGTCACTGTCTTATCTCTATATATATAAAAATGGATTTTTGTATTTGTGTATGTTCCTGCATAACTCTTAAGCGCATTAAGCAATTTCAACCAAACTTCGTATACATACTTGCTGTCTGGAAAAGATTACTCTGGGGGTACGACATCACAAGCACCAAAGGGCACCAAAAAGGGTTGAATGGGCGTCCCTGAAATGGGGCTGGTTAAGCCCTTAGACTTACTAACTTTATGACTTTATCATAATCTAATTTCGATATACATAATGACTTAGTATCTGGAAAGGAATACTGTGGGGGTAAGGCATCAATGGCACCAAAAGGGGTGGGTGTTGGGAAGGGTGTGACAGAGAGAGAGAGAGTGAGAGGGAGAGGAAGTGAGAGTGAGAGAGTAGAGGGGGTGTTAGGGAGAACAGAGAGAGAGAGAGAGAGAGAGAGAGAGAGAGAGAGAGCAGATGGGGTGTTGGTGAGAAGAAAGAGAGAGAGAGAGAGAGAGAGAGAGAGAGAGAGAGAGAGTGAGAGAGAGAGAGAGAGTAAGAGGGGAGGAAGTGAGAGAGAGGGTAGAGGGGGTTTTAGGGAGGAGAAATAGGGAAAAAGTGAAAGAGAGAGAGAGAGAGAGAGAGAGAGAGAGAGAGAGAGAGAGAGAGAGAGAGAGAGAGAGAGAGAGAGAGAGAGAGAGAGAGAGAGAGAGTTTATTGGTTGTCATTCAGAATTATCACAGGCATCGCAGGGTTATATAATAAAAATAATAACAAAAATAATACTTGATTTCAGCCCTTGGCCACATACTATATACATATTAAGAGAAAAACACAGTAAATACTATATAAAAAAATCTCTGCACTACAGCCAGAAAGTACTAACTATCTTAACAGTGCTCTCCACGTGTGGTAAACACCAAAATACCACGTGAATATGAAGTAAAAGAAAATATATAGAAACTACTAAGGAATCAGAGCCGATGAAACATGGTTTTTCTGTAACACCTTTTTATCAAAACATCGGCTAAAGGTGAAAGTTGTCAAGTGCATATTTTATAACCCTACCTAATTTTTGCAAGTATTATCTAGTACCTAAGTTCGATAGTTTTGATATTTATAGAGTAAAATGAAGTCGCTGATGCCGGAACCGAGAAAATCACAGAAAAGGATCCTAAAACTATTCGTGACATAAACATAATATGATGTCATGAGGCTCCGCCCATACACCAGGTAGGTGGTGAATGGATATACTTACACAATCAAGGCATCAACAAATTTAATAAGGGCCAGCAGGATATGGAATTGTCCCCGTGGTTGCAGGACTGCATTAGTGCTGCAAATACAAGCGAGAAGGCCCGTAGCAAGATTTACTATAGTGTGAATACGTAATTATTTCTATAGTGGGTAATAGTTAGAAGTGTGGGCATGAGCTGTTATACAATCCTCTCATTTTGAGGGGTACTGGGAGTCGGACAATATCCATGAGAGCGTGGAACCAGTCATCACTGACATCGGTAGTGACGATGAGGACGGGGATAATGACCTCTTTCTCGAGTGGCGATGAAGACATTTTGTAAATAAATGAAGTATAGTGTTAGACGTATTATTTGTACATCTAAAACATATTTATTAAAACGCAATGATTATAACAACATGTTCCTCATTCAAACTGATTTCAACATATTTTCCTTTCCATGCATATATTAAGTAGGTAATTAATAGCTTGCCCTCAAAATCTTAACTCCTACCATTACCTTTTATTTGCAGCGAATATACGAGCGCTATTTAGGGTGCTGTATGATGTAAATAAAAAAAGCAAAGAAAAATAGCAATGGGTTACGGTAACTAAAAAAAAAAAACAATGGCGTTTACTTTTACACCTCTTACAATTGAGGGAAATGAGGTATCAATGCTTCTCATTTAAATTCTGCTTCTAGTGACCGCTCCTGGCTTGCTGCAAATAGAAGGCTTGAGTGCCGAAACCTGAGGTAAAACGAAACGGATTGTCTTTTTGCATTCCCGCCCTGAATAGAATTAGATAATATTATAACAAACGAGCTACAGACTGGTTCATTACGTGAATGAATTACATACATTGAATTATTTATAAAGTAGAAAAGATACGAATTCAAGAAAATGGGAGTATTCCAAGGTAACAACTTTGTCCCAACAACTGTTGTGGAAGTTATGAAGAAACCTCCACAAAATAGTAATATAATAATAATAGTAATAATGGTAATAAAAATTATTGAGAATGATAATGTAATCAAGTGAACGATGATAAATCCTGCTCACCATCATTGATATCGCTGAAGCCTAAGACAAGGGCTGCTCACTTTCCCCCAAACCCACCATTTAGGCGGAGACTTCTTGCGTCAGCAGGTGAATTGCGGTAATGAGCAGGTACTGTACCTCTAATATACGTCATCTCCTTAAGTTAAGTATTTCTTAGTTTAACCAGACCACTGAGCTAGTTAACAACTCTCCTAGGGCTGACCCGAAAGATTAGATTTATTTTACGTGACTAAGAACCAACTGTTTACCTAGCAACGGGACCTACAGCTTATTGTGGAATCCGAACCACATTATGACGAGAAACAAATTTCTATCACCAGAAATAAATTCCTCTAATTCTTCATTGGCCGCTCGGAGAGTCGAACGCTGGGCCAACAGCGTGCTAGCCGAAAGATCTACCCACCCCTCCAATGAAGAACTACGTCATCTTTTACCTAGTTACCCCAGGTGGGAGGCGACTCCACATAATTGGATAGATCTTGTCGCTCTTGGGCTTGCTAAGAACAGTTAGTGAATATGTCATTGGCATGTGGGCAGAGCCCCAGTGAAGAGACGTTTTCCCCACATGTAAACTTCTCTTCACTGTGGGAGGGGCCTCATGACGTCAAACGTCACTACTGTGTTCAAAACCATTACATAGAATTTTCATAGCTCTGGCATAAGAAGCACACTTTTACTCTTGTAAGTACCAGAACTATTGAACTGGGGTACTAAATAATAATTGCAAAAGTTAGGTAGGGTCATAAAATATACACTTACCAACTTTCACTTCTATCCGATGCTTTGATAAAAAGGTGTTGCCGAAAAACCATGTTTCATCGGCTCTAAATCCCATAATAAAGGTATGAAATTCAGTCTTACGTGTAAACTAGAAGTAAAGCGATACTTGTAGCTTCATGATCGTATATAAATCACGGTGTGATAAAAAAATGTCATAAAAAGAGCTGCGTGTTCCAAACGTACCAATGAACTATCATGGTCGAGGTGGGTTAATGCCGAGGCTAAGTACAATTTCCCCGCTCTCGACGGGTAAATATAGTACACCAGACTCGGCGTTAACTTATACCTCTCTTGATAGCTCAGTGGTTAGCGTCGACTGGATTCGCTGGATGCGCGTCTGTGTGTCGTGGGATCGAGACTCGGCAGTGCCCGTCCATTTATCACTTATAAATTCCCCTTCGGTGATAATTCCCCATCGGGGATATTCCTGAGGTAGCGTGGATTTGATATTAAGTGATATTTGTAGCTTCATGATCGTATATAAATCACGGTGTGATAAAAAAATGTCATAAAAAGAGCTGCGTGTTCCAAACGTACCAATGAACTATCATGGTCGAGGTGGGTTAATGCCGAGGCTAAGTACAATTTCCCCGCTCTCGACGGGTAAATATAGTACACCAGACTCGGCGTTAACTTATACCTCTCTTGATAGCTCAGTGGTTAGCGTCGACTGGATTCGCTGGATGCGCGTCTGTGTGTCGTGGGATCGAGACTCGGCAGTGCCCGTCCATTTATCACTTATAAATTCCCCTTCGGTGATAATTCCCCATCGGGGATATTCCTGAGGTAGCGTGGATTTGATATTAAGCGATATTTGTAGCTTCATGATCGTATATAAATCACGGTGTGATAAAAAAATGTCATAAAAAGAGCTGCATGTTCCAAACGTACCAATGAACTATCATGGTCGAGGTGGGTTAATGCCGAGGCTAAGTACAATTTCCCCGCTCTTGACGGGTAAATATAGTACACCAGACTCGGCGTTAACTTATACCTCTCTTGATAGCTCAGTGGTTAGCGTCGACTGGATTCGCTGGATGCGCGTCTGTGTGTCGTGGGATCAAGACTCGGCAGTGCCCGTCCATTTATCACTTATAAATTCCCCTTCGGTGATAATTCCCCATCGGGGATATTCCTGAGGTAGCGTGGATTTGATATTAAGCGATATTTGTAGCTTCATGATCGTATATAAATCACGGTGTGATAATAAAATGTCTTAAAAAGAGCTGCTTGTTCCAAACGTACCAATGAACTATCATGGTCGAGGTGGGTTAATGCCGAGGCTAAGTACAATTTCCCCGCTCTCGACGGGTAAATATAGTACACCAGACTCGGCGTTAACTTATACCTCTCTTGATAGCTCAGTGGTTAGCGTCGACTGGATTCGCTGGATGCGCGTCTGTGTGTCGTGGGATCGAGACTCGGCAGTGCCCGTCCATTTATCACTTATAAATTCCCCTTCGGTGATAATTCCCTATCGGGGATATTCCTGAGGTAGCGTGGATTTGATATTAAGCGATATTTGTAGCTTCATGATCGTATATAAATCACGGTGTGATAAAAAAATGTCATAAAAAGAGCTGCGTGTTCCAAACGTACCAATGAACTATCATGGTCGAGGTGGGTTAATGCCGAGGCTAAGTACAATTTCCCCGCTCTCGACGGGTAAATATAGTACACCAGACTCGGCGTTAACTTATACCTCTCTTGATAGCTCAGTGGTTAGCGTCGACTGGATTCGCTGGATGCGCGTCTGTGTGTCGTGGGATCGAGACTCGGCAGTGCCCGTCCATTTATCACTTATAAATTCCCCTTCGGTGATAATTCCCCATCGGGGATATTCCTGAGGTAGCGTGGATTTGATATTAAGCGATATTTGTAGCTTCATGATCGTATATAAATCACGGTGTGATAAAAAAATGTCATATATATATATATATATATATATATATATATATATATATATATATATATATATATATATATATATATATATGTGTGTGTGTGTGTGTGTGTGTGTGTGTGTGTGTGTGTGTTGCTACGAGTGTTGGTTGATTGCAAGTTCTTACCTTTGGGAGATGACATCTAACTGGGAACCAACACGTTCGTGCAAGAATGAGTGCTGGAAGCATTATATTTCAAGCAAAACTGGAGGACTCAGGAGAGAAATTCCAGGTCTAAATTATTTTAATGTATTTGCACTAATCATAACAAACAATTACAAAGAGCCATTACAATTCAAATTACACAATTGACAAGATTACGAGTGCCACTCGATGCGGAATAAAATACAATGAATTAACTTTCAGGAATGACTTGATTGATGGGCGTATGGACACAGTGGAGACAGATGCTTTTACAGCGGTTCACACATCCTTTCTGCAATGTCTGGAGAAAGGAACACGATCACTTGTTACCCAAAATACAGGCAAATTTTTTCGAAGTAGAATGCTGAAAGCTTAGGGAGCTAACGTCAAGTTATGTTCAGTTACGTTATGCTTTAATACTGATACATGGTTACCGACAATGACCAGGGTCTAAGCACAATGCAAGGGGAAAAGGAAACAGAGGGAGATAAAATATAAATAAAAATGACCGAACACTCCACCACACAGTATGTTATTTCCTTAAGCGTAGATCCTTGGTTGTAGAATAAAGGACTCTCAGACGAGTGGGGACTTCTGCATGTGGCACTTTAAGGTAGCACTTGGATGGCGGGTGAACGGCCAGACAAAGAGTGGAGCAGTTGCTCGGTGACATGGGA
>JANJGK010000008.1:60669954-60677454 GCA_039081455.1 Macrobrachium rosenbergii
TTCTATCTTATTCCATTCCACGTGGCCTTAGAAGACTGCAAGGGGGATTGCAAGTCTCCCAAACGCGAGCTGACATTAAACAGCGGCCTTTTCATCATCCCAAGGGCGCCCTTTTCCGCCCCAATCTACGATTAGAAGAAATACTTTGGAGAAGGAGGCCCTTTTGTCCACGCTCCCACACGTGGTTCTCGGCAGAAGACGTCGTCATCCCTACGCCCCTACAAATGTGGTCATGTACCCAAAACGAGTTGCTAGTCACGATTACTTAGCCCTTTTGCATTTATTAATTTCTGGGCCTATAACTTTGTGTTCCCTGATATTCCTTGGTTCAAGCCAGGCCCACGTGTTCACAGCTCCTTTCCTCTGCGTCACAAGTAACGCCTCGGGGAGTCCTTTGGCACCTTCAGTGCACCCCCGAGTAATTCAATCCCCAAATTCCAGCATTAGATGTGTAACGGGGGTCCTAATATCGTTTCAGGAAGACGCATGTAGCAGAATTATCCTTGGTCCGTGTTCCTGGCATTCCCAAGCTCCCCCCCCTTCGGGAGGACTTCTACGGCAGTAATTTACCGTGTTTTCAGTTAATTTTCCCTTTGACCTTGTGTGCTATCAAATATAACTATTTTTATATCCACGTGTTTTACGCACTTCCCCTAGTGACGGAGCCCTCCGCTCCGTGTACTTCTTTTTTTTGTTTGTGTTTTATATGTCCTGGGTATCTTACAAGGCCATTTTCGAGTAAAGTAATAATTGTGGAGTCATAAGATCCACCTGCACCAGGAAACATATAAAAATGGCGACCTGACCAGTGATTCTCGTAATGATTGCATCCTACCCCCCTCTTCCCCTTTGTTGTTTGTATTGCAATTTGTGAAATCAGCAATTAGCTCAGCTAAGCTGGATACGAGACAGATTACGAACCTTTGAAAAGCCAGCGCAACAGGCCAAGGAAATTCTGCGTAAGTAAACTGTGTTTATTTAGCGTAGGACGCTTTAGAAAACGTGACTAGTCCTAGGAATTTTTTTTTAGTAGGGCGCATGTCCGAGGAAAACGAGAGAGAGAATCGCCGAAACTTAGCTTTGGAAGCCTTTGCACGCGGCTTGCATGCCATTCAAGTAGGTTATATAGGTGATAAATCATTAAAGGAATAGTGCGCATATTCCCCCTGCAGAAACGAGTGATTTCGAAACCGAATCATTAGATAGGCGCGAGACCTCGACCGAAACCACGTGTTCGCGAGTCAGACTAGCATCGCTGACGCATTTTACCCTCTCTCTCTCTCGTTTTAGAGATAGGAGCGAAAGCGTATATTATACGCCAAGGACGAAAAGGGTCAACAACCGTTGTCTCTCAGTTCGGGAAGTCCCCCGGTGTTTACGTCGTTCATTCATTTGGCGCAGACGGCCTAAAAGATAAACACACCGGCAGGAGAAATGACCTTGACCTTCCATTCCGTGGCCCAGTTAGGAATGTGTAAAAATTTGTTTGTGTGATTTTCTTTCGCTCTCCCTCGGCTCGCTCTACCAAATTGTTTTGCATTATTGGGGGTCTGGCATAATATGTTCTGTATTGTTCTGTTTTTTTTTTTTTGTGTTTCGTTTGTGCTTTTACTACGGCTGCGTGTGTTGCCTATCTGTTGTGAATGTGGGATGGCCACCCACCTAATTGCCCTTGAGAATTACACTTCTCCCATAAGTCAGTAAAACTAGCGCCCTCGCTGATCAGACGTCGTCTGTGCGGAAATTCTAGAGCGCCTATATATTCTATTCTTGTCCCCAATAAACCCGTGTCGTCGGTCCGTTGGTGAGACCAATTCATTTTCCATTCAGTCCCCAAGTGAGCCCGTTTCGTCGGTAATTCGGGAGACCTAAATATATATCCCAATCTAGTCCCCAAGTAAGCCCGTTTTGTCGGTAATTAGGGAGACCTATACATTCCTGTCTTGTCCCCAAGTCAGCCCGTTTGTCGTTACCTTGGGAGACCAATCCTTGCTAATGCATCGTCCCTAATCAGCCCGCTTCGTCGGTAAATCGGGAGACCAATCATTGCTAATTCATCGTCCCCAATCAGCCCGCTTCGTCGGTAAATCGGGAGACCAATCATCGCTAATTCATCGTCCCCAATCAGCCCGCTTCGTCGGTAAATAGGGAGACCAATCATTGCTAAATTCATCGTCCCCCAATCAGCCCGCTTCGTCGGTAAATCGGGAGACCAATCATTGCTAAATTCATCGTCCCCAATCAGCCCGCTTCGTCGGTAAATCGGGAGACCAATCATTGCTAACTCATCGTCCCAATCAGCCCGCTTCGTCGGTAAATCGGGAGACCAATCATTGCTAACTCATCGTCCCCAATCAGCCCGCTTCGTCGGTAAATCGGGAGACCAATCATTGCTAACTCATCGTCCCCAATCAGCCCGCTTCGTAGGTAAATCGGGAGACCAATCATTGCTAATTCATCGTCCCCAATCAGCCCGCTTCGTCGGTAAATCGGGAGACCAATCATCGCTAATTCATCGTCCCCAATCAGCCCGCTTCGTCGGTAAATAGGGAGACCAATCATTGCTAATTCATCGTCCCCAATCAGCCCGCTCCGTTGGTAAATCGGGAGACCAATCATTGCTAATTCATCGTCCCGAATCAGCCCGCTCCGTCGGTAAATCGGGAGACCAATCATTGCTAATTCATCGTCCCCAATCAGCCCGCTCCGTCGGTAAATCGGGAGACCAATCATCGCTAATTCATCGTCCCAAGTCAGCCCGCTTCGTCGGTAAATCGGGAGACCAATCATCGCTAATTCATCGTCCCCAATCAGCCCGCTTCCTCGGTTAATCGGGAGACCAATCATTGCTAATTCATCGTCCCCAATCAGCCCGCTCCGTCAGTAAATCGGGAGACCAATCATTGCTAATTCATCGTCCCCAATCAGCCCGCTCCGTCGGTAAATCGGGAGACCAATCATTGCTAATTCATCGTCCCCAATCAGCCCGCTCCGTCGGTAAATCGGGAGACCAATCATCGCTAATTCATCGTCCCCAATCAGCCTGCTTTGTCGGTAAATCGGGAGACCAATCATTGCTAATTCATCGTCCCCAATCAGCCCGCTCCGTCGGTAAATCGGGAGACCAATCATTGCTAATTCATCGTCCCCAATCAGCCCGCTTCGTCGGTAAATCGGGAGACCAATCATCGCTAATTCATCGTCCCCAATCAGCCCGCTCCGTCGGTAAATCGGGAGACCAATCATTGCTAATTCATCGTCCCCAATCAGCCCGCTCCGTCGGTAAATCGGGAGACCAATCATTGCTAATTCATCGTCCCCAATCAGCCCGCTTCGTCGGTAAATTGGGAGACCAATCATTGCTAATTTATCGTCCCTAATCAGCCCGCTTTGTCGGTAAATCGGGAGACCAATCATTGCTAATCCATTGTCCCCAATCAGCCCGCTCCGTTGGTAAATCGGGAGACCAATCATTGCTAATCCTCGTCCCCAATCAGCCCGCTCCGTCGGTAAATCGGGAGACCATTCATACGTCCTTTGAAAAAGGGTCCAAGATTCCCACAGCTCTGGGAAATTAATTCTGTGTGTTACTAGCATCCTCTCCCGCCTGCAAAATGTCGACATGGTCTCAGCAGAGCGAGGATTTCAAGTTCTTCATGTCCTCAGGGGAAGGAACTCGGCCTTTCCGGGAGAGAACTAAGAGACTGGGTACAGGAGAGGATGGACGCCATACAGGCAGAGAGACAGGCTCAGGAGAGACAAGTAGAGGCAGAGAGACAGGAACGGGAAGCATAGAGGCTGGCTCAGGAGAGACGGGAAGAAGCAGAGAGACAGGAACGGGAGGCAGAGAGACTGGCTCAGGAGAGACGGGAAGCAGCAGAGAGACAGGCTCAGGAGAGACGAGAAGAAGCCGAGAGGGAAGAAAGGGACAAGCAGCGTGCCCATGAACTCGCAATGCTGCAACAGAGTGGCCCTTCGCCTCCACCTGCCCCCCAGGGAATGAGTGCCTTCAGCCAGGCTATCGCCTGCATGCCAAAGTGGACGGAGGCCGAGCCCGAGGTGTGGCTCGACAGCGCCGAGACAGTGTTAAAGGCCTGCCCCCTGAGTGCCGCCGAACTCTCCCTGGTGTTGGGCAAGTTCCTTGGAGGGAAGGCCCTGATTGCCTACAGGGCCCTCCCGCCGGAGGAGCAGGAAAACTGGGAGGTCGTACGCCAGACTATTGCCAAGGCATACGAGATAACCCCTGAATGCTGGAGGAGGCGCTGGCGCGGGCTAGTGAAGGAGGCCAATCAAACCTGGGCAGACTGGGCCTACAAGTCCGAGCGTGCCAGTGCCAAATGGTTCGAGTCCGTGGGGGTTACGACCCTCAACGATGCCATCGAACAAATACAGATAGAGAACTTCCTGCTCTACACCCCGCCGGCCCTCACCACGCACATCGCCGAGAAGGAGCCCCCCACCTTAGCTGATTGCTGCCAAATAGTGGATCTATGGGACACCCATCACCCCCAGGAGAGCTCTCTGCAGCGCAAAATTACGCCACCCGCCTACCTATCGGGTGCCCCCTCCGCCGAAGAATGGGCAATCACAGAAGCCCGTTGTGTGCGGGTTCTGTAAAAAGATCGGGCATGCCAAAGAGCAATGCCGCAATAAACCACCCGCGTCTCTCTCTCCCGGACAGCCCCCTAATAAGTCGCCTGCGCCCTCTGCTGGGGCAGTGCGAAGAGATTTCAGCCAAACCTTTTGCACGGCGTGCAAGGTTTATGGCCACTCTTCTTCATGGGCAAAATGCCCTAGAAATAATAAGGCAGGAACTCCCACCGTCGCCCTGGCAGTAACGAATCCCGAGTCCTTAGGCCCTCCTGCCGAGGGTCCCATCTATGTGGCACCCCCCTCGAGGTAAATACTCAGCACGCCAGGTCAAGGCATTTGACGACTCTGGCGCGCAAATTTCCCTCATAAGGAGGGACAAAGTTCCCTATGGAGCTATAATTGACCGACGCAAGCTCGTCACCATTGAGGGCATAAACGAGTTTAAGATGAGCCTCCCTACGGTCCAACTGAGGGTCACCCGACCCCACAGAGCCAGGACCCTTCGTCTCGTCGTAGCGAAACACATTCCAGGAGACTATGACGTCCTCCTGGGCCAAGACTTTGGGTCCCCTTTCAAGCCACAACCATTACGGGGTCCCCATCCCCCAATAAATCATCCAAATCCGAGTCCAGTGCCCGGCACGGCATCAGTGCCAGTGCCGAAGCCTCAGCCAGATCTCCCTTCAGGAGAATCTCGGCCTTCAACTCCTCTGCCAGTGCCCCTTAGGCGCACTGAGCAGTGCCAGTCTCCGTCCGTCCAGACAGACGAGACCAACACCACATCGCCACCAGCGCCAGTGCCAATGTCAGTGCCTGAGCTGGTCACCCCTGCATGCAAGTCGACCCCGCCCCCTCCGGCCGTCCCCTCTCTCTCGCCGCCCGCCGCAGATTCCTCCGCGAGTCATGATTCTGCCCCGCCTTCCTGGGCCGATGAACTCTGCGATCTGCGCCGGTTAATGTCCGAGATGGCGAACAAAATTCCTGGGTCAGTTGTCGCAGCAGCTGACCCAGATGGCACCCCTTGCCGCCCTTTGGCCTCGGGCCCTCCGATTCCACGGCCAAGGACAACAGTCCAAGGAGGAGAGGTTCGCGGCGGAGTTACCACGGGTGTGGGCGATCGCAGGTAGTCCACAAGGAGCCCCGAGCTCTTCTGGCCCCTGTGCAAACTTGGCATAGGGCCCCCATCTTCATCTCTTGAACGTCTTGGCACCTTTCATCCAGGAGAGGATGTCAAGGCCTTCCGCTATCTTCTTCCTTTCCTTTGGAATTTCTATCCCTCATCCTTCTCTACCTATCTTTCCTTCACACTTTCCCTTACTTACCACCGCAAGCGGCAGTTAACATATGGGATATCATCCCCTTTTAAAATGCACAAATCATTTTATTTCGAAGCAGTAAGAGAGACAGAGTGGGAAGTGGCACGCCCTTACGCCCGTCCTATGGCACAAGGCAGGCGTGTCAACTCTTCCTGAAGGGGTCACGCCCTTTGGGTTTCTTTTCCCCACCCTTGGGCTGAGAGTTAGCTCTGACCGTCGTCTGTTGGCGACGGAAGTTAGATAAAGAAGTAAATCATAAATACCTCACTCTGTTATCCTTTATTTTCTACGTATATTATTTACTTTTGCATTTAATCTTTTCTCATTTTTTTTTACCGAATCTCGAGTCACAAGACTCCTGCCCTTACGAATTTTGACGTTGCCTTTTAATCACCGCGGTGCGGCCCGCCCTTTAGTATGAAGTAATATCCTTCGTTTGTTGTTCTGTGTAGTTTCCTTTTTTTTTTTTTATTTACATTTTTTTTTTGTTGAGTTATCCCTGTGGAGAATGTTAGCCTTGTCCATTTTCCCCTTCATTTGTTTATCCTCCCATTCATACGTCGAGTAGTCCATTTATAGCTTACACCCAAGTTGTAAGCTGCAGACGTAAAAATTTAGCGTCGTTTAAGTTGGCGAATTAAAACCCGCGAATAATCTCTTTGCCTCACAGCTGTCAAGTTCTTGTCCCTTCAGATTAGCGTTCGTGGGAAATATTAGTTAGGCTCGTCGAGCTTATGAACCGTGGGAGGTCGATTGAAAAGAAGAATTGAATTCTATTATTACAATTTTGGTAAAGGGGATATTATTTAATACCTACAATGTATTGTCACGAATACCGCCTCTTCAAGGCACAACTAATAGCATGCCTGTAATTCCAGGATAGCATTAAGGAATCAGTGGGTTTACAATTGTTTCCTTTTAAATTCTGCCTTGTATGTTTTATTTTGTTGTTGTTATTTTGTAATTTTGAAGTGTTCTTTGTTTATTTTCGTCTGAGCGCCTTATTACCCCAGTAAAGTAAATCCAATAAGAATGGGTAGAATCAGTATTTGTGAAATATTTGAGCAATAATTAATTTGAAAAACAAGTTCACCCCTTTTGGGTGTATATTCTAAATTGCACTTTGCTCCTAGAGTAAACTTTCAGTTTGTTATTGATCAGTGTGGCATCAGAGTTTTGCAAATAAAGTAAAGTAATGATTGTAGCAAAGCAGAAGATAGAATAAAGTCGAACGTTTTCTTCGCTCATTTTTGCTGTTGTCAATATTCGCACCCGTTTATAGGTGTGAATATTATCTTGCCAGGGGAGCTGTGAAGATTAGCGCCAAAATACACTATGAAACTGTTCTCCTTTCCTGCTTTGGGCTGGTTTGAACCTTGAAGGTCAGAATATAGGGCTTAGAGAATATAATAGTTGGGGGATAGTAATCTGGCTTTGCACCATTTTCTTTGGTACAGGAAAGTAAGATCGTTTTCTATGATATAGCCGCGTCGGGGACCTGGGTCAGGACATCGCCCCCCCTCCCCCCCCTACCCTGTCCAGAAGCAATAAAAGGTCAGGGCCAGGACAGCTCTTTCTCACACGCGGTCGC
>JANJGK010000008.1:60682454-60712413 GCA_039081455.1 Macrobrachium rosenbergii
CATTGGTGACTGTCCGGTCGTGAGATCTGCAGACTAGGCCTGCAATGTGGATGTGGTGGGTTAGGTTCTGTCGCTTTTCTGTGAATGGAAGGTTCGGCTGATGGTGGCACAGCTGTCACAAATGATGTGTCCCTATCCGAAGAAGTTGCGGTGGATTTGCTGGTGGAAGCAATCAGGCAACAGAGTGCTGTGGGGGTGGGACATCCCCAGAGGATGTCTCAACCAAGCAGGAACTCCACTCAGTGCCTAATTCGCTTGACCACGCTAAGACGGTGCACTTTGTTGCTCCAAGGGGTGAACACCCTGAGCTCAACTGTGGGGACGGTCAGGGACTGTTCGTCCACCCAGGTCACAGTCCACTTGGTGTGCTCCTCTACCTTGGCACTGGCTGGCACTTGGGCCCGATCGATCAGACTAATGTCTGAGCCAGTGTCGGCAGTAGTTGGCAGGTGCACTGGTGGGCAGGAACCATCCAGAGAAGCCACTGAGATAGACTGTGTCCAGACCCTCTCAGGGTGAGTTCTCTCCGGCAGCTCAGCTAAGGAGGCGGTGGCACTAATCATGTTCACGTGCCTGGCCATGACCACATGTTTTGGGCATGCAGGATACCTAGAAGTAGAGTG
Source organism: Macrobrachium rosenbergii (assembly GCA_039081455.1). Lineage (NCBI taxonomy): Eukaryota > Metazoa > Arthropoda > Malacostraca > Decapoda > Palaemonidae > Macrobrachium > Macrobrachium rosenbergii. The sequence continues at coordinate 60,683,078 of JANJGK010000008.1, forward strand.
TCCTGAAGCTCCACAGTCTCAGCAGAGGACCCGGTGATATGTTGATTTCCCGGCAGTGACAGTGTGCTGGGAAGACGGTGTTGAATTAGGCGGAGAGGGGGACTGACGGATGTTAGTAGGCTGCCGAGGGTTGTTGCCCTGCTGATTGCTATCTTTGTAGCGGCAATCTGCTTCGGCATGGCCGTACTTTTACAGATGGGGCACGGAGGTTTGTTAGGTGGGCCGTTCCGTGAGTGATTGAAACCTGAGAGGTGTCCGGGTGGCACTATTTTGCACAACAAGGTGCTGTGGGAGATTGTATGTCTCCCAGGCATCAGCTAAGCGGCAGGCTTCCTTGAGAGTGGCTGGCTGCGTATCACTAAGATATACGGCCAGAGGCCTGGGCGTACACTGGAAGAGGTCCTCCAGCATAGTCCGGTTGAACAAATCATCAAAGGTATCGCACCGCATAGACTCAAACCAGCGGGTCCCAGCTTGGGTCTTGTGACAGGCCCATTCTGTCCAGGACCAGCCGACGTTCTTAGCCATACCTCCGAATCTTTGTCTCCACCTCTCAGGGGTGATTTCATACGCCTTAGCGATGGCCTCACGGACGGCAGCCATATCCCCTCGTTGATCTCTTTCCAGGGCTCGGAGGGCAGCCTTAGCCTTCCTGTCTAGGTGCTTGGTAAGCGGTAAGGCCCTCTTGGCCAGGCTGACGTCATAGGTCTCGAAGAGGAATTCGATCTCTTTGAGCCATTGTTCCGGCTCGTCTTCAGTCCATTTTCCCACAAGGTTATTGACTGTCGACAGAAAGGCATTTAGGGCAGATGGAGTGGGGCTAGAGGCTTGTTGTGCTGCTAAAGCTTTAGAGCTCTCTCTCTTGGCTCTCTCCAACTCGAGCTCCCTGTCTTTGAGGGCTAGTTCATACTGTCTTCTTCGCTCCTCTCTTTCTTCTTCTTCTCTCCGCTGCTCAGCTTTTTGCTGCCTTCTCCGCTCCTCTCTTTCTTCTTCTTGCTGTCTTTGTTCTTCTTCATACTTTCTCTTCTCAGCAATCTGTTCCTTTACAAACCTTTGAAGGGCCTGGCTGGAAAGACCATCCTCCTTCCCTATATTCCTAAAATATTGGTGCTCCTCAGTTGACATGTTGCTGATGGGGAAGGGGTGCTGAGTGAGTTAACTGGGTGTTCCCGGAGGAAAAGGTTTGTGACGATGAGGAAGTGGCCTTAGATTATTGGCATTTCAGTGAGTGGCACCTTTGAATGAGGTGGCATTGTGGATGAGTGTGCCGTGTGAAGGTCACTCTAGGGGAAAGCATTCCTGAAGGAAGTCTGAGTCCTTATGGGTGGATACGCTAGAAATTGGAGTGCTCCTGAAGGCTCTATGGTTCTTATGGGCGGATGCACTGTTAATGAGGTGTTCCTGAAGGAGCCGCGGTCCTTATTGGCGGAAACACTAGTTGCATGGCACTCTGTTTCTTTAATACAGGTGCAGTGGTTTATAAGAGGTTGCTTTGATGAGGTGGCACTGTGGTGCCAGTGCGCTCCGTGGAGCAATGCAAAATGTCAGTGCATGAATTGGCACTGAAGGTGAGGTACTCTGCCTGAGCAGAGGGTAAGTAGGGAGTAAAAGGTAAATGAGAGACTCCAGCAGAAGGGAAGAGAAAGGAAAGTGAAAGGAGAAAGATAAGTGCTTAAGTGATTGGGTGCTTAGCAGTGCCGCAGATTAGTGGCACTGAGAGAAATGGAACCTGGATGTGACACGAGTGGGTAGCTAGTTATGAGAACTAGTGGGCGCTGCCTGACATGAGGACAGGTAGGCTACGAGAGAGGCACACAATGTGATAAGATACCCAACTCCCTGCACTCCAGTTGGAAAACTCGGACCGATATAGATATACATGCGCTTTATAGCTTACGATAAATGATCTGAGCTGAAGCACTTGAAAAGGAAAAAGCTGTTATGCTCGATTACTCGCTAAACGCAAGTGCTCATACTGCACGCACTGTGTATATGATAAAATTTAATGGGTAATGAATTTGAAATTCCGGATAAAGTATTAATATAATTCTTTGTATCCCCCTTTTATAATTTGTGAGTTGGTTCCCAAACTCGTAACTAAATTATGTAGGTCCCGTGTTAAAATGAAAGGATAGGCGAGGGAAAAGAAGAAGGAAAAAAAAATCTCTCTCTCTCCCTCCCTCTCTCGGTGAGCGTTGTGATAGGGAACGTATTTGTTATGAAATTTGTTAAAGTGGTTTCTTTTAGTCTCAAGAGAAAATACAGTCTTTTGCGGAATTACGTTACGTTAAGGCTTCTTTCTTTTATGAAATGAATCTGGGGTAACTTACGTAATTTCTACTGTCTCACATGCATCAAGCCGTGGTATGGTACGCATAGAGTGTTTCAAATTGTTTCGCAGAATTTCCTGGGTTACGTTAAGGCACACAGGGAGGAAGCTCGTTCCATGAATGAACGTTGCGGGACTGCCGCGCGTGAAACAGCTGATCGTTCGCTCTTGCTTTGTCATGTGACACGACGAAGAAGTGGAATTGGAAGGAAAAAACTACTTTCTTGGTTAAGTGTGGGTTTTGAATGCGAAATGAACTATTTAACTTTGAATATCAGCACTGTCTTTACTTTACTTTACTTTTACTTTAATATGCACTGGGAGGGTCGTTAAATAACTACGTTCAGAAAGGTTTTGATTTCTCCAACACTGGGACAATTCACGCATGCGCCGCTCTGAACAAAACGTTTCTCGCTACACAGTGTCCTGTAAGCTACTGGTTATCTTAAAATTTATCACTAACCAAGAAATGTACATTTTCTTTGCCATAAATATTCCGAAATAAACTCCTAGCTACTGGTCCTAGCTTACACATACAAAATTCCCGAACTACACACTCCCTAATTCTTAAGTGGCAACCTCACACCCTGTCCTACACTTTGGAAATTTTGCGGGTAGACACTTCGCGCTTACCTAGCTGTTTTCACTAATATAAAAACCCTGTGTGTTCTCCTGTGTTATGAACACTTGTAATGATACGAGAATTGTTGCGTTTCTTTAAAGAAATATTAATATCGCTTCTCTTATTTCCTTAATAATAGAAACATGCACATACCCTGTTTACCAACGTTCTCCTCTCCGATCGCTCCTGTGCCCTTTGAATAATGAAATGATTACCATAAATTTAAATTAATTGATTATATATATTCCTGGTTTTTCCTAGTCTAGCTTAATAGCTAGGCTAATTAATGCTAATAAGACTAGTCCTGGCAAGATGTCGTCACTGTCATAAACTGGGAGTCTTGGCTGGGGGAAGAATTGAACAAATTTGAAAATAGTGACTGCAAAAGGACCAAGTGCGCCCAGACTGTGAACAAAGGAAACGTTATTTGAAACTTACCTTAGATTTCTCTGGTTTTACAATTAAATGAGGAAGGTCACCATTGGAATTAGAATTCTTTTACAATTTACAGGGGTTTATTTACAGAGACTTAGCAATAAAACAAGGAGACAAACAAAACAAAATGGTAGCCGATGGGCAGACTCATTAATTGGATACATAAAACAATCATGCGTGATTGGCAACACGCAAGCTGATTAATAAGGGGGGCCAATGTACAATTCCAGTTACAGTAAAAATGGCTTAGTCATGCCCCGAACACACTAAATAGTCTCAGTTGGATGCTGCAAACAGATTGAACTCCAGGATGGGGAAAATAATTCATATAAAACTTGGCGGGGCCACAAAGGATTTCAGAGATCGGACTGCGTCCAGGAATATTTTCAGGATTGGAAGGCAGTCAGAATTATCGGGCACAGAGTGCACGGATTGGTTGGTCTCTCCTGTAAAAGAGGTTCTAGATTAGGAAAAATGGCACGCACTGAAGCAAATTCAATCCCCTTATAAAATGTTACACACTGCACATGTTAAATATTAATCACTACATAGCCCAGGAGATAATTATGATGAAATCACATAGGCACAATATGGGGATCGTAACTGCTTGGGCTTTTAACAATGAACACGTGATCGCACTGACACAAAGAGTAAGTTTAAACACTGGTATTGCTTAGCCTAAATTGCCCTTAAGTTGCACAGGGAGAGGGGTAAATGGACATTTGGTACAGGATCTCTACTGAAATTCAAGGCACATTAATGGCGAGATATGGGAGGCCGGCAGGACTCGTAACAAGGGAAAATTGCTTTGAGGAGGAAGGGGTTAAAGTTTAAAGAAATGGGGAATTTAAGGGGTTTTTAAGTGGAAGGGAAAGGGCTGGCTATTGACTACTCGCAATGTATGAACCTTGTATGACCATTTTGGGCGCCCAAACAATCGACTTAGCTGTCCGTCAAAGCTAGTTCAACCAGAGGAGCGGAAGAGGATGCAGCACGTGCGTTCCTGACGAGGTCACAGGAGTCTCTATCAACATCCCTCCAGAAAATGGCAGCTGTGGTTCGAACTTTGGGCCAATCATACCTGCAAGGAGTCATACGCCAGCAAAACAGCAGAGGGAAAGGATCTTTAACTATTAATCACTTAGAGGTTAAGGTCCTACCTGGCGGCTAGTCCCACTAAGCCTATTAACTTCTCCATACCTAAATACTCACACATCGCGTGATGGGTGTGAAAAGGGGGTTTTCATTGTTCCCCGGATCGAACGATTTGTGAGGGGGGGGTGAATGGAGGCTTATGCTAACTACGGTTGCTAACGGCTTCGATCTAGTTTGAACTACGCCGGTTCCTCCCGCGCCTGCCAATTTCCCTGCCCCGATCTTCAGATAAACAGAGGAACTGCCTTACACAGGTGGCCCTGGCTATTAGCTGGCAAGCCTGGCCCACCATTTTGGCACCTGAAAATGCTAACTGAGTGGAGAAATTTCCCTCGAAGCTAACTAGGTCACAGCTAAATAGGAGGGAGGAACGTAAATCCTTGATAATATATATGTATGTATATATACATATATATATATATATATATATATATATATATATATATATATATATATATATATATATATATATATATATATATATATATATATATATATATATATATATATATATATATATATATATATATATATATATATATATATTATGATTAGCAAGAATTCGCTAGCAAACTGCCTCCCCCCCCCTCCTTTGTGTTTGTTGGTTGTTCTGTTGGGTTTCATTTACGGCCAGCCGGCCGATCGATAGACCATCTGTCTATCGACTTAAAAACAAGGGTTTAAAAGATTAAAGGCGCTCCCATTTTTGATAAAGATCTTTCCTTCGAGGCAAAAGTAATCTGGCTTGGGTGTCTCTCCTACAGGCCAAAACCTCCCCTGCGGGCAGCAGGTGCAATGAGTCAAAACATCTGTGTTGGGGGCACCCCCTGCCCCATAGGAGGGGATAAAAAGCAAAAGCCCACGAGGTCTCGACACACATGCGGGCTGGAGGATATGGAGTGAAGACGTCCTCAACACCTGGCCCCATCGATGCCCTTGCATCCTAACCACGTGGCCCTTTCCAAAGTATACTTTTCCTCGTGCCCTTCGACTGTATTCCAAGTGTTCTCTCCACCGCTGGCCTGCCTCGAGCCCACACGCCATTGCTTGGAGTTTCGAGGAGTCCCCATCGCCTTGCCCCTTTACGGAAGCCCTTGCATCTCACCATGTGGAAGAAACTCGCCCTCGGAAATCGCAAGTCACCCACGGACTGCCTTCTACGCGCCCTCGGAAAATCTGCTAAGGTAAAGTGCCCTGGAAGAGCCCCATTTCAGTCACGCTTTTGTCTCGTAATATTTTCTTAAAGAGAAAGCCAGAAATCTCCCTTGTCTAATGTCCGTGCGCCTCTTGCATCGGCAGTATTAATTCTTTATTACTCCTTTGGCACCCTCAGTGCAGCTTCGAATTCATTATTCTTTTGTCTGTTTTCATTTCTGGCGTATAATGTGCATATCTCTCATTTCAGAGGGATCCTATTTCGTGGAAGCTTCTCGGACTGTGTCTGGAATCCCCCAGTTTCATTCAATCCCGTAGGAATCTCCTTCAGGATAGTAATCTACTTGAGTTCCTCTTTCCCGTACTGATATCATTTATGTAAATACACTCCTTTAAATTTGCCCACGTGTTTTACGTAATATTTCCCTCAATAACAAGAGCCCTATGCTCATATGAAATTCTCCTTTGTTTTCCTCTTTTTTTTACGTTTTCCCGTACCCCCGAAGTCAGAATCACAAGGCTAAATTACCTTAAATTGTTGCTACCTGTCTCACAGAGCATATTTCCAACTAAAACCACGGAAAAACGTAAAAATGGCGACCTGGCCATAGATCTCGTTTGGCAGTTGCAGTTCCCCTAGCGTTGCTTTATTGCATTTGCAACTTGCCAGATCAGCTATTAGCAAAGCTAAGCTGGGTACGAGACAATTACGAAACTTATGTGTAAAACCAGCACACAGATCCAGAAAATTCCACGTAAGTAATGTGTTTATCTTAGCAAAACCTTTTTACAATTGTGACTGTTCCTAGGAATTAGAAATAGGGACGCATGTATTCACTGAGAGAAAAGAACCGCCGTATTAGATTCGTTAATGCATGCCTTTCAGGATAGGTAGTTAGGAAATAACCAGTGCTAACCATCCTTGCTTCGAGGAATAGTGCGAAATTGCTCTGTGTTAAAATCTTTGCCATATCTTTTGCTTCGAGGAATAGTGCGAAAATTCCTGTGTTAAAATCTTTGCCATATCCTTGCTTCGAGGAATAGTGCGAAATAAATTCCTCTGTGATAAATTTTACTTCGCATTTCGAATTAGCGAACTGTTATTTAGGCGCGAATAAAATTCCCACGTGGGACACGACGAAGTCAGCTTGCATTGCTGACAATTCTCTCAGTGTAGTTAGAATTCGAGTAGGTGTTAGGAGAGCGAAATTTAAACTCCGCTTATAGGGAAAATTACTAGGCCGTTGTACTGTTATCCTCTCAGACGACTGGGAAATTCCCTGGAATCCCAGACGGTCTATACATATACGGGTTCATTCACACAGAATCTAAAAATAACTCCGGTGTTGGCCAGACGACCTGCACCCCCCCCCACCCGCCCATGCCCGCGTGTGTAGCATTTTTTTTTGTCTCTCTCTCTCTCCCCCATTCATTTCCCAGCAAACATTTTTCTTTGGGTTTCCCGTTAGTAATTTCTAGGTCCTAAGGGACGAATCGTAATTCCAAGTCCTAAGTGACTCCTAAAATTCTACGTCGCACGTGGCGAGAATTTCTCCAAATTCCAGTCCTCAGGGACTCCTAAAATTCTACGTCGCACGTGGCGAGAATTTCTCCAAATTCCAGTCCTCAGGGACTCCTAAAATTCTACGTCGCACGTGGCGAGAATTTCTCCAAATTCCAGTCCTCAGAGACTTCTAAAATTCTACGTCGCACGTGGCGAGAATTTCTCATTCCTGCGGGAACCCAAAATTAAGTCCTTTTGAGACATTATACAGTGTAGTTCACACACATCTAAGCCCTTACGGGACTAATCAGTCTAGTTCGTTAGAACAACTCCTTAACTTCACGCTACAGCCGGCCAAGTCCGAGCGTGACAAAATCCAACTACGTCTTCCGAGACACATATTAAAATTCGTTCGCCAAGAACAACCACGTCTTTCCAAGACATATCAAATTTTAACAAAAGTCTCCTCAGACTTACTAATCACCTGTCGTATTCAGAGAGATCCATTCGCCTGCAGTCTGAACAATTGAGTGTTTCAGATTCCTGCAATTGAGTCTTTTCAGACATATCCTATACCCATTATTCCAAGATGGCTAATACCAGAGCCCAACAAAACGAGGATTTCAAATTCTACATGTCCGCTGGGAAGGACATGGGACTATCGGGGCAAGATCTGAGAGCATGGGTTCAAGAACGAGTGGACGATGCCAAGGCGGAGAGAGCAAGAGAACGTGAAGAGAGGGAGAGAGAACGTGAGGAGAGAGAGAGAGACAGAATCGCCCAGAGAAAAGGGAGGAACGAGAATGGGAAGATCGAGAGCGACAGCGCGACCACGAGCTCCAGATGCTAGAACGACAGCCCGCCACCTCCCCGCCCCCTGCCGCGGGAATGAGTGCCCTCAGCCAAGCTCACTCGTTCATGCCAAAATGGACCGAGTCTGAACCCGAAGTATGGCTTGAAAGGGCCGAACGAGTCCTGGAGTGCTGCGATCTCTCCCCCACGGAACTCTCCCTTGTTCTCACTAAATTCCTGGGCGGAAAGGCCCTCGTTGCTTACCACGCCCTTCCCGCAGACGATCGGGGAAACTGGGAAGCCGTACGCCAAGCAGTTACGAAGGCGTACGAGATTACCCCCGAGCGGTGGAGGAGACGTTGGAGAGAGCAGCCCAGAGAAGCAGGCCAGACTTGGTCCGATTGGGCGTACCATTCGGAGCGGGCGTTGACAAAATGGCTCGATTCCGAAGGAGCCACTAACACCGCTGAGGTACTCGAGCGGTTTAAATTCGAGCATTTCCTGCGCTACGCCCCTCCTGCCCTCGCCACCCATATAGTGGAAAAAGCCTCAGCAACACTCACCGAGTGTTGCCGAATAGCAGATATGTGGGAAACTCACCACCCTCAAGAAGGATCCATGGGGCGGAAGATAAATCCCCCGTCCCTCCTCGGAGGTTCAAGTTCCCACAAAAATGGGAACTTGGGCAAGCCCCTGACTTGCCATTATTGCAAGAAAACGGGGCATTCCTCCGAACAGTGCCAGAACAAGAAACCGGCTCCTCTCTCTCCCGAAAAACCAACAAATAACTCGCCTGCGCTCTCAACAGGGGCAGCGCGGAAAGACTTTAGCCAGACCTTTTGCACGGCGTGCAAGGTTTATGGCCATTCTCCCGCATGGGCAAAATGCCCACGCAATAATAAAGTAAATACTCCCACCGTCGCCTTGGTCGTCACAGATCCCACATCATTAGGCCCTCCCGCCGAAGGGCCTGTATACGTGGCCCCTCCACGAGGTAGCCAGCCCGCGCGCCGAGTCACTGCTTTCGAGGACTCGGGCGCACAAATCTCCCTCATCCGAAGGGACAGAGTTCCCTACGGAGCTATCGTCAATAGACGAAAACTCGTCACGATCGAGGGAATAAATCAATTTAAAATGATACTCCCTACGGTCCAAGTGAGAGTCACAAGACCTCACCAATCCAAAATTTGCAATCTTGCAGTAGCAAGCCATCTCCCCGGAGGCTATGACGTCATCCTGGGACAGGACTTTCAGTCCCCACAGAAATCACGACAATCTAGGGGTCCACGTTCCCCGAATCATTCCGCGGGCGCGAGTAATCCTCCCCCGCTTCTCCCTCAGTCAAGACTGGCGCCCCCGGGGTACCAGGAGGACGTGCAGTCCCCACCAGTGCCACCTGAGTACGATGTACAGTGGCCCCCTCGATCGGTTCCCGATCCACTTCCAGTGCCCGGCCCTGCCTCAGTGCCAGTGCCAGGGCCCCAATCAGATCTCCCTTCAGGAGATGCCAAATTCCTGCCGGTGCAACTTGCATGCCCCGCGCAGGGCCAAGCTTCGTCCGTCCTGACCGACGAGCCCAAGAAACCTCTGATAGCGCCTGACTCTGCCCTAGTGCCAGCGCCAGAGCGCTACGCCGATCTCCATTCACGGGATCCAACTCAGGACCCCCTCTCTTCCCCCGGCCTGGCACCGCTACCAGCGTCGGTCAGAGAGACGGTTCCTCCCGACCACCGCGGAAGCTCACCTGCAGGTGCGGCCTCGCAACCCGTGCCTGAGCTGGTCAACGTTACCTGCGAGCCGCTCACGCCCCCCCCCCCCCCCCCCCCCCCCGACCGCCTCCTCTCTGCCTCAGCCCGTCGCCGACGCAATTGCAAGTCAGGATTCTGCCATATCTCACTTGGCCGATGAACTACAAGAGCCGCGACGGATCATGGTAGAACCCGCACGGAACACTCTTGCGTCAGCTGTCGCATCAGCAGGCCCAGGTGGTACTCTGTGCCGCCCTCCGGTCGCGGGCCCTCCGCTTCCCCGGCCGAGGACGACTGTCCCATTAAGAAAGACTCGAGGCGAAATTACCACGGGCGTGGGACATTCCAGGTAATTTACAAAGAGCTCTAGAGCTCCCCATGGCACCTGTGCCACCATTTCATTTTTCGAAGGTCTTGGCACCCCTAATCCAGAAGGGGATGTCAGACCCTCCTCTATCTTCTTCCGTTCCTCAGGAACTGCTATCTCTTACCATCCTCTACTAATCTTCCCTTAAATTATCCCCACAAGAGGCAATTAAATACGGGATACCATTCCCCACACAATGTATAAATCATTAAGAATAACAGAGTGAGAAGTGGCATGCCCTTGCGCCCATACCTTGGCACCGGGCATGCGTGTCAGCCCCTCCTGAAGGAGTCGCGCCCTTCGGGTGCGCTTTCCTCGCCCTGGGACTGAAGTGACAGTCCGGGCCGTAATTTATAGGCGAAGGACGATAAATTCCCGCCTAACACAATAAAACCCTCACTCTTTTTCCCTTAGCTCTTCTGCCAATATCATTTACTTTCTTTTAGTCATTTAGTTATCTTTATTTTAATGAATCGGAGTCATAAACTCTTGCCTTGTGATTTAAATGCCCCTTTTGTAAGCTCTGAGGGACGTGTCCCGCCTTTCATATGCGGTCAAGTTTCATTCGTAACGTCTTGGTAATTTTCCTTTTGTTATTATTATCCCTTTTCCCCCTTCCATTTCCTTCCAAGATCTCTGTTTGTCCTACCCCACATCTTTTGTCTGCTCGCCCCGTCATAACATTGAGTAGGCAGTGGACGCATAAAATTAGCGTAGTTTAAGGTTAGCGAATTAAAACCTCGCGAATACTCTCGCCCGCATACGGCTGTCAAAATCCGTGTGGGGCCGGCTAAGCAAAGTACGTTAAAACGAAGATAAATTATCAATGCGAATATGTATAGTCATTACAGTATCGCGTAAAAGGGGATGTCATTTACAAAAATAAACGCTGTTTTTCATTTACACAGCCTCTTCAAGGCAGATTGTACTAACCGCATGCATTTTATCTAAAATTAAGTAACCGTGTATTTTAATTCTTGAACAATAACCTTTCTTTTCATTTGTTGGCCATAGCCTCATATACGTGGTCCTATAATCTTAATTAATTCACAATTGTTCGAGTCACATTATAAAGTTACCAGTGGGTAACCAAATCTAAAGTAATTATTCTTTTGCAAGTGTTTAAATCACTTTGCGTTCTGTTAACGAAAATTGTCCCAATGTGTTATTAAAAGTAATGTCTCAGCTTCATAAAACCCTTAGGAGTAAAGTTCATTGCAAGGCAGAATGTAGAGTAACGTAAAGCATTTGCCGCTCATTCTTGAATATCGATGTACACACCCGAAGGAGGTATGTACATCATCTTGTATGGGGAGGTATTATGATTAGCAAGAATTCGCTAGCAAATTACCTCCCCCCCCCTCCTTTGTTGTTGTTGGTTGTTCATTTACTGCCAGCCGGCCGATCGATAGACCATCTGTCTATCGACTTAAAAACAAGGGTTAAAAGATTAAAGGCGCTCCCATTTTTGATAAAGATCTTTCCTTCGAGGCAAAAGTAATCTGGCTTGGGTGTTTCTCTTACAGGCCAAAACCTCCCCTGCGGGCAGCAGGTGCAATGAGTCAAAGCATCTGTGTTGGGCGCACCCCTGTCCCATAGGAGGGGATAAAAGGCAAAAGCCCACGAGGTCTCGACACACACACGCGGGCTGGAAGATATGGAGTGAACTTGTGAAGACGTCCTCAACACCTGGCCCCATCCACGTGGCCCTTTCCAAAGTATACTTCTCCTCGTGCCCCTCGACCGTATTCCTCGAGCCCACACGCCATTGCTTGGAGTTTCGAGGAGTCCCCATCGCCTTGCCGCTTTACGGAAGCCCTTGCATCTCACCACGTGGAAGAAACTCGTCCTCGGAAATCGCAAGTCATCCACGGACCGCCTTCTACGCGCCCTCGGAAAATCTGCTAAGGTAAAGTACCCTGGAAGAGCCCCATTTCAGTCACGCTTTTGTCTCGTAATATTTTCTTAAAGAGAAAGCCAGAAATCTCCCTTGTCTAATGTCCGTGCGCCTCTTGCATCGGTAGTATTAATTCTTTATTACTCCTTTGGCACCCTCAGTGCAGCTTCGAATTCATTATTCTTTTGTCTATTTTCATTACTGGCGTATAATGTGCATATCTCTCATTTCAGAGGGATCCTATTTCGTGGAAGCTTCTCGGACCGTGTCTGGAATCCCCCAGTTTCATTCAATCCCGTAGGAATCTCCTTCAGGATAGTAATCTACTTGAGTTCCTCTTTCCCGTACTGATATCATTTATGTAAATACACTCCTTTAAATTTGCCCACGTGTTTTACGTAATATTTCCCTCAGTAACAAGAGCCCTAAGCTCATATGAAATTCTCCTTTGTTTTCCTCTTTTTTTACGTTTTCCCGTACCCACGAAGTCAGAATCACAAGGCTAAATTACTTTAAATTGTTGCTACCTGTCTCACAGAGCCTATTTCAAACTAAAACCACGGAAAAACGTAAAAAAAAAAAAATATATATATATATATATATATATATATATATATATATATATATATATATATATATATATATATATATATATATATATATCTATATATATATATATATATATATATATATATATATATATATATATATATATATATATATATATATATATATATATATTTATATATATACATTTAGAATCTACTTGTTACTTTTTACCAATTGCATATATAAATTTTAATAACCATAATAACTTCTTACGTTCTCGATTTCTTCACACTAGAAATGTTGTCATTACTAAGCTAAGATCGAAATGAAAACGGAATATCAGAACGTCTTCATTTCTTTCTTCAATTGGATCAAGGCTTAGTAGTGACAAGCGTTTCAGAAGTGTGAAGCAATCGAGAAGTTAAGAGGATATATATATATATATATATATATATATATATATATATATATATATATATATATATATATATATATATATATATATATATATAAGGAGAAAAAGGATATCCAGAAGGCGTGGTAACATTGCAGACATTATTATTTCTCTTTATTTTTTTTATGTTATTCTTTAGATAAATGACCCTGATGACGGAAAAAGTCATGTATTCTAAGAAATAATGTCTTCAATGTTACCACGTTTTGTGGCTAACCTGTTCTTCCTTAAAGTTTTCTAGAAACGACAACATAACCAGTTATATATATATATATATATATATATATATATATATATATATATATATATATATATATATATATATATATATATATATATATATATATATATATATATATATATATATATATATATATATATTCAGCACATTGCAAGTGTTTGTATGTGCGAGTGTTGTGTTAACGTTTCCTAGCAAATATCACTGTAAGTTTCAAATAATAGTTACATTTTTGTCACTGAAAACTGAGAAGCGTCGCATATGCAGGTGAGAGTTTCAACGTTATTCCAAACGGTTTAAGATTGCTTTAAGTTGTTCCATGGTATAAAAACAAAAAACCGCTGTTTGAACATATTTCAGATTCCTTGGTTACAGGTCCATATCAAGGTCAACATTACGAGTATATTGTTTCTTTATAGACATTCATCAATAGTGGAAAAATGGTGACCTAACAAATCAGATATACTACACATAGTAAAATACAGTAGACAGAAATAAATAAAGAAATTTTAATGTTTCAAACCTTTCCAACGGATAGACCGATTTTCACTTATCAGAAAGCAAACTTCCCTTTCTTGCACACTGAATGCAGATCAAAGGACTATTTTAAGTTAGAAACGCATCCATTTATGGAAATTATTTAAAGCGACGAAATCTGTTGGAAAAGATCAAAACCGGAAAGACTTTGCATTTAGGAACTAAAGGACAATAATTAAAATGTTAACAATACACTCTTTTTTTTTCCATCCTATCATCGTCCGTAACTTTCTCATTACTGAATCGTCATAAAATACTTGATCCAGACTTTCCCTAGTGCTTGCTGGGAGTGTCAGTTGAAACAAGTAATGTTTCTTGAATTCACGAGATAAGATCTATAAGCAATTATTGGTTACTGGTTAGTTTGTAATATTCGTCATTACCTATCATTATTAATGTTAATATTATTCTTACGGATGTCAATTCCTTCTCAAGCAGAATTACCTAGTTTTAGTCATACATAAATAGATAGTGGTACACAGACACACACACCTATATATATATATATATATATATATATATATATATATATATATATATATATATATATATATATATATATATATATATATATATCACACACACACACACAAACATATATATATATATATATTTATATAAATATATACACACATACACGTACATAGCTATGTGTAGGTATGTATTTATGTATAAACAAAACTAGGAAATGCAGCTTGAGGAGGAATTGCAGACAAGTAAATCATATTCTAGTATACTTTGTCCCAGGGAAGCTTTTCCCTCTGTTGGACTTCGTCTTTTTCTCGTTCATATATTGGTGAACCTTTAGCGGTGTGAGAGATATTTCAAACCTGCCGTCTGTCACTATCGTCATTTTTGTTTCGTAATATCGGATTATTGTCAGTGTTATTTGCCACGCTGTAATAATTATTATTTTTTATTCTGCAATAAATTTCATGCAGGACAGAGTTACCAAAGATTCTAATATCTAATGTTTATAATATATATATATATATATATATATATATATATATATATATATATATATATATATATATATATATATATATATTTGTGAATTTTACGATAATTTTACTAAAATGGGCCCTCCTGAATGGCAAGGAGTGGTTAGAGTTTGGGAGAGATATGAACGGAACATTTGGGGAAAAGGGACCTCTCTCTCTCTCTCTCTCTCTCTCAGCCCAGAAGCCGATAATAAAAACGAGCCAAGCGTTCAGAACGTTCCGGGTTAGATACAACTGCCTGGGTTTGGGAGAGATGGGAATGTACTCGTATGTTTTGGGGTAAAGGAACCTTTGGAGGAAATTGCCCAACCTTGGCATAGGTTTGCGGTCTTCAAACACTTTTGTTTCGGATTATTTTTACCTTGAGTTTTGTGACATATAATAATAATAATAATAATAATAATAATAATAATAATAATAATAATAATAATAATAATAATAATAATAATAATAACAATTATTATTATTATATTATTATTATTATTATTATTATTATTATCTTCAGAATTCTCTGGAACAAGATAAATTGAAACGAAGATTTTTTTAACATTTTTGGAACGTAAAGAAAAATTCAATCTCTGCAGACAGCATCTCGCGAAGTCCAAAGGGAGCTTTAAGCCTCAACCGAAAAGTTCTTATCAGTTTAGTTATTGAAGAGTGTTTCCGCTTTTTTCTCTTCTTGGAAACATTTCCGCCATGAAATAAAGGAGACGCACTCATTCATAAACTAATTCATCAGAAATGAAGAGAGGATAATTTCTATCAGCAAAGATTTAAAAAAAAATATGTGAAAAATACATCTAAACGCAAAGACAAAGTTAAAAAAGAAGTCCACAATTTTCTAACAAATACAATGACTGGAGTGTTTTATTTTTATTTCTGCATCATGTGCGTTTTAAGTTTTTCAGTCCAGTCATATCACAGTAAAATTATTGCCACTTTTATCTATTGCGCGTTGTTGACTGACTTGCTTATTATTTTGGCATAAAATATAAGTAGGTTACTGAATAATACTTTTCTAATTGAGAGAGAGAGAGAGAGAGAGAGAGAGAGAGAGAGAGAGAGAGAGAGAGAGAGAGAGAGAGAGAGAGAATGATTACAATATAAAAGATATGTAGTTGTTTGTTGCTATAGGTACGTAGCTATTGTTTATGACAGTATTTTCGCACAGATAGAGTGATAGATGACGGAAAATTTACTTTTGCTTCCATATTATATAGAAAATTTTGAAATCAGTAATTAGGATGCAATATTGATTTTCCCTTTCTAGTTATATGCTTCCATTATGAAAAGCAGTTCCGCCGTTTCTTTAATCGAGTCATTTGCTTATGAACTGGATCGGTTTTAATATTATTGAACTGACTTTTTATGAAATAAGTGATTTGATTGGAAAAGAAAAAAGATATCCGGCCTGAGCCCCAGATGATGGATAATAATGATAAGGTCATTTAAAACATTGTTTTATCCTTCCTTTCAATATGTTGATTTACATCAGCTATTCAACGAGGAAAATGAAGGAAATACGTCTTTCTTGCACTCAGTCGAATCCCAGCCTCATATCCTAAAAATATCCTGCCACCCCCCCCCCCCCCCGCTAAGCCCTCCCTCCTATCGAACACCAGCCCACCTTTCCCCTGTGTCTTCCGAAAACATACCTGCTTTACCAAACTGGCACCCACTCCAGGTCTCAGAGTTCCATTAAAAAAGATATTAAACTCTCCTCAATCGCCTACTGCGCTCGCTTTGTTTAAAGTGTGCCCTCTTTGTTATGAGGAAATTTGAACCATGGGGAAGAAAATTGTTTTTCTGGACACTCAAAGAGAACGATAATATCTTCGGTTTCTTTCTTTTAGCATTTTCTCAGGTTTTGTTACTCAGATGATTAAGGAGACCTGCATAAATAAGTTTTTTTTTTTTTTTTAATCAGAAAAGGATTTTTAGTATTATGATGATAATGATTGACGTCTATGGCCTTCCTTTAAACCGTCTGGGCAATGCAATATTTGAGCCTTTGTTTCTGCAGGTTACTAATTGCTGTTGTGCCAGGCGAGTGTCATCAGCGCCACAGGAATGAATTTCGTGATTGGTATCAATATTTTCATTATTTTTTTTTAATAGTGCTGCTCATACAGTATTCATATTGGTCGTTAATAGGCCGATCGTCTCCTGTATGATATTCAGGGACAGTTTGAGAAGGATTACCTCAAAGCTTCCCAGACGGCGGCTGCTAGGTGAAGTGCACTGTTAATAACCTGTGCACTGGAAACGAGGCCTCTTTTTTTCCTTGGTGGCTCCATGGTATCGCCTGATGACACCTTTAGACGTGGCACGCTATCCACCTGTTTAAACGCATGGTACTGATATCAGCATCATTTTCAGAGCAACTCAGACGAGGTAAAAATCTTATACACTGCATTCGCTCTGGGGCTGCTTTATGAGCTAGAAACCGTTCTGGCATAACACCAACTTAAACATAAACATAAACAACAGGCTGGCTGTGTAATTTCTCATATGGAAGTTTACTACCTTTTTATCCTATTAGTAAATGACAAAATTTGCAATCTAATCAAGGCTGAAAATGGCTACATTTCTTCCAACTAAGTTACTTTGGGCACGTTCAGCGTTCAAATATTTTAAGTTCACGTGCACTCAGTAAAAGATCATTGACTGGAAAATTGCTACCTGTGGCGAGGGTGTCTCACCGTGGCTTTGAGTAGCCAGTTCAGAATGAGGGTGTGCCAGCCAGTCAACACCAACTCACGATGCAAGGAGTACAAGGGCATTCAATAAGTGTCCTTGTGTATTACGCCGGGCATCCTGATAAAGTAAAGATTACCAATAAAACAACAATTGCAGTCAGTCCATAATAATCGGGTAAGGTAGATTAGAGACAGATAAGCTGTTGTGGTCGACTTTATCTCGCTCTCTCTCTCTTTCTCTGAAGCCAGCGTTATCTGTATTGTCTGTCCTTATCCTTGCGTGCATTTTTATCTTGTCAGTTCTGGAGGTCCTTATGGAGCCCCTTCTTCTGACTCGGTCAGGGTTGTGACCTGATTATGACTTAACTGTTACTAACTCTAACTTGATTATGTAGGATGGGTGCATGGTCTGCCCATTCTTCTTACCCATGTGCTGTCTCAGACTGATCACCTGCTACCATGTGCCCAAAGTATCTGTTTTCTGCCATTTCTGATGATGAAAGGAACATAAGGTGGTGTTTTAAATTCGTTCTTAGTGAGGAATCCGTCACAAGTAATTTCAAGTTAAAAGGAACGGAGAAGAGATGGCATAGCAAGCACTTCGGAAACCAAAAGAGCGGCTTCAATATTCTTAGGATATGGAGTTGATATTACGTAATATGTAAGCAAAGAGGTTTATTAAATAAATGATGAATAATTCATTTTAAAAATCTTTGTCAGCCATAGAAGGGATTAAAGAACAGGAAATAGCGCTGTTTCGTTAGAATATATATATATATAAATATATATATATATATATATATATATATATATATATATATATATATATATATATATATATATATATATATATATATATATATATATATATGTGTGTGTGTGTGTGTGTGCGTGTGTTTACACACACACACGCACCTATTCCCGATGGATTTCCATAGTGTTATTAGAGCAACGTTTTGTGACTGAAAGGGGTATTGTGTGGATACATAAATTCTCGATACCATTAATACAATTAGCAAAAAAAAGAAACACGTTCCATATGCCGAACATGGGATTCGGCTGTAGGATGTTATCAGTATATGTGTTCTGTTTAGTTCATGCGTGCAATTTATTGATATATCATGGCCAAAATAGATGATTTTAAAGTTGGATGAAGTAATGAATAGTAATGAATTGCAGGTTGCATGAAATTAAAATAGAAATGATTTCCAAGTTGAATGAAATATTGTTTACTGCATGAGTTTACAGCCAGAGTGATTTATAACTAAATGAACAAATTAATTTTTATTTTTCACGTGTATTACAGCTGGCAAACATGAACACTGGAGGATTCAGTATATATATATATATATATATATATATATATATATATATATATATATATATATATATATATATATATATATATATATATATATATATATATAAAAGGCTGCACGATAGTATCAACTAGGTTCCTGTGAGCACCAGGAGAGTTGAAGGACACAGACCCACTTTGATGATAACTATGAGATAGGAGGCTGGCGATGAAAAAACAGATTTGTGGAAGAGAAAGCACAGGAGCTACCTGAGCGGCGGAATTTTACAGAGGCTCCTTGTGTCAAAAAGCTGATGATACGACGATGATAATGAATCGTGATAAACACTTTATGTTATTTCCATCAGGAAATTTCGATTAATTTAATCACACGATGGTAAATATCTTGTAGTTACATCTTTTTTCTTATGTTATTAGCTCTGTCGGTTTTACCAAGGGATAAGTTGATGAACTACGTTACAAGAAAAACATATTGATGTAAATCCATAATCTAATCAATCTATATGAAAGGACATATATCTGCAGTTGTCCTGAACTTGAGACCGAATGAAGAAGCCCCGAGTTTCTAGTGGTGAAAGTCAAAGGGGCATGAAGTAACCAAGTAGTTAAGAGGTCACTTTAGATATTACAAATACATATGAGTATATGTGGTAAAAGCTGATAGGTGGATTCCTGCCTGTAGTTCTACTCCTTGTAGTAAACATATGGTCAAATTTCATATTTGGCTGTTTACTTTCGCCACTTTGCTTGTCTTTATTGATGTCGTCTCTTCCTCTTTCACTTTTTTCAATCATCGGCTTTAAACGCAGCTTTACGTCACATACGTGTGTAGAAAGTCCTCCATTCAGTGTCATTCCATGTAAAATCTTATTCTTAACCTTGCTTAAGTACTCGTATGTTACAATGATACTTATCTTTATCTAAGAAATATTTATGAATGTTTTAGAGGATTCAGAAAGTGTTTTACTGTTTTTGATAAAATTCTCCATTTTGCCATTATTTCATACTCATCATTGTGGACCTCAACAATGCCGTTTGAGAATTTGTACACTGAAACGGTCAGGTATTCAGAATTTTGTGTTAAGGATGGCTCTTCCGTGGGCTCGCTATCTATGAAGTGAGTGTTTTCTTGAATGATTTCCTAAGTGCAAAGCGTAAAATACCCTCAAGTATACAAATTGTACAATAAATTACATCAAGCTGGAATTGAAAAACTATTCACATCGGTCTCCCATATATACAAAGTATTCCGATGAGGAGACTCGGCTGCAATTTTTTTATTGACTCCTAAAACCTTTCCAAGAGATCAAACACAATTGGCTAAAAGTCTGATCCGTGAACTTGGTTTGGGTCCTAAAGAAGCGAAGGTCTTGTAAGCCTTATGTAAATATTTTCTATCAATAATCTTCAAGGGCCCAGACGAGTTTACTTTGGGGAGTAAGTGAGGGGTATTGGAGCAGGAGGGGAAATGTTCATTGGTTTTGTACAACACATGCCTGTTATTTAGTCGACTCCGAGATGGGTATTGGAACTATTTCCTATCTCAATTTTATTTTGATATTCAAGATGGCGGATATGGTACTCTTTTGACAAATACTCACAGCTGACTTTTCAGGATGAATTCCGTTTTCAACCGTTACGTCTCGCCTGTTGTGTTTTTTACCAACAGCATTTTTGCTGTCAACGCCTACAGACCCCTTGTGTGCGTGGGCCCAGAGATTCTTTTTTTGCGTTATATTTCAGTAGTCGCATTCCCTCCCCAAGATTTTCATTGGTGTTTGAAGGTATTCTTACTTTGCAAGGAATGTTGACGGGATGTGTGTGCATAGACGGAAGGGCATTCTCTCTTTATTTCACTACTTTAAGTAATCTTATTATTATTATTTTTTGCGGAAGACTCGAAGTATTTAGAAGGAATGGTTCAAAATAACGTGAATATTGGAGTGTAGTGGCATATGTTAAACATAAACATGCTCGAGTATACATCGTGTTGTTAGTTCATAATGCTTCGTTAATTTTTTTAATATTTGAAACCTATGTCTGCTATTTTCATACAAACTGGGAACACATCTATTCTACTTTTTCCTTATTTTCTCTACTTATCTTTATCTTGTTCTATGTAACCTTATACTGTATATTAACTTCCAATGTGACTGATTTCAAACTACTTTGCGAGACTACTGTCAAATTTTTGTGCTCTAATGCATGATTTTTTACTACATGTTTTTTGCTAATGCTATGAAAATTTACAAGTTTTATTACTGATGCTCTGAAAATGAATATCTTTGATGAAAACGGCTGATATCATTACTCATATCTTTTCCTCTGTGCTTAAAATGAATGGATTCACAGTTTGAACAAATACATGGCATACATATGAGTCAATTACAGTAACAAGATAATCCCTAATGGTTTTGAAAACATTGACCGAAAAAAGAAAAGCATAGAAGACCTAATTGTTACACTAGAGTAGTCGCATTGAAAAACGAGAATTTAACTTCACATCATCTCCCTTACTGCTTTACTTAAAACTGTCCTCCGCTCTTTTATAAATATACTCTTTCTAGAAATGAGCCATTCTTGATATTTTTTGATGTACTGTTAATTTCCATCCTTCCTGGGTCAACGGTCACCTGCATACCAACAGAGACTTACTGCCACACCTACATATACTTTGTATATATACTCTTGTAACTTGTAACACATCATCTGCCTATATTTTACCAGTGAACAGGGGTGCAGAAGGAAGTGCTCGCAACATATGGTTGCAACGTTCAGTGTTTTATGGGCCTTTTTATCTTCATATTATTTATTTAATATATATATATATATATATATATATATATATATATATATATATATATATATATATATATATATATATATATATATATATATATATATATATATGTAACGAGGACAGAATTAACACCCTTTTGAAGGTGTACGTAACGTGCTCCAACGATCTTTAATCATGAAACGGAGGCGTATGAACGTTCGCTCACGGCAACACTTACATCTATTTTTCTCCTCTTTCTCTCTCTCTCTCTCTCTCTCTCTCTCTCTCTCTCTCTCTCTCTCTCTCTCTCTCTCTCTCACCGTGTATCACCTCTCTCTCTCTCTCTCTGTGTATCGCCTCTCTCTCTCTCTCTCATCGTTTTCCGAAGTTCACCCACCCGAATCGCACTCATTCTCACCAAATCAATTAAATGGACCATTTAAAGAAACGCAATAGTTTCTACAAAAATAGGTTTATTATTCAAATAACCCAACAAGAAATGAACAAAACAAAGCAAAGATTAAAATGCATAATCAATGAAATATCGAGTTAGATAACTAAACTCTGAACTGTAAAACACTTCTGATTAAAGAAGTCTCACTATGGCTAATAGCCTGAAAATATCCAAACTCACACATACTCCCCAAATCAATAATTAGTCATGTCAAAACCAGTCTACCACATGTTATTCGAAACAGTCCACACTGTCCACCGACATCTGTCCACAGACATCTGTCCACCGACATCTGTCCACAGACATCTTATCTGCCGATTTAAGCCTGGATCCTCTCCAAAGCTACGTCTAGACAACTGCAGTTCTATCACGTTAATGAACGATCAAACTCACTTTTAGGGCAGATTTTGGCGTAATCTAGATCAAATTAACGCACGTACTCACGAATATACATAACACTTCGGAAGATCACCTGACCGGCAATATTGCTGAGGAATCAAACTATTTGTTGAACACAAAGATTTTACCTCGGGTCTCTCGACCTAGTTCCATCTGACTCCATAAATTCTTTCATCACATCTTAAAGCATTGAAGCTATGAAATGCATATATGTGTCCTTTAAAATTGTAGTAGCCATATTTTCTGAAATAGAGCTCGGCCACCACATAAGAGCGTCTCGCTCTCCTTAACGGCAAACCAAAACAAAAGCATATGTATAAAACATAACAGAATAGGACTATGCTCAATTAGCAATGTCTACTGCACTGCAGCTTTAAGGACTGCTCTCATGACGCACTTCCAAAGTCACTGGGGTTGAGTTCTTAGAGCCTTTACATGTAATCTTACAAACACGAATAAGCTTTACTACTCCCACAACAAGAATTATCAGTAAAATAGCTATTAAGACAATTAAAATTGTCGGCATAATATATTCCTGATACTGGAACATCACTGAATCGTCAATGTCTTCCAACGGTGGAACCGTCATTGGCACCTTGGTTGTAGGTACCTCCACTACCAAATGCTCGTTATGCGTATGACGCATAATTATCTTCTCGGAACTGTTGAATACAGCACGGCTAAGTACGAGAAATTCCGTAGACAGGATTCTGCAGGATGAATCGAACTGCTCGGACCCTCGATGAACGAATGTCGTCGACTTGTTGCTCTGGCACATCATTGTAACTGCATACTCCTTGCAAAAACACAGCAGGAAGAGTACTGGTGGACTCGATGTGGTAATCTCGCAGGAACTGTCTAAAGTCACATTCTGTCGGAGTCTGTCTATGAACCAATGATAATTCACAACCACCCACAGACACAACTCGCAACTGGAAAATACTACTGTCACACACACACTTCTCTCTAACTAAAGCACAACTCGTCTTACAATCAACTCCCGAACCTTGACATTGATCTCCCAAAATGAACATGGTCTCTACTCTATCCCATGTCACTACTGAGTCTCCCAAAAACACTCGAAAAAGGTCTAATAACAAAAAGGTTTCATGTTACTGAACCAAACAGAACCACTAATGCAAAAGCAAACACTCACAATGTGAACTAATTCCAAGTTTGTATCTCAGAATAATCACGGTCAACTCACTATCAAGCACAATAACTCTACGGAACTCACTCATAAAAAAAAAATTCTATCCAAACACTAAAAGGTATCATATCTCGTAAAAGACATGAAAGTTCTACTCTGGTTAGCAAATATTTCGCAACACCTGACTAACTCTCAACAAAATAGCAATTGACGTAATGGCAATCGCTCCCACGATCTTAACAACTATAACTACTCACAACTCAGCTCTCTTCATTTAACAAAAACAAGAAACTGAAAAAAAATCCAAATACTCAAACACGATCTCCCAACCCGAAAAAAAAGATCAGACTTGTTCGGTCCGACATACTAAGTATCTCCCAAAAAAAAAATCCTAAACAACACACATATTGCGTCAGATGATGAAACACATCATAACACAATAACACACTAACACACGGGTCAAATCTCGTATGAAATTAGCCCATGTCTCAATTCCTAAAATCATTCGAAAACAAATGACTAAGAACTTCAACATCCAAAATGAACAAGAGACAAAAAAAAAAAAAAAAAAAAATTAAAAAAAATATCATATATATACAAACATTCCATTACATCCCAACTTTCTTTAACTTCGAAATATGGGTCAATTTCGTCACTCCAGTGTTTACATCTTTAACTACAAATCTATTCCCTCTTTTGATCTCTACAATCTCAAAAGGTCCGTGGAACTTCGGACTTAATTTATAATTCAGATCATTCCGAACATTCACTTTAACAAACACTCTATCACCCATCGAAAAAGCTACTCCCCTCGATTTCGTGTTACCTTTCTCTACCATTGCACGCGAACTAAGTTCAAGTTCTTTACTGATACGTGCAAATCTTTCTCTCGCTGTATTTATCAATGAAGTGACCGTAACATCACCCTGAACACACTCTGGTAACAAATCAAAAGGTCCTTTCAACTTGTATCCATACAAAGCTTCTGCTGGAGATATCTTAATTGTGTCATTCATCATAGTATTGATACTATATCGCACTTCATCCAAAGATCTGTCCCAATGTGTATCGGAACCACCCACCGTCATGCGCAAAGCTTCGATTACTTTCCGATTCGCCCTCTCACACAACCCATTCGCTTCAGGTCTATACGGGATTATAGATACTTTCTTTATCCCCAACAAATTAGCAAGACCGTCTAAAGTCTTATTAATAAACTCCCTACCATTGTCTGTGATCAGACATTCTGGAACACCATATCGACAAATTATCCCCTTAAAAAATGCTATAGCAACTTCCTCAGCTGATTTGTACTTCAGTGGGAAAATCTCGACAAAGCGAGTCAACTCATCAACAACTACTAATAAATGTCTATAACCATAAGCGGACTCTGAGAAGTTACCCAGAATATCCATATGCACTCTCTGAAACGGCCTATGTGGTATGGGATATGAACCCAAACGACACGACACTGTCGTCGCTGGCTTATTCGCATTGCAAATAGCACACTTCTTCACAAAGGCTTCTACTGCGGAAAACATATTTTTCCAAAAGAACTTTGACCTGACGTTTTCATACGTCTTGTCTACACCCAAATGAGGAGAACCAAATTTACACTGTACAATGTCTAGAACTTGTGGTACTAGACTCTCTGGCACGATGATTTGTGTAATCTCACCCATGCTTCGAGTACTTCGCAAGTTATACTTAACTTTTCTCACCAATAAATTATTTTCCAACTCTAGACCAGAAAAAGGCAACTTATACCCTTTCTTCGGTGAAACTCCCTTAAGAAATGCCTTAGCATCTGACAACAATTTATCTTCATCTTGCTTTTGTTCCAGCAAGCCTATGTCCCAAGTGACATTTTCACCCGTAATATAACACACTGCGTTACTCTCACTATCACGAATAACAATCTCTCCCGAGACTGCCGACTCACTATTTCTCCCCGAAGTATGCACTGTAGGAACGTGTATGTCCTCTACATGCGATCTCTCAGAACTACTAATATCGGAGACATTAGACACCAAATATTTACTCTCTTCTCCCACACAGGATTCGGTGTGTATTTCCTCATCCTCGACCGGAAAATATCTGCTCAATGCATCTGCAACTACATTATGCTTACCTTCAATGTATTTGAGGTTTGCATCAAAATCTCTCAATGTTAGGAACCAACGTGCTCTCTTGGGCGACAAATTTGGCTTATTAAAAAGCTCTAACAACGGTTGATGATCTGTAAAAATCTCAACTTTATTTCCCAACAACAACATCTTAAAATGAACAAGGCTAGAGACGACTGCGAAAGCCTCCTTGTCCACAACTGACATCAGCCTTTCGTTACTACCACGCGTTTTGAACTTTCTGCTATAAAAAGCAATTGGGTGTAATTTCCCCTCAAATTTCTGCATCAAACACGCACCTATACCTTCCTGACTCGCGTCAGTCACTAAGGTGAACGGTTGACTAAAATCTGGAAACTTCAAAACTGGTGGGTTCACCAAAGCGTTCTTAAGCTTCTCAAAAGCTAATTGTTGACTATCACCCCAAACAAACTTAACGTCTTCTCGTAACAAATCTGTCAATGGAGACGCTATTGTAGAAAAATTCCGCACAAAACGGCGAAAGAAACCCGACATACCTAGGAACGAACGAATCTGTTTCCTGGTTTTGGGAACTGGAAAATTCACAATGGCTTTAACTTTCTCATCATTCACTCTAACTCCCTCTTTAGAGATAACATGTCCTAAATAGACAATTTTTCTCTTCAGAAACTCACATTTGGCCAATTTGACCTTTAACCCAGCGAACCGTAATCGCTTAAGGACTTCTTTTAACACCTTTAGATGTTCTTCAATTGTATCTGTGCATATGAGAATGTCATCCATGTACACAAACACCGACTTTCCTAACAAGCCATGAAGTACTGTGTTAACCAGTCTAGTAAATGTTATTGGGGACCCTTGTAATCCAAAAGGCATCCTATTAAACTCGTAATGTCCCTTTGGTACCGAAAATGCTGTATATTTACGGCTACTCTCACAAAGGGGAACTTGTAAAAACCCTTGCATCAGATCTATAGATGAATATATATTCTTGCCACCGATCTCAACAAACAAATCAGGCAAACAAGCTACCGGATATCTATCTGGGCATGTTTTTTCATTCAATTTACGAAAATCTACACAAACTCTGATACTACCGTCTTTCTTAGGAACTGCAAGCAAAGGAAAATTAAACGGAGAATTGGACGGTCTGATAATGCCTTCCGACTCCCACTTCTGAACTTCTTTTTCTACTTCTTCCCTGATCTTAAAAGGAATTCGATATGCTGGAATATATATGGGATTTGTACCCTTTTCTAGGCGGATTGAATGTTCTAAAACATCTGTAACTCCTAATTTATCTCCCTTCAAAGCAATGATATCTAGATATTCTTTCAACACTTTCTCTACTTTATCTGAATACTCAGGATAATCAACTTTAGCCAAGTGTTCATGTAGAACCTGACTTCGGAACTGTTGCTCCTCGTTAGGAAACATATTCCCGTCTCCACAAAAACTCACTAATTTATGCTCTTCATTAAACTCTTCAAAATCAATTACATAAGTACCCTTATGATATTTTTTTACTGAGTCTTGATAGCTAACTAATTCTACTGAAGTCATGCCTGCGACTGAAATTTCATTCACTGACACCGTACTCACAACGTCTTTGAATTTCTCGGTTCCCTCAACAACGCACACTTGAGAAGGAAACTTTTTCTCTTTCAGCGACACTTTAACTAATGTAGGAACTCGCGGTTGCAATTCAATATCTTCCAACAAAAATCCTTTGAAAGATCTTTGCGGAATATCTTCACTCTCTAATGAATGTGTTACACATGTCTCCGACTGTGTCTTAGGTTTCTCACAAGTTTCTTTCCTGTGTATATATGGAACAAAACAACCCGACTCACCTATTGTAATCCCCTGAACTCCCGTAAGAATGTTGATGTTATGTCGCATACAAGAAGGGTGTCCTAGCAAAACCATTTCACCTAAGGCTAATCCTTCTATGACCAAAAATGATTCTACTATTGTCTTTCCACCGATACAAAGCGTAAGAAATGACGAACCTAAAATATTCAGTTTCCTCGCTTGTACATCACACACTGTCTCACTAGAAGGGACTAATTTGCACTCTGGAAACCTCGAGTGAAAAAGGTCAGCATTTACTAAGTTAACTGAGCTACCAGAATCAATGAAAATATGAATTTCATTGCCATTAGAGAATCCACGTACAATCGGCCTAGGTTCTAGTGACTCTACGACCTGATTAGTCATTATCCTGTGTCCGTTTTCGAACTTATCTTGTGAAAATTCTGCTGCTCCTTTGTGTATCTAGAACTTGCATCATGTGGAATTCTCCTGTCATATCTAGAAAAAACTCCCCGTGACTTCCCTGAATAATCTCTACTCTTCGTGGCTGGGCAAAATCTCCATCCATGATCTGAAGATTTGCAAACCGAACAATATCTCACTCTGCAATTTGATTTACTATGGCCTATTTTATCACAATTAAAACAACGTACCGTTGTGACTGATCTCTCTGGAATTTTCTTCGATTCTACTCGTGCACATGTCTTCGCTGTTGCATCATTTCCCGAATGCGAGCGACTATCATTATTCTGTGGTTTGGAAACCGCAGCTGACATCTTTGCACCTCCCTGTACAAAACTACTGTCCAGTGTCGGGCATTTTGCTAGATTTTTGTTAATCTGTGCAAACAAAAAGGATTCGTCTGTATCCTGATCAATTCTCTTATCAAAACTATCTACAATTACATCTGGGACTGACGTTAAAAGGCAAGCAAAGTGTAACAATCTTTCAAAATTATCTAAGGAGATATTATTCCCAGTTACCCATGGAGAGCCTATTATAGATTTCTTTAACTCAACTACTGCATCAAATAAATTCGCACTGTATGTGACTAGTGAATCATTGCCCTTCTTTATTTTGAGAAACTCTCGCAAATTCCGAACTGCGCATTCACGTTGAACTCCGCCATAAGTAGCTCGTAGAAATTTCTGCAGTTCATTCCAAGTTTTGCACCTTCTGAACCCGAAACTGCGTGCTCGTTTCCCAATATCTCCTTTATCTAAATCCAGAAATGATTTAGCCTCTGTTAAAGCTTCAGCGCCATTCGTAATTTTCTTGGAATTCAGATAATTGTTCACTGACTCAATGAAAGTTTCTATATTTTGGGTTGGCTTTCCATCAACTAACCCTTTAAAATTTGTAATTCCCGCACAAATGTTCGTCACTTTATGCACCACAATTGATTGGGATGTGCTTGCTGCATCGTCCGGCATTTTGTGAGTAATCACACGCCCTGAGCGTAACAACATAAAAAGAGAAACCAAAAAGAACACTAGAGAAAGGCACAAGTTACCCCCTCTAAAAGAAGAATAGAAAACGGCGTTCTGCGCAACTTACGAGAATGGGGTACTTACCAATTTTGAAACAGAAAACGAAGTACCTATCTCTCAACTTGCTAACCTGTGACGTCACCTACTCGACAGCGAAGCAAAAAAGACACCCAGCGCGTTTCTAGTTGAATCATCACTTTGCGTAATTAACTCACAATCGCCACTATTCACACTTATTTGGGTATTTTGTTAACCCCAAAATTGCTCTAGAGATCATCCAGATCTATTTCACAACTCCCCACTCCCAGTACTCGAATAGAAACGGAAAAAAGAGGAAA
>JANJGK010000008.1:60712513-60720013 GCA_039081455.1 Macrobrachium rosenbergii
ACCAGACAACCTTGAGCTGTCACTGAGCCAGACCCAACAAATTCTAGAGGTTATCCAGCTGAGTAAACATACCCTTTTCAGGTCACGTGTGAGGTATACTAAAATAGGGAAATGTAATTTCGTACGCACGTGAACTTAAACAAACAGTGCCCGTGCATGGTAGAATTAAGTTTTTTGCTTATATTAGGTTGGAGGAAAAGGCTCTTATTATTGTTGGGAAAATGCACACATTTATCAGCGTAACTTACAAATAATATAACTTTGTAACCTATTCTTCTCTTGGTGATGAACTTATAACTCCTATAAAAATAATTAGAAATGTACTTCTAAAACGGATGGTTTCTGACCCACCAATTTGTATCAGTATGCAAACCTTACCTCCTCTGCGTCAGTATCCCAGTGTCTCTCAAAGCATTATTTTTTTTTTTATTTAAAGTTTATGCTACGTCCTTTTTTTTTTATTTATTGTTGGGGTTCTTATTCTTAGTGTAACGATGTTCACTGAGTTCCCGAACCTAACACGTATTGGGACTCCCCTAAAAAGAAAAAAAAATTTCTAATCGCAAGAGAAACCAAATTCTCGGGAATGGGCAAACGCTCCGAACCAAACCAAATTCACACTATAGCTGGTCTTGTCCGTACGCGAATTAAACCAAAATTCCCACGTCCTACGAGACAAAACTCAATAGTCAGTTCCCTGTGAACAAATCACGTCCTACGAGGTGAACCAAAAACCCCAACCTTCACGCTATAACCAGCCAACTCTGTGTGTAAAATAAAATCCAAATTTACATCTTTCGAGACATTTAAAATTTGTTCATCATGAGCAACTACATCTTATTCAGACATATTAAATTCGTTCATCACAAACAACTGAGTCTTTTAGACATTAAAACTGTTTCATCATGAACTTTGAGTCGCATTCAGACACCCTGAATTTGTTCATTTTGAACAATATTGAGTCGCTTAAGACATACTGAACCTGTTCACTTGAACGGCCCTGAATCTTTTAGACATTAAAACCATTTCATCACGAATAAACTTGAGTCTTTTGAGACACCCTGAATTTTGGGTTTTTCAGACACATTGATTATCAAAAGGGTTGCGCCCATATAAATGCTATCTCAAGATGTCCACGACATCCAGAACCCACCAAAATGAGGACTTCAAGTTATTTATGTCTGCTGAAAAGGACATTGGACTGTCAGGACAAGCCCTAAGGGAGTGGGCCCAAGAGAGAATAGAAGATGCCAAGGTGGAGAGAGAGGCAGAGAGGCAGGATAAGGAGAAAGAAAGAAAAGCCCGGGAGAAACGACAAGAGGCAAAAAAGCAGGACAAGGAGAAAGAAAGAATAGCCCCGTAGAAACGAGAAGAGGAAGAAAGGCAAGAGATGGAGATGGAAAGAATAGCGAAGAAGGAAGAGCAAGATAGGCTAGATAAACTTGCAAAGGAAGAACAAGAGAGAAAGGAGTAAAAGGAAGAACAAGACAGGTTGGATAGACTTGCAAGGGAAGAACAAGGAAGAAGGGAGAAAGAACAAGAATGAAAGGATAGGCTGGAAAGGGAGGAAAAGCAGCAGGCCCATTAGCTCCAGATGGCCCAAGTTGGTACTACCAGCTCCTCTACAGCATCTGATGCATCTGCCCTCATTTAGGCTCATACGTTTATGCCCAAATGGACCGAGGCCAAGCCCGAGGTGTGGCTCAATGGGTCCTTAGCATATACTCACTTATTCCCGCCAAAGTCTCCCTACTGTTGGGGGAGGGGGAGGAAATTCCTCAGAGGAAAGGGTCTAATTGCTTTCAACACCCTTCCTGAGGTGGACCAAGGGAAATGTGTGGAAGTGCTCAAGGAAATCACAAAGGCGTACGAGATCACCCCCTAACACTGGAGACAACGCTGGAGAGGCCAGATAAAAGAAGCAGGACAGACCTGGTCTGACTGGGCATATCAATCAGATAGGGCCCTTTCTAAATGGCTAGAGTCCCTGGAAGTCTCCACCGCCGAGGACATCCTCGAGCAGTTCAAGACTGAAAACTTTTTATATTACACCCCTTTCGCCCTAGCAACCCATGTCTACTACGAAAAAGCGACCATGACTCCAGCGGAGCACTGTCGCCTCGCCGACACGTGGGACACCAATCACGCCCATGCAAGCTTATTGAGACGCAAAATATGCCCTCCTTCTTTCACCTCCGGCACCCCTCCGCCCAAGAATGGGCACTCAAAGAAGCCCGTTGTATCTAGGTTCTGCAAGAAAGTTGGACATTCCACAGAGCAGTGCCGAAACAAGTCTGGGCACCGCCCACGCCACCTTTCAAACCCTCTCCTGGAAATCTACCAACTAACAAGCCTGCACCCTCCACAGGGGCAGTGCCATGAAGAGTTTATAGCCAGAGCTATTGCACAGCTTGCAAAGTTTATGGCCACTCACCCACATGGGCAATATTCCCTAACAATAAATCAAGTACTCCAGCCATTGCCTTGGCAGTTACAAATCCCAAGTCCTTAGGCTCTCCAGCCAAGGGTCCTATATATGTGGCACCTCCTCGAGGTAGCTAACCCGCATGCCAGGTCAAGGGCTTTGATGACTCTTGGACACAAATTTCCCTCATAAGGAAAGACAAAGTTCCCTATGGAGCTACCATTAAATGACATAAACTCGTCACAATTAAGGGTTTCAATCAGTTTAAAATGATACTCCCTACTGTTCAGTTGTGAGTCACAAGACCTCAGAGATCCAAAATCTGCAAACTTGCAGTAGCTAGATATATTCTTGTAAGTTATAACATCCTCCTGGGACAGGACTTCCAGTCCCCATCTAATTTACAGCAATCCAGGGGTCCAAACCCCTCAAAAAATTCATTAGGCACAAGTAAGCCCAAACTCATATATATATATATATATATATATATGTATATATATATATATATATATATTTATATATATATATATATATATATATAAATATATATATATATATATATATATACATATATATATATATATATATATATAAATATATATATATATATATATATATATGAATATAAGAAGGCCCATAAAACACTATTTAAACGTTGAAGCCATATATTTCGGGCACTTGCTTCTGTGCCCCTGTTCACTGGTAGAATATGGACAGATGAAATGTTACAAGGCTATATATAAAAAACATAAAGGTGTGGCCTTAAGTCTCCAATGGTATGAAGGTGACCGTTTCCTAAGGAGGAGAATGACCAAATCCCTAGTGGTTTTTGGCCTCATTAGCTCCCGTTTGGCGACGAATCTGGAGGTCGCATTTCTTGGGCCATCTTCTTCAGGAGCGGTCTGAGGATTAAAGCGTCGATGTCGTCCAATTTCCAATGTCCTCCTGATAGGTTCATATTGTTAGTTTGATTGATTATAGCAGATTCCAGCATCTTTCTTTTGTACGGACAGCTACTTTTGAAAACCAACTCCACCCCACTACAGTTTATAACATGTCCTGTATTTCTGATATGTAGGAAAATCCCCGAACTCTCCGAAGCGTAACGTACTGATCTTTTGTGCTCTGTTATTCTTTGCGAGAGCGATCTACCTGTCTCGCCTGCGTAAATGTCATTACAATTGCTACACGGTATCTTGTAAACTCCGGCTTCTTCCCCTTTGTTATTTAAGTATACGTTAATGAGCGAACTCCTGATGGATTTGGGATAATGTAAAATGAAGAGATTGTTAGACGTGAGTTTTTCTGTGGCTTTTTGGATGTTTTCGTCGTACGGAAGCTTTATTTTGTTGTTGAAATCTATTTGTCTGTTGTGAGTGGGACCTCTATAGTATATTTTATTCGCTTTGTTAATAGCCCTCTCGATAATGTGTGGTGGATAGAGCAGTTGCATTAGGTGTTGGCGGATCGTGTTGAATTCTTTATCTAGGTACTCATTTGAACATATCCTAAGTCCTCTGAGGAATAAGTTGCACCCTACCATGATTTTTACGGAGACGTCGTGGTAGCTTAAGAAATGAATGTAGGAAACAGCGAAGGTGGGTTTTCTATATACTGTAAATGCATATCTGTTCTGTTTTTTTATGATCAGTACATCCAGGAACGGCAGTTTTCCCATTCCATTTCGCTCTCGCAAAGAATAACAGAGCACAAAAGATCACTACGTTAAGCTTCAGAGAGTTCGGGGATTTTCCTACATATCAGAAATACAGGACATGTCATAAACTGGAGTGGGGCGGAGTTGGTTTTCAAAAGTAGCTGTCCGTACAAAAGAAATATGCTGGAATCTACTATCATCAATCGAACCAACAATATGAACCTGTCAGGAGAAAATTGGAAATCGGACGACATCGACGCTTTAATCCTCAGACCGCTCCTGAAGAAGATGGCCCAAGAAACGCGACCTCCAGATCCGTCGCCAAACGGGAGCTAATGAGGCCAAAACCCACTAGGGAATTGGTCATTCTCCTCCTTCTTAGGAAATGGTCACCTTCATACCATTGGAGACTTAAGGCCACACCTTTATGTTTTGTATATATAGCCTTGTAACATTTCATCTGTCCAAATTCTACCAGTGAATAGGGGCACAGAAGCAAGTGCCCGAAATATATGGTTTCAATGTTTAAATAGTGTTTTATGGGCCTTCTTATATTCATATTACACTGTAGTATTACAGGAAAAGACATTCATTTTTGCCCATTATGGAACATCACAGTTTACCCTAGATTTTCGGCTTCAACCCAGCTGTCAAGCACATCTTTAGACGGTACGAACAACTAGTAAATGGGTTACACAAGAGGAAGAATCAGAGAAATTTTCTACAAGAATGCCTACAGGAACAAGTTTCTCCCAAAATGTACGGCTTCACGCGTTGGACATCAGCGTCAGACCCATTTACGGACTCCATCCGCACATTCCTCCAAGACAAAATACAAGCCACACACCAAGACATCTATGTGATTAGAAGAAAAATAAGTGAGCTAGCCATGTTGCTTCGCCTCATGTGCAGGGATGATGGTATGTACAGATATCTTTCATATTTTGTGCTATCAGGTGCTATTGAAAGCAGTGAGTCGCACTCCAGAAATTTGTGCTACAAATTAAAAAGACTGATTAGGAACAGCGTATGGAATAATCTTGGCCTTCCCAATAATGTGATGAATCTCTCTAACCATCCCCTCACTGCAGAAGAACAGACCGTTTTAAATCTTGGAGTTTCATTCTCTCTAAAACCTGGTCCCGAGAGTAATCTTAATTTCCTAGTTGCTTTTGATAAACATTTTGCAAAAAACAAATATGACAAGAAAGGGGCATGTCTCAAAGGAATTTTGCTAAATGTCTTAGAGCAAAATAACAACAAAAATTCGCCCCCAAAAAGATTCCAAAATGCGTTAGTTAGTTTAAGGAAAAGGGGGGATATCATCATCACAAAATCTGACAAAGAAGGGAAAATAGTTCTCTTAGACAAGGAGACATACATCAATAAAGTTCAAGAACTTCTAAATGATGCGGAGACCTATGACAAATTAACGAAAGATCCCACAACAAATATTGCTGCTCAATTTAACAAATCAGTCAGAACCATAGGGGGCAATAAGAAGGACTTACAACTACTAGAGACATTCAAGGTAATCAACCCCTCTCTACCCTATATTTACGGCCTCCCGAAAACACATAAAGATGGGATTCCTTTACGCCCCATAGTATCTAGCAGGGGCTCTTTCATGTACAAATTATCAAAATGGCTCGCAGACCTGTTATCACCCTTTCTAGGAACCTTCTCATCCTACCACGTCAAACATGCAGAGGATCTTATACAAAAATTTAATAGATTAAACATCCCCTCAAACAACATCAAATTGCTCAGCCTAGACGTCAGGTCATTATTTACTAAAGTCCCGATTGCCGACGTGTTGTCTTTCTTAGAGAGGAAGTTACAACCATTTGAAGACCATTTTCCTCTTGGCATAGATAAAACTTTAAAACTTATCAACCTCTGTGTAACTAACAACGTGTTTTCTTTCAATGGTAATTTTTACAAACAAAAATTTGGCTGTAGCATGGGAAGTCCCCTATCGCCCCTTCTAGCAAACTTGTACATGGAATATTTCGAAACAGAACTTTTGTCGTCTATCAAACCCCATAATATGATCTGGCTTAGATACGTAGGTGATATCTTTACTTTCTGGGACAATAGCTGGGGGGACTTTAATGAATTTTTTAATAGGCTACATTCGCTAGTTCCGACCATAAAATTTAAAACGGAATGGGAAAAGGACGGAAAACTGCCGTTCCTAGATGTACTGCTCATAAGAAAACAGAACAGATATGCATTTACAGTATATAGAAAACCCACCTTCGCTGTTTCCTACATTCATTCATTTCTTAAGCTACCACGACGTCTCCGTAAAAATCATGGTAGGGTGCAACTTATTCCTCAGAGGACTTAGGATATGTTCAAATGAGCACCTAGATAAAGAATTCAACACAATGCGCCAACACCTAACACAACTGCTCTATCCACCACACATTATCGAGAGGGCTATTAACAAAGCGAATAAAATATACTATAGAGGTCCCACTCACAACAGACAAATAGATTTCAACAACAAAATAAAGCTTCCGTACGACGAAAACATCCTAAAAGCCACCGAACAACTCAGGTCTAACAATTCCTTCATTTTCCATTATCCCAAATAAATCGGGAGTTCACTCATTAACGTATACTTAAATAACAAAGGGGAAGAAGCCGGAGTTTACAAGATACCGTGTAGCAATTGTAATGACATTTACGTAGACGAGACAGGTAGATCACTCTCGCAAAGAATAACAGAGCACAAAAGATCAGTACGTTACGCTTCGGAGAGTTCGGGGATTTTCCTACATATCAGAAATACAGGACATGTTATAAACTGGAGTGGGGTGGAGTTGGTTTTCAAAAGTAGCTGTCCGTACAAAAGAAAGATGCTGGCATCTGCTATCAACAATCAAACCAACAATATGAACCTGTCAGGAGGACAATGGAAATCGGACGACATCGATGCTTTAATCCTCAGACCACTCCTGAAGAAGGTGACCCAAGAAACGCGACCTCCAGATTCGTCGCCAAACGGGAGCTAATGAGGCCAAAAATCACTAGGGAATTGGTCATTCTCCTCCTTCTTAGGAAACGGTCACCTTCATACCATCGGAGACTTAAGGCCACACCTTTATGTTTTGTATATAAACCCTTGTAACATTTCATCTGTCCATATTCTACCAGTGAACAGGGGCACAGAAGCAAGTGCCCGAAATATATGGTTTCAATGTTTAAATAGTGTTTTATGGGCCTTCTTATATTCATATTACACTGTAGTATTACAGGAAAACACACACACACACACACATATATATATATATATATATATATATGCATATATATATGCATATATATATATATATATATATATAAATAGATTTATGTATGTACATTACTATAATTAGCAAGAAATCGCTGGCAAATTGCTCCCATATTC
>JANJGK010000008.1:60725013-60737543 GCA_039081455.1 Macrobrachium rosenbergii
ATATATATATATATATATATATTTCTACATCTTCTCAACCATCCAAGGCCACCAAATGCTCAAATTTAAGCTGAAAAATAAAAATGCAGTGCACTGTTTTACCACTGCCCTGACAAGGAATGGCGAAAGAAATATTGGCCCCTCCTCAAAACCAGTTAACTGCGCTCTGTATATCTCTACCACTTCCTCTTTTGAACATGTGATTTTGTAGAGCCTTTGTTTTCAGACACGAGTTTGTGTGGAGAGTAGGTATGACTGGAGGCAGAATGGAACCAGTGATGCAGATTAAGAGAAAGGTGTGGCCTCTAAAGAGCACCTGGGACTGACTAACAAATGAGGGATGCACAAAAGGGAATAACACTATATCCATCTAACCGAGAAAGCCTCGTAACCCTTGACCGACGTCTTATAAGGGCCTAACCGAAGGAACAATTAGAGAGAGACCAAACTGGATATGAGCGAGACACATCTGCCCTTTGCATTCCTCCTCTAGAGCAACATGCCTCCACCACGTGGTCCTGTCTTCTTGGGGTCCTTAGTATTCATACCATTGAAGCCCTTACCCCTCCTCTGCCGCCATTATCCTCGCTGAAGTTACCTCTTCTATAAGGTAAAAGTAATCTATTGTCAAAGGTTCTTCCATTCAGTCACACTGTTTTAATTTTCGTACTAAACTTCCTTTT
The DNA here is from genome assembly GCA_039081455.1 of Macrobrachium rosenbergii. Lineage (NCBI taxonomy): Eukaryota > Metazoa > Arthropoda > Malacostraca > Decapoda > Palaemonidae > Macrobrachium > Macrobrachium rosenbergii. Next base: position 60,725,697 of record JANJGK010000008.1, read on the forward strand.
TCATTTCTAAGTACTATTATTTCCATATTAACCTTGCCTTCTTAGGGCAGTGTTTGAATAAAATCTTGTGGTCAAGGTATCCTTTGCACCCTCTGTGCTCACCTTGTCCTATTTATATTTTAGTGTGTCCTTACTGGCTTTTAATTCGTAAGTCTCTACATTTACAGAGGGCCTTTTAGCCATGGAAATCTCTCTTGACTGTGCCTTTTATCAGCATCTTCACACCGACGGATATACATTCAAGTTTTCCCAGTTATAATTAACCTCCTAGGCCTTGCCTTCTTGACGGGTTCATTTCATCTTCTCATAGTTCATTTAATGTAAATACACGTAATCTTAAACTTATCCTAACCTGTTTACTTACAACTACCTTGTGAGTAGAGCCCTCAGTTCAGTTAAATTCCCCCTTTTTCTTTTCTTTTTTTTTATGATTACCTAAATCAACAGCAATCAGATAATATACCTGGGTTGAGGTAAGTAATGCAATCAAAATTTTAGCCCATAACTGGCACATGATAAGCATTTCCCCAGGTAAAATCGTAAAAAATGGTGACTGAGCCTTAGATCTTGTAAATCTGTAATTACAGACAATTTCCACTTGCAGTGTCTCTGACTAGTGAAGCTAGGCTGAATATGAGACAAGAAACGAACATTTAGCATAAAATCTGCAAGTGCACAGTCAAGGAGTTCCACACAGTGACTATTTTTATTTTATGTTAGGATAGGAAAGTGAAATTGTGACTGGAAAATAGCAATAGGGAAATGTTAGGCACGTGCATGTAATTCACTCATCGCAAAGAGAGAGCTAGTATCAGTTACACAAGTTGTGATACCCCCTGCATGAGGGCTTGCATGTTTTTCACATAGGTGAGCTAGGGAATTACGAAGCATTGTAAAAATAAATAGTGCATGTATTTCCTCCCTGTGTTATCCAGACAATTTGTCGTCTTGGAATTTTAGCTGAGCACATATTAGATCCCATGTGGGTCAGCCAGCAAATTTCTGTATCACTGGAGCTCAGAGTTTAATCTCTCTCTCTCTCTCTCTCTCTCTCTCTCTCTCTCTCTCTTGTAGAGGTCAGAACCGTTAGGTAAATGTATAATTCCCTATTATGGAGTATAATCTCAGAAAAGGCATAAAATTTGCTCAAGCCATGTACACATTCCACCATACAGCACCGCACATGATAGATTATATTTCATTTCAAAGTTTTCCATTCAATAACAGCCTGCTTTTCCACTCATAAGCATAGGGAACCTTTTTTTTCTTTTGCTTATTTGTGTTCATCTTTCGTTTTGCATAAAGTTCACTGTTTTGTAAAGTGTAAGAGGAAATTTCATATTTGGATTCCTCTAAATATGACTTAACCAACATGTTTTTCCTTATTGCATTACTCTTTCATTTTGCTTAAAGTTCCCGGCAACCACGTGGAATTCACATCGTTCCAGTTTAATTTTCCGTTAAACCTAAGAGAAACTTTTTATATTTGGGTTCCTCTAAATAAGCATATGTGAGGTAATGTTTTCACAGACGCAGTCAGTCTTGCAAAAATTCCCATGTTGTTCATCGTCCTTTGGGCCAGGTGCGTGCCAGACGACCTTGAGCTGTCACTGAACCCGACACAACAAATTTGATTGGTTATCCAGCTGAGCAAACAAACCCATTTCTGGTCAGTGCTAGATAGGCTAAAATAGGCAAATGTTATTTCCTACTCACGTGAAACTTAGGCAAACAGCACCAGTGCATGATAGGATTAAGATTTCTACTGATTTTAGGTTTGAGGAAAAGGTTCTTGGTATTGTTAGCAAATTACTCACATTTATCAGCATAACTTACAAATAATATAATTTTGCAACTTACCTGCCTCTCAGCGATGAACTTATCACTCCTATAAAAATAAGTAAAAGAGTACTTCTAAAAAGGCTGGTGTCTAGCCCCACGATTTGTATCAGCACGTAAACCTTACCTCCTCTGTGCCAGTATCCCAGTGTCTCTCAAAGCATTATTTTTTTTTTTTTTATTTAAGGTTTAGGCTACATCTCTTTTCTTTATTTATTGTTGGAGTTATTATTCTAAGAGTGTTACGATGCTTACTGAATTCTCGAACCTAACACGTATCGGGACTCCCCTAAAAAGAAAAATTTTTGTTCTTATCACAAGAAGAACCAAATTCTCGGGAACAGGCAAACGTTCCCCGAACCAAACCAAATTCGTGCTATAGCTGGTCTTGACTGTGTGCGAATAGAACCAATATTCCTACGTCCTCCAGGACAAAACCAAACCAGTTCCCTGCGAACAAATCCACGCTCTACGATGCAAAACCAAAAAAGAAAAAATTCTTGGGAATTGGCAAACGCTCCCCACCAGGTCTTAAGATTCACGCTAGTCCATGCATGAATATGAAACCACTTCCTATGAGGCAAAAATCAAAAGCAGTTCCCTGTAAACAAATCACATCCTACAAGGCGAACCAATAAGCCCCAATCTTCACCCTATAGTTGGCCAAGTCCATGCATGAAATAAAATCCAAAATAAGGCTATCGAGACATATTAAAATTCGTTCATCACAAACAACTATGTCTTATTCAGACATATTAAAATTCGTTTATCGTGAACAACTGAGTCTTTTGGACATATTAAAACTTTTTCCTTACGAATTTTGAGTCGTATTCAGACACCCTGAATCTGTTAATTTTGAACAATATTGAGTTTATTCAGAGATACCGACCCTGTTCAGTCAAACAGCCCTAAGTCTTTTAGACATATTGAAACCATTATATCACAAACAAACTTGAGTCTTCTGAGACACTCTGAAATTTGAGTCTTTTCAGACTTATTGGATCTCTAAAGGGTCACGCCCATATAAATGCTACCTCAAGATGTCTACAACATCCAAAACCCAGCAAAATGATGACTTCAAGTTCTATTTGTCTGCTGGAAAGGACACAGGACTGTCGTGATAAGCCCTAAAGGAGTGGGTCTAAGAGAGAATAAATGATGCCAAGGAGGAGAGAGAGGCAGAATGGCAGGATAAGGAGAAGAAAGAGAGAAAGGTGAAGAAGGAAGAACAAGAGAGAAAGGAGGAAAAGGAAGAACAAGATAGGCTAGATAGACTTGCAAGGAAGAGCAAGCAAGAAGGGAGAAAGAACAAGAATGAAAAGACAGGCTCAAAAGGGGGGAAAAGCAGTGGGCCCATGAGCTCCAGATGGCCCAAGTTGGCATTACCAGCTCCTCTCCAGCACCTGGCGCACCCGCCCTCAATCAGGCTCATACCTTTATGCCCAAGTGAACCGAGGCCAAGCCCGAGGTGTGGCTCAGTCAGGTAGGTAGGGTCCTTAGCACATACCCACTCACTCCTGCCAAAGTGTCCCTACTATAGGGAAAATTCCCCAGAGGGAAAGGTCTAATTGCTTTCAACGCCTTCCCTGAGGTGGATCAAGGGAAATGGTTAGAAGTGCACAAGGCGATCACAAAGGCGTATGAGATCACCCCCGAATGCTGGAGACAATGCTGGAGAGGCCAGATAAAAGAAGCAGGACAGACCTGGTCTGACTGGGCATATCACTCAGATAGGGCCCTCTCTAAATGGCTAGTCCCCTGGGAGTCTCCACTGTCGAGGACATCCTCGAGTGGTCCAAGATTGAAAACTTCATATTAAGCACCTTTCGCCCTAGCAACCCATGTCTGCAAAAAAGCACCCATGGACTCTAGCGGAGTGCTGTCGTCTTGCTGACACGTGAGAAAACCCTTCATGCCCATGCAAGCTAACTGGGATGCAAAATACACCCTCCTTCTTTCACCTCCAGCACCGCTCTCCCCAAGAATGGGCACTCACAGAAACCCATTACATGTAGGTTCTGGAAGAAAGTTGGATATTCCACAGCAGTGCCGAAGCAAGCACCAAGCACTGCCCACAGCGCCTTTCAAACGCTCTTCTGGGAATATACCAACTAACAATCCTGCACCCTCCATAGGGGCAGTGCCACGAAGAGATTACAGCCAGAGCTATTGCACATGGGCAAAATGCCCCAATAATAACTCAAGTGCTCCCCAACATCACCTTGTCAGTTACACAAAGTCCTTAGGCCCTCCAGCCAAGGGTCCCATTTATGTGGCACCACCTCGAGGTAGCTACCCCGCACTCACAGTCAAGGCATTTGATGACTCCAGTGCGCAAATTTCCATCATAAGGAAAAACAAATTTCCCTATGGAGCTACCATTAACTTACGAAAACTTGTCACAATTGAGGTTATCAATCAATTTAAAATGATACTCCCCTAATGTTCAGTTGAGAGTCACAAGACCTCATAGATGCAAAACCTGCAACCTTGCAGTAACAAGTTATATTCCTGGAGGTTATGACATCCTCCTGGGACAGGACTTCCAATCCCCCATCTAAGTTACAGCAATCCAGGGGTCCAAACCCATCAAATCATTCATTAGGCACCAGTAAGCTTCAAAAGCCTGCATTCATTCCACTGCCAGCGCCACCTAAGTACGATGTGTAGTGGCAACCTCCACCAAAATCAATTCCAGATCCCATTCCGGTGCCAGACCCTGCCCCAGTGCCAGTGCCGAGGCACAAATAGATCTCCCTCCAGGAGATCCCAAACTTGATTCACAATCTCTGCCAGTACCACTTGCATGCACTGAGCAGTGCCAAGCTCCATCCTTCCTGAACGACGAACAAATTGCAAATCAAATACTAGTGCCTTACCCCGCCTTACTGCCAGTGCCGGAGCACGCCCCTGATTTCCAATCAAGAGATCCCAATCAGGATCACCTCTCGTCTCCCGGCTTGGCTCTGCTACCCGTGCCTAAGCTAGTCGTGGTAACCTGCGAGCTTATCACGTCCATATATACCTCTTCCCCTTTTTCCCAGTCCCCTGTGAACACGACCATGAGTAAGGATTCTGCCGTGTCTCAAATGGCCGATGAACTCACGAAACTGCTGCGACTTGGGGCAGGGCCTGCAACGAACGCCATTGCTTCGGCCGCCAAAGAAGCCAACACAGGTGGGCCTTCCAATGTCCTCCTCTGGCTCAGTTCGACTGATTCCCCTACCAAGGAGAACCATCAATCTAAAGAGATCTGAAGTAAAAATCTGGCAGTGCCACTCTTTTATCCTACGAAGTTCTTTGGTCCCTCTTTCCAGAAAGAGAATGCCCAAGTCTTCGCCTGTTTCTTTCCTTACAATCCTGTTCATTATTCTCTTCCTTTAATATTTTTCCTTTGTTGTCTTACTCCTTTTTTCCCCTTTGAGTACCAATCGCATTTAATTCTCCGCCGCCATTATCCTTGCTGAAACCACGTCTTCTATAAGGTAAAGTGATCTGTTGCAAAGGTTCTTCCATTCAGTCACACTGTTTCAATTTTCGTACTAAACTTCCTATTCTTTTCTATGTGCCAGTATTTCCATATTAATTTTGCCTTGTTGGGGCAGTGTTACGTAGATTTCTGTGATTGAATAATTACACAAAATCGTGTGGTCAAGGCATCCTTGGCACCCTCTGTGCTTGCCTTGTCCTATGCATATTTTACTGTGTCCTTACTGGCTTTTAATTCGTAAATCTCTCCGTTTACGGAGGGTTTGTTAGCCTTGCAAATCTCTCTTGACTCTGCCTTGCATCAGTATCGTCACACCGACGGATATACATTCAAGTGTTCCCAGTTATAATTAACCACCTTGGCCTTGCCTGGCTGATTAGTTCATTTCCATCTTCTGATAGTTAATATAATGTAAATACACGTAATCTTAAACTTACCCTAACGTGTTTACTTACAACTGCCTTGTGAGTAGAGGACTCAGCTCAGTTAAATTCCCCCTTTTTCCTTGTTCCTTATGATTACCTGAATCAACAACAGTCAGACTATTTACCTGTACTGAGTTAAGTAATAGAATCAAAATTTGAGAGTCTATAACAGGCTCATGATGAGCATTTTCCCAGGTAAAATCGTATACGGATATAATTATATATATATATATATATATATAATTATATATATATATATATATATAATTATATATATATATATATATATATACATGCATACATACACATATGGCATATATATATATATATATATATGTATATACACATGCATACATACATATATGCATATATATATATATATATATATGTATATATGTATATATATATATATATATATACACACACACACACACACACATATATAATATATATATATATATATATATATATACATAAATATATGAATATATATATATATACATATATATATATATATATATATATGTTGTGCTGTGTTCTTTTTACCTTTTTTTCTATATATGTCTGCTATCCATTGCCAAGTTAAGAAGATTACTTTTCTTTATAGATGCTTATCATTCTGGTTTTTTTAATATGTAGTAGCGTATTTAGTCCCAGGAGGCTTAAGAAGACACTTAATAGTTTCTTTCTTTCATTAACACCAAAAGAAACAAAGTTACAATAGGTTATAAAGGAAATTGCAGTGCAATATGAAAGTGTGAGTCAAATGTGAGCCTTTGTTCTTATATCAACCCACAATTGGTGAGGTCTACGACCCTCATGCCCTTTCTTCTTCTGCTTCCTTGACTTCTCTCTTCTCTTCTCTGCTTCTCTTCTCTTCTCTGGTGCTCCCTCTCAGAACTGGACTTCTTAAGGATTTCTGGAAGTCCATATCCAGCCCCTCATCGGCAGGAATCTTGTTTCTGTCCTGCCTTTGTAGATGCCTAATTGGTTGAGGTTAATTTAAAGACAGCCCTTTTTGGGTGGATTTTTGGAAATTGCACCGCCCTCAAAGGAGGTGCTTGCCACGTCACTGGAAGTTATGAATTCTGGTGGCTGTTCATCCAATTAAGGCCACCATGCATTTTATTACGAATTCCTTGTGATTTCCAGCTCGATTAAGTACAGTTATAATGGCTTCCTAACCATGACACAGTCATAACATGTACCCGAGTTTGGCTTTTGTAATCACAACACCTGCTTTGCTTTTCTAGTGCTGGTTTACAAATCCCTTCATGATTTCCAGTTCGACTAAGCATACCCGAGTTTTGGCCTCGTCATCATGATAAAACCAAAACACAATGTTTTGCTATTCTCTCTCTCTCTCTCTCTCTCTCTCTCTCTCCCTCTAACTACCAATGTCTATTAATGGAAGGTTTCTCTCTCTTTCTCTCTTTCGCTATGTTAATTATCATTAGAATATTCAGAATTCCTAGTTATCACTACATCACTCAGTCACATACCAACATTGTCTTCAATGTTGGTAAGTTATAATCAAACACAATAAAACGTCAGTATTTCAACTACAAGTACAGTACCTCATTTGCATGTCAAACAAATGTTAATATATATATGATGTTAACATCAATTATCAATCATTGTTTCCTCTTAATTCTGTCAAAATCTCTTGTATTTTTTTATTACAAAATTCCTTATTATAATTATGAACAAAATAACAAATACCATTATTAGCATTAGAATGAATAATGGTAAAACTGGGGAGACAGTTTCTTTATAGTCGAAATATTCACCAACATAGTTTAAATTGCCAGGTTTCTTTAATTCTAACTGAGACAAACTTGTAAGAAATAGTTAATCAAATTAACTTCCCCACATCAATCTGATTAATGAACATTGTTAGAAAATGCGAAAAATTCAGCTCTGAAGAAAAAAGATACCGTGAGATTATGTGAAAAAGAACTGCATTCACAGATACCAAAACAGAAGATCTGACGCCCGCGGCACAACGTATATTCATCGTTTTGTGAGTAATTCTTATATGGCACATGTTTGTTGAAGTTATGTGTTGTGAAAAGGTGAGGTTCATAATGCAATTGGTTTGCTATCACTAACTGACATGATGTTGTAAAAGATTCAACATTTTTAAACTTTACCTCTGTAGTAATGTTGTGACATTTAACTTTAGCTACAATTGTATCTATGGGAAAATACAAAAATTTCCTGATCAATTATAAAGGCTTCAAATCTTTTGTCATAATTTGTTGTACATACATCTTTCTCTTGGTTTGGGTTTAACACAATTTCTAGAATACATGGATATGCATTAGTGCTCCTTATACAAGTTATCAAAATTACATATATATTCCTGTTCTCTTACTAGAATACATTCCTGAAACTGTTTGTCTGTAAAGAATGACACACAACAAAGCGTGTTCTTCTAATGCAAAATGCTTAATTGTTCCCTTTTGAATGATGGGTTTGTTATTTACCAACATGGGAAATGGTTACAGAGTGATTAATGTGTTTGTGAAGTATTGAAAGATACAATTAAAATAAGTTTATCATAAAGTACTTTGACACTTATTAAATTGTAATATATAAATACATCATCTACAAGTGGTTGTAAATGCTTTTCCATGATACAAAACTTAATTATATCTTCAAGTTCTTTAGGATTAATTAGTGCTGGGCTCAAAATACCTTTATAAGCAAGCAAAATGGCACTTAATTTGTTTTGTGTTCCTGCAGAATTACTTCACTTTCTAGAGCATATGTATTTAGGAACTGTATATTCTCTAACTTATTCAGTACTGTTGTCAAATCTTCATTCACCTTGTTTATGAAACATTTTAGTTTTTCTATTTGTTCTGTATTTGGGTTTTGGGAACTTATTACTTTACTTTATCACTGTTTCTCTTGTTGCGGCCCACTTTTCTAGCCGGTCAGTTCTTTCTTTTTTCGTGTTCTACATTCGATTCAGTGGCAACCCCAAATAATGTGTTCAAAGCAGTTCCAATGAAGGGTAGGAGGATCCCTTTGATTTTTGTTTGTACAGTCACTTCTGTTTCTGCATTTAAGTTTTCTAACAAGTAAGTAACACTGTTGCTATCCCCCTTCTGCAGAATAGTCACAATATTCTTTCGAATGTCTTTTAACTTTTTCTCATTACTTAACACTGATGATATGTTCATTTTTATTATGCCTAAATCTTTAATCATCTTGACATTTCCATGTATTTTCAACAATGATCCCTTTCTTATTTCCTACTTCTGAAGAAAAGAGTCCAAACAGGACTATTACAATGGTGAGCCGCATTTTTGCATCTGTAAGAATAGACTTTTTCAGATTTTCTTTATGTATGTCTATAAAGGTTTCTCTGCATACATTACATTTATGATAATTTTACCATATATATTATATACATTTATATATGTATTTAACTTTGTCTGTTTCGCAGAATTATATCTTTTTGTTTACAATATTATCTACACCCATTTCATGTTTTAGGTTATCTACAACTTCAGAGGACTATGGATCTGTCTTTACTATTTTTATAGTTTTCCAGTGAACTACTTTTTCCTTTAGATCAACAAGGGTAGTCTTTTATAAAAAAAACAAGACTGGTAATTCACAGAAGGCACGCATACCCTTCTTCGTGACCAAAAGGCCTCCTAACGGCCCCGAAAGACTTGACACGGCAGGGAGGCAGAGCCACAGTAGGCAGAGAGGCGTTGCAGCAGAGAGGCGGTGCAGTAACGTATAGAGAGGCCTTGCAGCAGAGAGGCAGTACAGCAGAGGGGCTGGATTGTCCCTCATCAACACCCCGCAGGAGATGTATCACAGGATATATCACCCAAAATAACAGGATGGCTTCTTTTGACATCCTGACAAAGAGCTACGGCAGCAACAAGGCGACCCAATGACACGCCCCCAAAACGTCCGCCACAACAACAAACACAAGGTCGCCACAGGAATACACTGCCACAGTTGCAGTTATAAGTCGAGTTCTTTCCTATAAGGCGCCGAGTACCAAAATCGCCTTAAAACACAACCCAGCGTCCATAAAACACCTTCGTTGCGAGAAAACAAAGGCGCAAAACCGTCCAGTGCTCGTACAAGCAAAGAAAAAGAAACTTCAGGGGCGAGGTATCAATTACAAACTAGCAAACCCTTGATGTGAGCGAAAGGACCCTATCCAGCTATTCGAGGCTCGAGAGAAAAAACAAAATAGATGAAAATTTGGAAAGAACTGAACAAAATATTTACGTTAATAAGAGCCACGAACAAAATTTTAAGGAGCTTAAAGATACTATATACATATATATATATATATATATATATATATACATATACATAGTGGTACTTAAAGGCAGAAATTACTTTGAAAGACTTTCATAAGATACCCTTTTAGGCGGAAAATATCTTTGAAATGAAAATCTTATAGGTTTCGTGTTAAACTACATGAAATGGTAAATTTTCCGCATTGCTCAATGGAAAAAATTTGAGCTTTCGTTGGTGTGTCATATCGAACCAGCATTATCACAGATAAGCGTTATCTAATCAGATATTGCGGTAAATCTTTATGCTCTTCATTTTGATGAGCGCCATTGTACGCATATAACATAGTGAGCTGACATCATAAGGTTTACTATTACAAGCCTGTGTACAAAAATTAGCATCTAAAAGCAGAACGTTATTTAATAAGCAATAATCGCCTGTTTGGTACTGTATGGTAATGATGCCTTACGAAACGTAAGTTTAAATCTTATATTATTCGAAAGATATTAGTTCGATTAAACCATAAAAACTGGTAATTTTTAAAAAGCAGTTCATCTGGTATTGTGAAAAAAAATTATTATTTCCTTTTCTTTTGTTTGTCGAGTTTATCACATAGAGATAGTGAGTGCTTTGTATGTTGTGTTATGAGGTACACAAAACATTGGAAAACCACTTATCCATATGCTAATAACTAGTAAATTATCAATAAGTTATAGCTGAAAAGGCCTAAATAGACAAATCATGCACTGAATTTCTTTGTAGATCATTAAACTTTTTTTTTTTTTGGTAACCACTGCTTCATACTCTACTTTAAGAAAAATATCAAATTCTACATTTACCGTTCCAACTCAAAAATTCAAGAACCTGCAAAGTAATTTTCATAAGATTGTAAATTCAAAGAAAATCCAACTTCTTCAGGTAAGTCATACTCGCATTTTATCTTTCATCCTTTGAGACCTAGAACATCTAAATTACACAGAAGGTAGTTCCTCTTTCCAGCATTTTATGTGTAAAACAGCTCTTTATTCGCTAGTAATAAGTCATTAATGTTCCATAACTACCTTTTTCTAGAAACAAACATATACATATATATATTAATTATATATATATATCAGAAAATACGGTCGCTTTAATATTACTATGTTATATAGTGTGATGAAAGGGAGTTAGCTGTGAGATGGAACTGGGGCAAGCCGTCACTTGCAGAATCGTTGTATTCAGCAAATACTTTGTTACATCTGCAGTTAATTTGATGAACACACAATATTTGGTGAGTCATATGACCGAGTTGGTATGTGCGTACATGAGTTCGTATGTTTAGAAATCTAGATTTTGTGTCTAATTCTGCCCAAAAATTAATCCGATCGTTCATTAGCGGAGCTAGAGCGAGATCGTGAAGACATTATCTTTTGAGTGTTGCAATCTCTTAGAATTGGCAGAATAAGGTACAGTTCTGACTCTTCGTTTTTTTATGTGAAGTGTGAACTTAGGTTTTTTACCATGTTTCAAGACATTTTTTGAACTTGTGTGGGAAGTGGACGTAGTCTTTTACATTTCAGTATTCTATTTTATTGTGTTCTGTTTTTCCAGTATTTACTCATGCATTTTAGACTTTTCATTATTATGTTTTGCACTTGCATATTTTTGGGAGATCATTATTTGTGCTTAATTCCTTCGACAGATGTCGGTGAGGTGGTCGTGGTTGACAAGAACATATGTGAAGAGGACATGATGTTATCATGTTGGTGGATCATAGTGAAGGACAGATGCAAAACCTTTGCAATGTCTATAATTTTATGTGGTAGACTTCGAGAC
>JANJGK010000008.1:60737643-60794621 GCA_039081455.1 Macrobrachium rosenbergii
AGTTGGGTAGAAGTAGGAGGAAGAAAATGGTTGGAGGGAAACTTAACAGTGACAATTGAAAAGATGTTTACTTGCTGGACAAAGGATTCAAAAGAGGACAAGAGATTTCACAAACGTCTATTTTAGCCCACCCAGTGTACTAAAAAGTGAGAAGGGTGGTAGAACCAAGGACTGGAGAGAGAGAGAGAGAGAGAGAGAGAGAGAGAGAGAGAGAGAGAGAGAGAGAGAGAGAGAGAGAGAGAATATTTATTAAATAAACGACAGATATGACATTTAGCTAGTCATATAAGCCATTTGTTTCTTTTCTGTATTTGTGGAAATGTATAATTGCGTAAACTTACATTTTTGGGTGGGTTTTAATAGTTTACCATTACAGTTGCAACATTATTCAAAGAAAACGAACATTTCAATCCATTCATTCGTAGGTTTGACTATGCTTAATAAAAGCTAAGTTTGTGAACGTACCATCATTACTGATTTCTCAACATAATTTCTTTTTATCTACTTAAAACAACGCGAAGATTTAACAAATAAGTAGCCCAAATTCCCGTGCTATATTATAGCAACAGAAGAGTTATCTGGGGTTTATTTAAAACTGTCATTATTACTTTTATAATCTATAATAGAAATAGGAGTTAATGTTTCTCTCTTCCATCTACATTATGCATTCTCCATTATGTGCAATGTGCCCTTACACCCAGACTCTTACATCATACGGACTGTAGGAACACTGTTTCGTATTCAATAAATGACTAATACCATGTTAACTTTACAAATTTTATTGACGCAATTTGTACATGAAAGTTAGAACATTTTCTCATTGATAAAAATCTAGTTATATTAGATATTTTATTCATTGTTTTATATAAATAAATTTCAGCGGGTTTTCTCGAAGCCTACCTCTTTCCCGTTCAGTTATTCACACACACACACACACACAAATACACAGACACACACACTCACACACACACACATTATATATATTATATATATATATATATATATATATATATATATATATATATATATATATATATATATATATATATATATATATATATATATATATATATACGTGTGTCTGTCTGTCTATCTGTGTTTGTGTGTGTGTGGTTTTCCCATCCGCACGGATTGTTTTCCTCTCTCCTGTTCCCCCCTCCCCCTTTAGGTTTGATAATAATAATAATAATAATAATAATAATAATAATAATAATAATGAACCAAACAAAAACTTCTTTCAGTTTTCTTCTGAAGATGGAAAGAGAAACCCACAAGATTCCTGTGTATAACTTGTTTACTTGTAAATATTTGCATATTACTTGAATCTCGAGTACTTTCAGGTCCTAGCTGTGAAACGTTTTCAAGAGATGTGAAGGTAGTCAGGCTGGTTCAAGGCCCAGAAATCTTGAACCAGCCTGACTACCTTCACATCTCTTGAAAAAGGGTCACAGTTAGGACCTGAAAGTACTCGAGATTCAAGTAATATGTAAATATTTACAAGTAAACAAGTTATACACAGGAATCTTGTGGGTTTCTCTTTCAATAATAATAATAATAATAATAATAATAATAATAATAATAATAATAATAATAATAAATTTGGTCAGTTACTGTTTTGATTATAGATTCATGGAGATTGCAAATAATTTAAACGTAAGTTTAAGAGAATGTTACTCTGCTCCAAGTGCACTTTCAGCTAGTGGTGACTTACTGAGGTTAATTACTGGATGACGGTTTTTACTCCAGAATATTTTCATGACAATTTTCCACATATTTCGAATATCTTGTTTCTTTAACAAAACTATTTAATCTACGTCGTCTTATTAGGAATGAATTAATGGAGATTCAGCCCACTATTTTATTTAAATAATTTAAAACGATTTAGTAGTAAATCTTCTACAGGCAGGAAATCCCATCCCGTACTCAGCAGCTATGAACTGTCAGTCCCGAAAATATTGCAAATAACCACTTAGCATTAATTCCGTCCAGGTCAGTCGGAGCAGAGTTAAGTACCTCAGTACACTCCATTTACCCTGTTATCCCTCACAGCAAACTGGCTAGTGTGTTAGGTCAATTTGCTACAAGCTTTTCCCAGTGGGCGTTATAAAGGAAGCCAGGAAATTGGATGCAATTGGGCTGAAGTGGAATACGGCACAATTAGATTTCGGGGATTGCTGTTTTCTTTTTTTCTTTTTTTTTTTCGTTAGTTCCCAAACGTAACATTCCTACTCGAATTTTGATTATTGAAGGACATCCTCCCTTGCCGTGTTCATCCAGGTTAATGAAATTTTTTGTTTGTTTCAGATTAATATTCTTTTTTTAGTTTTCTGTGACAGAACTATTGAGATGGCTTCGTCTGTTCGTACGCACTTTTTCTGTCCGCCCTCAGATCTTAAAAAGTACTGAGGCTAGAGGGCTGCAAATTGGTATGTTGATCTTCCACCCTCCAATCATCAAATATACCTAATTGCAGTCCTCTAACCTCAGTAGTTTTTTATTTTATTCAAGGTTAAAGTTAATCATGATCATGCGGCTGGCACCGCTATAAGTGACAAAAACACAGGCCACCACTGGGCAGTGGCTGAGAGTTTCATACAGAATAATGCGTTGTACAGAAAACTAGACTGTGCCGAAGAAACTTCGACGCAATTTTTACTTGTTTACTATTATAAACAATCTTCACAAAACGTAACAAAAAAAAGTTTCATCTCTCTCTCTCCTCTCTCTCTCTCTCTCTCCTCTCTCTCTCTCTCTCTCTCTCTCTCTCTCTCTCTCTCTCTCTCTCTCTCTCTCTCTCTTTTCAGGATATTTGTATTTATATATAAATCGTATATTCTAACATTTTCCTAAACATACCTTTAGTTTGGTATTTCATTATATCTTACAGGATCTTACATTTCAGATACACCTTTTTTACCACCTATCTTACTTCCACCAGCAAAGAACAAAAAGGGTACCATTCTTCTCCGACTCATTGTCCTACCATGTCTGACTATCTACAAGATATTTTTCATCAAAGTATTTCTGAAGGATTTCCCTGTAACTTATGGAATGTGCAAAGGGCCCATAAGCTAAAACTGACAAGGTATTTTAAAGGCTCTAAATCTGAAGACAATTTATAGATGCTTTGATCAGTTTTTCCAACATTGCAAAATTTAGACTTAGCCGAAACTACATGTATAATAAATAACTAAGTAACAACGTTTGGCAAAGGGCATTATGTATTTTGGTAGATCCCGACAACGGATTGGATTAGGTGGATAGATATGTGGACCTATAGTGGTTGGCATCGGTCTGAAACATGCCTACTGTTTTATCATGCTTTGTGGTATTTTTCCGAACATCTGATTTACAACACATTTCGGAAAGAAATCTGTTTTGACTACTATATATAACTAATCATCTTGATTGGGAAGAAATTAAGATCAACTATTAAAAATTTTTACCAGTATTTCATCCTTCTTTAAAAGATGAGTGTACAAGCTGTGTACAAAGACTTGCTGTAGTACTGTGCTTTAGCCTGCAGAGCATTAATTTCCAGTTTCCGTCACTGCGTCTTGGAGGGACCATCAGGTTCTTTGAAAACGAGGATAAAATAAGATCCTTTTCTTGTATTACGTCTTAGTATATCTTACAAATACACTTAAAACTCTTCGGGTTAGAAGGAATGAATGAATGAAGGACTGAAACTAGATCCAAATTTTTACAAGGATACGTTATTTATGTAAAGTTCTTATTTGATCTTGATTTCTTGAATACTTGACCATTCCGGTTTGTTATGGTTATGCCACACGCTTGATGCTTATTTGGAGGATGGCAGGGGTGAGGATGATTTAATTCTTGGTGTGAGTACCGGAGGTCAGGTGTTTGTCATTTCATCAGTCCAGCTTACCTGGCGATTATATACCCACACCATTAAAAGATTTGTTTGCATTCACCATTGGTACTGAGTTATTAAGGACACTCTCCACAACACTGCTTCACTTTACGTTATTGTTTCCATAGAAAAGTTCCGTATTGAAATGTATTCTATACTCGAACTCCCTACAACGTGTGGCTATTTCTTTGTTTCTGTTATCAACGTTGAAGGATCTGTTTCAAGTTTTTCGAGATATTTTTCGATCATCCCCACTTAAGTCAAATTACAATTGTCAGTGGTAATGATGTATCTCAGGATTTCATCTCTTTCCTTTATTTTTTCCAATTATCCTCAAGGTTTTAAAGACTACTGCTAATTCATCTTTTTTTTGTGTGAAAAGGTGACTGTAGGAGTTTGCATGTATAATTTTACGGTACACTTCAGTACTGAAACCAGTCAAGGTTTTTTCTACTGATACATCTAAAAAGAGAAAGGTGTTTTTTTGACTCTTCTCCAGTGTAAATTTTATGGAAGGTTCATTGAATTTGAGACATATAAGGATGAAATTAAAGAGTCTTTGTTTTCAACTTTCAATAAAGTGAAAACATTCTCCACATTCCGTTTCCACAATACTGAATTGCTTCCTGCTTCGTTGATGTTTTACATTAAAGGCACTTCAGAATACTCCATTTATTATTTCGGAATGGGAGAGGCTCCTATTGTTATACAGAATGAAAAAGTATATATTATGGTCAGCTGACTTAGCCGGAAGAGCTTGTTTGGTAGCTGTGAAACTGTAGATGCTAAATGCTAAATTGCTGTACAGGTAAAGCACAACGTGTATTCGAAACGCATAATACCTTTTAGCAAAGTATTGGAAGAATATCTTCGTAATAAAGCCATAAATAAACATTGTTGGCCAATAAAAGCAGTGGTGTTTTTTAAGAATGCCATTAGATAGATATCGTCCATTGAAATATATCACTGAAGCTATATTCATAGCAGCTAAAATAGAAGATGTATTAAAAAAAGATTAATACAAAAAACAACTCCCCAACCTCACAAAATGGAACAGAAACAAAAAGAAAACGAAGGAAATCTTTGAGTGAAAGAGAAAATATCAGTAACCTTCAATGATGTCCGAAAACTGGTAAACAATTCAAGGATTTAAAACTCGAGATGAATCATCGTAAAAGGAAAAATTGTCAGTTTTCCGAGAAATTCATAAAAAAGTCGAACCACCCACCGTTCCAGTGTGATTTTCACATTCCAGCTTAAAAAACGCTCAGTTCTGGAAAATTCTAAGGATGAAAAACTCAAGACATGGACGCCAGAGCGTGAAAGAGAGAGGGGGGAGGGGGGGAGACAGAGAAAGAAAAGAAAAGGAGGGGAGGATGGGGAGGGGAAAAAGAATGAAAGGAGGGTAGGATAAAAGATTTAAATGATAAGCGCTTAAATCTGAATTAAATTTCAGCTCTATGGTCTCCCTGTTCTGCATTGCTCTTCCACATTGCTGAAGCTTCTCTTTATGTGGAAACGAAAAAGTGATAACATTCCTCCAACCTGAAGGAAAATTGGAATAGTTCACTGTTCCATGACTCCTACAAGCGATGGAACTGAAATGCTTTATGTTGTGCAGGAAGTGTCTTAAAAATGAACACGTTTAGCTGCCTACTTCTAATTCATCAGGATTTATAGGTCCTTTATTTTCTCCCTTCCACCCTCTTCTTCAACCCCAAACAAACGTACATACATATGAATAGTTCATAGGTCACAGATATTTTATGAATTACAATACACAGTAGGTTTTATTAATAAGTGTGCCTAAAGGCATTGTGAAGAACCTTGACAGAATGTTTAGCTGGTGTCTCGTGCGTGCCCTGTATACGTGTTGAATGCATCAGATATTCTTGAGACGTGAGAACATCCCTGCCAAGCGACAAGACTTTGTGAGTTTGTTCACCGGAAATGTCCAGGTTCCAGATAATTCATTCATATGTGTGTGTGTGTTTGGGGGGGGGAGCGATGGAGCCCCAGGGTGTGAAAGGATTAGTTATCAAACACATTGTCATTGGAAGATCAACACTGAATATCATAAAAAGCCTTCGGTGAAGACTCTGTGCTTCGAGACCTGTCGATTAAGATTGCAAAATTGCTCTTTGGAGGTAGGAAACATTTTAGATTTCCCAAACTGTAGATTGTTCTTTTCATTTAACATATATCTCACTTGTGTAAAGCATTTTCTACACTGTGTACTTTATAAATATACATGGGAGGAATTCTCATATCTTTATTTTTATGCATTTGTTTAATAAGGGTTTTATAATTTTGACTTCTTCAGATATTTAGCTGAGGAAGAGGTTAAGATGTACTCATTGGGAATATACTGGGCTTTTACTTATTTTGACTTATTGTGGGGAAACTATTCAGAGTATAATTAGTTGAATATGGTAGACTGTAATATGTTTGATCATTTGGTGAACATTAGCATTCCATTTTATTTCATCTCTTGTTTCTTGCAATCCAGTTATGTTAGAATATTGTCAAATAAATTACTTTGGGTAATGCTTGTTTCGCTGTAGACCTGAGAGAGAGAGAGAGAGAGAGAGAGAGAGAGAGAGAGAGAGAGAGAGAGAGAGAGAGAGAGAGAGAGAAAGTACGAATGTACAAAGTCAGTAGTCACTTGGATGAGGTCACTATCAAGCAAATGTAAGCAATGGGATTTAATCTGGTTATTAAAAAAATTTGCAGTTCTGGAAAATTCTAAGGATAAAAAACTCAACACATGGACTCCAGAGCGTTAAGTAAATCTTAGTTTAACCAGACCACTGAGCTGATTAACAGCTCTCCTAGGTCTAGCCCAAAGGATTAGATTTATTTTACATGGCTAAGAACCAACTGGTTACCTAGCAGCGGGACCTACAGCTTATTGTGGAATCCGAACCGCATTATGACGAGAAATGAATTTATATCACCAGAAATAAATTCCTCTAATTCTTCAATGGCCGGTCGGAGAGTCGAACGCTGGGCCAAGAGCGTGCTAGCCTAGAGCTCTACCCACCCCTCCAGTGAAGAACTGTGAAAGAGAGAGGGGAGAGGGAGGAAGACAGAGGAAGAAAAGAAGGGGGGGGAGGGTGGGAAAGGGAAAAAGAACGAAAGGAGGGTAGGATAAAAGATTTAAATGATAAACGCTTGAATC
The DNA here is from genome assembly GCA_039081455.1 of Macrobrachium rosenbergii. Taxonomy (NCBI): domain Eukaryota; kingdom Metazoa; phylum Arthropoda; class Malacostraca; order Decapoda; family Palaemonidae; genus Macrobrachium; species Macrobrachium rosenbergii. The sequence goes on from JANJGK010000008.1 coordinate 60,744,702, forward strand.
TGAATTAAATTTTAGCTCTATGGTCTCCCTGTTTTGCGTTGCTCTTCCACATTGCTGAAGCTTCTCTTTATGTGGAACCGAAAAAGTGGTAACAATCCTCCAACCTGAGGGAAAATTGGCATCGTTCGCTGTTCCAGGACTCACCACAAGCGATGGGACTGAAATGCTTTATGTGTGTAGGAGGCGTCTTAAAAACGAACACGTTTAGCTGTCTACTTCTAGTTCATCGGGATTTATTGGACCTTTATTTTCTCCCTTCTACCCTTTACTTTAACCCCCAACAAACGTACATGCATACACAAGAGCTCCCAGTACCCTGGATTAATATTTCTATAGGATGGAACTACATAGCATACCTTGAGTTTGATATCTCACCTCTTTATAAAGTCAGGGTTTACATCAACAACTCTCAACCGTTCGTTGCAATTCTATAAACACACACACACACATAAATTTATATATATATATATATATATATATATATATATATATATATATATATATATATATATATATATATATATATATATATATATATATATATATATATATATATATATATATATATATATATATATATATATATATATATATATATATATATATATATATATATATATATATATATATATATATATATATATATATATATATATATATATATATATATATATATATATATATATATATATATATATATATATATATATATATATATATATATATATATATATATGTATGTATGTATGTATGTATGTATGTATATATATATATATATATATATATATATATATATATATATATATATATATATATATATATATATATATATGTGTGTGTGTGTGTGTGTTTGTGTGGGTGCATGTATGGCTACATACCTCTCTTTTTCTGTAAAATAACTTTCGTCAACGGGTAACTATTTCCATATTTAGAGTTGGCATCTTCCAGTATCGCTCGTCATTTTAATTTACAAAAATTTCAGAAAGCACTTACTTTCCAAAATAAGACTTTTATATGAAGTGAGTTGCATAACTACACAAGAATTAAGATTTTAATGAAATTCCGATAGTTGGTATCGTGTGTGATAAGGAGACTCGATTAGATAGTGGGACACTTACATCAATTGACTGCAGTCATCGCTAGGCAATGGTGGTGGATGGTTTACCGACGAATTTTTCACCTTCTTCATCATCTGTGTTCATCCGAGGTCTTGTAAGTTTCTTTATGTAGTTTATTTTACGACTGATTAGCGTGTTCTTATTGATGAGGCTTTTTTAAAATTAAATTGGAATCTATAAACGCCTTGAAGTTAATTACTCCATCATTGCGGTATAGCAGTGAACTGCTGTTTATCAGACGCTGATAAGCACTCAAGAAGTTAAAAGAACTCTATCCGTTAGGTTATCAGGTCTTTCTCTGTGATTAAAGAGCAGTTGCACACGAATTACAAAATAGTAAAATGGAATAATAATGAAATTAAACTCGGCATTTATTTGGAAAACTTCAGCAGTATTTCGAAACAACTGATATTCAAAGACAGCAGTAGTTTTGATGAATAAATTTTCATAATAAAAATAGTTTAATAAAGGAACTCTCAAATCCTGTTCAGGATCTCTTAAGTTTAGTTTATATTGTCTAATGTTTAAGTGATTGCCTATGAACATAACTATATGGCGTCCTTGTTCATAACCAATGGCTTAATTTACATCACTATATAAAAGTAAATCATCACGGAATGGTTGAAAGAGAAATTGAAAGTAAAGAAGGTTTTAAAGGTGTAACAGGCGGAAAACCTCGCAGTTGCGCTATGAAACAGTTGTTAGGAGAGGGTGAAAAGTGAGATGGAAGGAAGATAATATGAAATGAGGTACAGCAAAAGATATGAAAGGGACTGCAGCTAGCGGCCAAAGGAACGTTATTACAGAAAAGATCCCCATATTCCATGACTGACATGACATTCAAGTTCATTTTGCTCTTAATATTTTTCTTTTAATTGTTTGCCTCATACTACTGGGCCTAATAACTAACTAGCGCAAATAGGTCATTTTTCATTCAAGATTCTGTGTTCATAGTAAGCCAAAAAGCCATTCATAATATTTGCTATAAAAGTGTGGAATAACCTTCCTAAACATTTTTTACTCTTATATACCTTCGCTCTTGAAGCTCAAAAAAGACTATAAAACAATTTTAATGCCAAATGCACCTCCGCTTTGCTTTAATGAAAACTATTGTCCCTGACGTGGACATATATCTCTGTCCTGATTTCTCCAAATCTATTTGTTATTTGGTCTTCCCTTTTTACTTCTTTTTCACATTTGGAAACTTCAAGCTCAATATTGAGAAAGTTTGTTTTATTAGTTAATGACATTTTAGTCTTGTTTACTATGGATTTTTGTTATAGAATGACAATAACCTCAACCGCAGTAATAATAATAATAATAATAATAATAATAATAATAATAATAATAATAATAATAATAATAATGTTAAAGATTTTTCTCTCTAAGTAGGGTTTTCTGCTAAACCCGAAACCACTGCCTCCCTCGTTAGGTTGATGTATCTATTGATAAATGAATTAAACGAAAACTAAAAATATAGAATAGATTATTGAAATTACCCACAAAAGGTAACTTTTCATTATAAAAACTTTTTATCAACACGTATTATCAACACTTTAACTACGCTTGCCTATCAGTCACTTTACCATGGAAGTAAAGGGAATGAGTAAGAAAATGTATAGGAAAGTACGCAAGTAAAAACTCGATTGCCATTGCGAGCTCTTAAACTGATATGGAATTGAACAGAATTAGTTTTTAAGACAGAAACAATTCAGTTGAAAAACCAGCATTTCATTGAAAAGAAACGGTAGGAACAAATTATCTCTATTTATACGTAACTCGTTTTTCTTTACATTAAGGACACCCGCCCCCCCCCCCCCCCCGCCCTTCTCTCTCTCTCTCTCTCTCTCTCTCTCTCTCTCTCTCTCTCTCTCTCTCTGTTAGTTAGGATAAAGTTTCAAGCCGCTTTTTTAGAGAAGAAAACCGATATTTCACTAGGATTAAATTTCTTCAGCCTTCGTCTTTGAGTTTTTTTTTTTAAATAGTCGTCTCAAACTTTTCCATGGGTTTTCTTTCCTTGCGCTCTAATTGGAAAAACTTTCATGTGACGATAAGATTTTTCCTAAAATATTTCACAGGTAATTGAGACACCCTGAATTTTTGCAGCAAGGTGACTTGACAATGAGTTCAAATTTTTAAGATGAAAATAAAACAAAAAGTTATCATTGTCTTATATAAATGTGGAAGTTAACACGAACTTATACTGAAATATATTTGAATCCGCTCTCTCTCTCTCTCTCTCTCTCTCTCTCTCTCTCTCTCTCTCTGAAGGTTTTTATTCCGCCTAGTGGAAAGCATCAGAAATTAAGATACAGTTTTCCTTGGATATCAATTATCAATTATGCTGTAGCGAAGTCATGAGTAAAAGGCTGCATCTGCAAACTTACTAATTTATTCAAACAAAAAAACAGACAGGTCAGCAGCTCTTGCAAGCGGAAACCTAGTGCCTGACACGAGGCGAACAAAACAGAGGTCAGAGTACAACCAACTGTGTTTGTTGGAAGATGGAAAATCATACATAAATCGGTATACAAATTATGAATGAAGATATGATACATATAGCTGTAATGCTGAAGTTATAGTGCTTACGCTAAGAATGATGCATTTAACAAAACAACAATATGAACACGAATATATGTACAAGGGATGCATGACATCTGTTGTGTTTCTTGTACGTGTGCACTTGGCGCGCAGAGATCTCGTTGTGAGAATTAGCGGACCAGGTGAGAAGAACGGTGTGTGTGGGTCCGTGTGGGGACCCTACAGAACTTCCCCTCCTTGGAGAGGCCTATGGTTGAAGAATTAGAGGAATTTATTTCTGGTGATAGAAATTCATTTCTCGGTATAATGTGGTTCGGATTCCACAATAAGCTGTAGGTCCCGTTGCTAGGTAACCAATTGGTTCTTAGCTATGTAAAATAAGTCTAATCCTTTGGGCCAGCCCTAGGAGAGCTGTTAATCAGCTCGGTGGTCTGGTTAAACTAAGGTATACTCAACTTATTTGTAGGTCGGTGTCTGGTAAGTATGCTGGCTTTAATTGGTCGATGGAAACCCAGGTGGTTCTGCCATCTTCTGTCATTTGGTAGGCTTTGTGTCTTCTCTGGATGACAGGGTATAGCCACGAGTAGGCTGGCGAGAGGCGGCGCCCTCTGTGTGCATCTACCCGTATGAACACATATTTTGCATGCTGCAGTTCTTTGGGCAAGTACACTTTTTTTGACATGCGGTACGTTGTTTTTCCAGGCATTATCTGTTCTAATTCTTTGTGGGTGTTGAATGAGGATGTTGGGCTCGTTGGATCTTGAAAGACTTCAGCCAACAACGTTAATGACTGGCCATACAGGGGTTTGCTGGAGATGCGTTGAATGCTGTGTGTGTGGTGTTGTTCTCAGGCCTAGTAATACCCAAGGTAACTCTTTTCTCCAACTCCCGCCTTGACATTTAGCAGTGAGTGATGCTTTCAACGACCGGTGTAGCCTCTCGATGATGCCGTTAGTTTCTGGGTTGTAGGCCGTCATATGTATTATCTTTGTCCCCAAACAGTCAGTGAGGGTGTTCCATAAGGTGGATGAGAAGTTTGCCCCTGTTGCTTGTGATGATCTCTGGGACTCCATGCCTGTTGACCAGTATTGCTTCCAGCCACCTGGTATTTTTGTTGACTATGGTGAACAGGTATCTGTACCCCTTAGATGGGGGTAGAGGCCCTACTATGTCAAGATGTGGATGTGGGCTGGGTGGCGGTGTGTTGTGTGGAACTCTCATATTCCACTCTCCACGTGCCTTGTTGTTTTTAACGTCTGACATGGGAGGCATTCTCTCATCCACTTTTATATGTCCTTCATTCCCCACCAGATGTAACATTCTGCTAAAATTCAGGCAGTTTTCCAGTCTGATGGGTGGGACAGGTTGTGGGCGATGTTGAAAGCCTTCTTTCTGAGGCCTGCTGACAGGTAGGGGCAAGGGTGTCCAGTACTTGCTTCGCAGGTGATGGTCATCTCTCCATTGTTGATTGACAGGTCGCTCCACACAAGGGCGGGGTTGTCCCGCTGCAGTCGCTGTAGGACCATGTTGTCTCTCTGTGCATCTGCTATTTTGGGATAGGCTATCTCGAGCTTTATGGTGTTGACTCAGTTTCTCGAAAGTGCATCCACCACAGTGTTTGCTGAACCCTTCATGTGCTTGATGGTGCAGGAGTGTTTAGCTATTGCTGATAGGTAACACTGTTGTCGTGCTAACCATGCATCTGCTGTCTTTGTGAAGGCGTGAACCAAGGGTTGATGGTCTGTTTGTATGACAAACTGCCTTCCTTCGAGCATGTGGTGGAAGTGACAGATGGCCCTGTGGACTGCTAGGAGCTCCCTGTCAAATGTGGAGTATTTTTATTCCACTGACATTAACTTCTTGCTGAAGAATGCCAACAGCTGATGACCATCATCTGTGTCTTGCTCCAGTACTGCTCCCATTGCCATGCTATTCGCATCAGTCATCAAAGGGAGGGACCATTGGGGTAGAGTAAAGATCAATGTGACTGCAGAGGGTATTGCTTGTTTTGCTGAAAGAAATGCATCATCTTGAAATTTTGGCCAATTTAATTTTTTAGGTTTCCGTTGTAAGCATGTATAGATAAGGCTCATGATTTTAGCAATATTTTGGATAGATCTATAATAGTTGATTTGTCCTGAAAATTCTTGTACTGGTTAATTTTTGTTGGTGTTAGGAAGTCGGTGATTGCTTTTACTTTCTTTGGAAGGGGTTTAATACCATCTGGGCTTATTTGATGTCTCAGGGATTCCACCGTTTTCTTTGCCCATTCACACTTGTCTTCCCTTACTACGAGTCTGTTTTCCTTAAGTCTCTGCAGCACCCGCTTGACATCTTTAAGATGTTGTTTGAGACTTGGGCTAAATATGAGGATGTTGTCAATGTAGACCACTCAGAAAGGAAGGTCGTCCAGCAGTTCATCCATAAGTCTTCAGAAGGTTGCCCCTTAGTTCTGAAGGCCAAAACAGTTGTAGTTGAATGTGTAGGTGCCAAAGGGGTTGTGTTAGCTGTCTTTTCTTTATCTTCCTTCGCTACTGGAACTTGGAAGTATCCCTTCAGCAGATCTATTTTGGTGAAGATCTTTGCCCTGTTTATTTGGTTGGTTATATCTGCTATGTTCGTCAGTGTGTGTATATATATATATATATATATATATATATATATATATATATATATATATATATATATATATATATATATATATATATATATATATATATATATATATCTAGCTTCATTTTGACATTTAGCTGGGCGGGGCCTTCTGTTTGAATATGGTGCTGGGTGTTGTGTTTTGCTGGTTTGGTTAAGTAGTGCTGCAGGTCGTCTTTGAAGAACACTTAGTAGTCTTGTAGAAATCGGTGTATCTCTGGCAGTGGGATAGCTGCTGCGACAGGGCTTGTTTGTCATCTCTGCTGTTGCAGTACCATATGGTGGTGGGTTGTTTGTACAGCTATTGAGGAGATGATACTGGAGCTGTTTTCAGGATCAGTTGCTTTAATGCTACGTCCACTAGTAGGTCACGTGCTTTTAGGAAATCTGCTCCTAAAAGAGCTATTGTCTGCCATGATGAAGGTCCAGCTGCAGTCCTTCCCGTTGAATGAGGCATTCAGCTTTCGCTTTCCATACATATTGAGTGGTACTCCGCTGGCAGTGGATGCGTGGAGATTGGTGGGTGGGGCTGAGGTGAGTTATTCATGTGGGCTGGTTCGCATGAATGATTTGCATGCCCCGGTGTCCACAAGGAATTCTGCGTTTGATCTTGTTGTAAGGAGATTAGCGAGCCAGGTGAGGTGAATGGTGTGTGGGTCTGTGTGGGACCCTACAATGCATCCATTATGTTTTTATCATAAACACATAAACACACACACGCACACACACACACACACACACACACACACACACACACACATATATATATATATATATATATATATATATATATATATATATATATATATATATATATATATATATATATATATATATATGTATGTATGTATGACATCAAAGAGGAAAAAATGATTTTATAAATTATAATTGGCGGAGGGATTACTCTCTGCCCTCCGCCAATTATACTTTATAAAATCTTTTTTCCTCTTTGACGACAATTTTATGCACTGCTTGATGGCCTTTTTTTTTTTTAACTAGATTCTCTTTAGACGTCTTGATTTTTGATGATCTGGATGCCGATATTTTTTTCAGTAATATTGGTCAAAGGTTGCTGGATCCTCTGTTAGTTTTTATATGATGAATTTCTTTTAATTGCAATGAATGAATTTCCTATTCATAGAGGCAAAGATTATCTAATGTTTGTAACACTGACGTTCTCCAACACCGAAAGTTTTGCAGCATAGCGATTTAGGAAACGGCTTTTATCTTCTTCGTAAACAGTGAAGAAGGTTTTTTTTTTCAAGCTAACCTGATCATGACATTTTCAGAAATCTAATACATTTTAAATATATTATAAATGTCCGAAGGAAATGATACACTGATATTCTGTTCATTGCAAGTGGTGGAGACTTCACTGGTCCAACGCCCCTCTTTAAATATACGAAAAGGATCCTCAGTAGACAAGTGAACCCAGTACTCTTGGAGCAGTAGGCTACGGTGAATATGGACGAGGATATGAGGGATATGATGGTCCTTAACAAAAGATAATGATATAGGATACAATAAATAAAGCATCCAGTTAAAGGCGTAACAGTTGAGAGAGAGAGAGAGAGAGAGAGAGAGAGAGAGAGAGAGAGAGAGAGAGAGAGAGAGAGGAGAGAGAGAGACAGAGAGAGAGAGAGAGAGAGAGAGAGAGAGAGAGAGAGAGAGAGAGAGAGAGAGAGAGAGAGAAATGCAACCCTTGAAAAGTTTGTTTTATCTATATAGTCCACCCATCAATTAGAAACCATGACTATACCGCAAATTTCGCAGTTTAAACTCGTGAACGCGGGGGAAATTTCGTAAAGAGAGCGGCAGGAAAAACTCCAGCTTGGGTAGTCAACAGATTGAATATTAATTACTGTCGAGTTCCTGAGAGAGAAAAAAAAAAAATGCAAGCAAATAGAAATATACATGACGTGAGCCAGAAATATTTTGAGGCACGATAACCTTTTTATGACCCCTTTTCGCAAAGAGAAAGGAAAAATCTATTATCCAACAAAGGAGTTTTTGGTCTATCACTTTTTTGTTTTTTGTCTCATATCGAGGGAAATATTCCAATGACATACCATTTTATAAATCATGGGTATAGAAGGTTCCTCCATGGTAATGAGAAATGTTACTTACCATTATATTGTTAATAATAATAATAATAATAATAATAATAATAATAATAATAATAATAATAATAATAATAATAATAATAATAATAATAATAATCCGTACATGGGGGCTGTCACTGAAACTTAATATCAATTGAAAGTCAATTCTATTCTTGCTTCTATAACTTTATTATGACTGGTTGGGTCTCATTGAGCACTTTCACTGGCTACGATGCATTAGTACCAGAGATATACTGTGGGGGGGAGGGGGGAACAAGCCAGTCGAACTCAGTGCCAGTTCCAAGCCCAGATACGTAAGATTTTCTAATTATCCATTAAGTCACACCTAGTTTCCAATCTATAACCGTCAGGTGCACTGTAGGCATTACTTAAGGTTCTTTGCAGCGTGCCTTCGGCCCCTAGCTGCAACTGGGTAGGCGTCAAGAAGGGCATCCGGCCATAAAATCGAGCCAAAACCAAATATGACAGTTGATTTCATCAGAAATCGGATATTTCTAAGGCGTTCACCATAGGCGACGCACAAGGTCCTTGCCTGCCCCCTTTGATAAATGGGCAAGGTCTAATGGGTAGTGGGTGCCCCCAGTTAAAGAAGGTGAGTCCAAAATATGAGAAGAAGAGTGAGGAGAAGGAAGATGGTGAAAGCTTTGAGAGTTGGAACTTTGAACATGGGGATGATGACTCGAAAGGGAAGAGAGATAGCAGATCTGATGGAGAGAAAAAGGATAAGCATTTTGTGCAGGAGAACAGATGGAGGGGAAATAAAGTGAGAGAGCTGGGATGTGGATATAAATTGCTATATAGTGGAACAAATAAGGAAGGTAGAAATGGAGTGAGGATAATTCTATCAAAGAACTTAAAAAACAACATAACAAGCGTGAAGAGGACAAGTGAGAGAGCAATGGTTGTGAAACTGTGCCTAGATAAAAAAAAAAAAAAAGAGTCAACATTGTGAGTGCTGATGCCCCTCAAACAAGATGTGATGAAGTTGAGAAAGTGGCATTTTGGGAGGAAATGGACAGACATTTGAGTGAAATATCAGCAGAAGAGAGATTAATTATTGATATTAACATGAATGGACATGTAGGAAGGACCAGAGAGGGTATTGAGACGGTGCATGGTGGCTGGGGAGTTGGAGAGAGAAATGACGAGGGAGGGAGAGTTGTGGACCGTGCAGTGTCATTGGATTTGGCTATTGTCAACACATGGTTGGAAAAGAAAGAAAATCAGTACATCACATACAAGAGTGGAGCAAGAGAAAGTCACATTGACTGCCTCATGAGCAGAAGATCACATCTGAGAGGTGAGAAACTGTAAAATTTTAAATGGAGAGTGTGTGGCACCACAGCACAGGGTGGTGGTAATGGACTTGGAAATAAAGAACACAGTAAAAGGTAGGCCTGCACATGTCCCATCAACAATCAAGTGGTGGAAGCTGATACAAGAGGAAGAAGCGAGGTATGAATGTAAGGAGAGAGTATTGAGGGAAGTTAAATTGTTAGAGACAGTGCAAGAATGGTGGAATGACAACAGTATGGTGATAAAGAGAGTGGGTGGAGAGGTGTTGGAAAAGACATCTGGAAAGAAACCTCCTGACAATAAGGAAACCTGGTGGTGGAATGATGAAGTGAAAGAGGTGGTGAAAGCCAAAAAAGATCTGGGAAAAGTATGGACAGCAAGAGGATAAGGAGAGATACCAAAGACATAAGAAACAAGTAAAGAAGGCGGTTGCACAAGAAAAGGCAAGAGCATTAGATGACAGTACAAAGAGCTGGAAACACCCGAGGAGGAGAAGAAAAAATTACAGAATTGCAAAGTCGAGGGACAAGAACACCAAAGACTACCCCCATATAAAACAGGTTAAGGATGGGAATGGAGTGGTTTCATGCAACGAGGATAAGATAAAAGAAGAGGTGGAAAGAATATTATGAACACCTGTTAAATGAAGAAAACCCTAGAAAATTCTTTGAAGATGGATTCCAGAACCTTGGTATGACACATACTATTGAACTAGAGAAGATGAAAAATGGTAAAGCAATAGGACCAGATGGAATTCCTACAGAGGCGTGGAAGAGCCAGGGAGAAGAAGGAACAGACATGCTGTGGGAACTAGCAAAGAAAATATACAGTCAGGAAAAGATACCAAAAGAATGGAGAGAACGCTTTATTATGCCTATCTATAAAGAGAAAGGTGACATCCAGGATTGTGCAGACTAAAGAGGAATGTGAAAATCTGGGAAAGAATAATGGATCAAAGAATTAGAGAAGAAGGATCTGTAGGTGAAGAACAGTGGTTTCATGCCAGGAAGAGGAATGACAGATGCTGTGTTTGCCCTTTGACAGATGATGGAAAAACACCGGGAAAAGCAGAAAGGACTGCATGTAGTATTCGTAGATCTGGAAAAGGCATACGATAGAGTACCACGCCAAGAGGTCTGGAGGTGCATGCAAGTAAAGGGAACACCGGAGAAGTATGTGAGGTTGGTCCAAGATGCGCATGACAGAGCAAAAACGCAGATTAGAAGCAGTGTTGAGTTAACTGAATGGATACCAGAAAGAGTTGGTTTATACAAGGGATCTGCTTTAAGTCCATATCTTTTTGACCTGATAATGGATGACATTGTGTTATGCAACACCAACAGAGGGGTAGTGGTCAAAGCTAGAGCAATGGAGGAAGGTGCTGGAAGACGAGGTTTAAAGATCAGTAAGAAGAAGACTGAATACATAAGTTTTAATGAAGATCAAGACTCTGAGATTAGTATGGAAGGGACAAGGCTGAAACCAGTAGAAAAATTTAAGTATCTTGGTTCAACAGTGGCTGATGATAGAAATTTGGATGTAGAAATAACACACAGAGTGCAGGCTGGATGGGAAAATTGGAGAAAGATGTCAGGTGTCTTGTGCGACAGCAGAATCAATATAAAGGTTAAAGGAAGAGTGTATAAGACAATAGTGAGACCAGCTTTGATGCATGGAGCAGAAACACGACCACTAAAGAGAAGTTGGATGCGGTAGAGATGAAAATGCTCAGGTGGATGTGTGGAGTAACAAAAATGGACAGGATCAAAAATGAAAGAATAAGAGGAACTACTAAAGTCGTAGAACTATCAAAGAAAGCCCAGGAAAGAAGGCTGCAGTGATGTGGCCAAGTGATGAAAAGGGATGAGACATATGTAAGGAGGAAAGTGATGCAGATGGAGTTGCCTGGTGGGAGAGCAAGAGGAAGACCAAAGCGAAGGTGGATGGATGTCGTCAGAGAAGATCTGAGAGACAAACAATCGTCAGGGGAGATGTATTTGACCGATCCAGGTGGAGGAAAGCTGTCAGAAACATCGACCCTACGTAGAAGTGGGACAAGATGCAGAGAAAGAAGAAGATATACAATACATATTCTTTAGTTACAAACAGCATAACCGAACATACAATCAACGGATCAGTACACGAAGAAATCCCTCAACATGGCACGAACAATAGTGTGTAATTTTCAAATATTGCTAACAGACATCATCATATATAATAACAGACATCATGTATAATACCCTAATCAGAAATTCACAGGTAAATCACTTTATTGTCTTTATGACCAGAGTGTCTTCACTCCTTAATGCCAATGCATTTTACAGTTATTTGGTTACAAATGGAACAAGTTTATACATCCTTGGCAGCTATTCAAATTCGTTTAAAATATGAGTGTTATCAAGTTTACAATCATTAGAAAAACATCGACCACCGGTTTTTCGCCTGTGCAATAAAAAGCATGATTGTTTTCCTTTACACTAACATAAATCATATTATTATCCTGTGCGTATTTGAGGCCATTTTCAACAGTTTTTTTAGACTCTTCAGTTTTTTCTCCAGTATTTTTATTGAGATTGCATAAAACTTGCTACAGTACAAGTAATATCTTTGGGGCTAATATTTTTATTATATCTATTTCACCATCTTTTCCCTGCTACATGCACTTAATGCCCTTAAAGCACTAGTGTAAGTAGACAGTAAATTCAATCCAGTCATGACCTCCATCAATATATATATATATATATATATATATATATATATATATATATATATATATATATATATATATATATATATATATATATATATATATATATATATATATATATATATATATATATATATATATATATATATATATATATATATATATATATGTTATGCGGTGCACTTTTTCTTTGTATAGCGTTGCACCACATATGAATGACTCCGTTTCTGTCTGTTGACTTTCACTTGATAGTAACGCAGGGGACTCGGTAAGTTAGGATGAAATTGTCTATTAATACTTTCTACTTTTCAGGAGGGGGTAAGTATTCGCCGGGCACGGTTTTTCATAAGTTTTATTCTTAACACCAAACTATTTCACACGGCCAGCCACGCTGGACTTAGAAATTTCTTGATGTTAGAGAGAGTTGAGTGACACAAATCCTACCCAAATGGGTTTCAAAATAACTCTGGCTAAAAATTGATCAGAATGAACTTTGGACCTATGTTGAATAAAACTCCGCCTCCTTGAGGACGTCTACTTTACTCTTAATGGTTCAATCTTAACTCCCACTTTTGGCAAGGACAAATCAGGTCAATTTTGCTGACCTTTTGATTCCTCTAGCGCCTCCTTCCTTTCCCACATCTTGGAGGTTTGTTATGGTTAGTCTTCAATTTACTTGGTCTCATGGCTCATCATTTTAAACTATCAACATCGTCTCTCGCTCTCTCTCTCTCTCTCTCATAATCCCGATCAGTGAATCTCATACTTATTCACCGCATAACATCACTCGGTCACCTACCTGCATTGACTACAATGCAAGTAGATAACCAACTCAACAATATACAAAACCATTACAAAAAATTAATTCTAAGCCAACCAATTAAGGTAAACCTAGCAATAATAATGTAATGCGAATTTGAATAAGTAGTCATGTAAGCAGGTGCATGGAAATAAAATTATATGAATGCCTATAATATACATTAAAAGAAAAACTTGACTATGGTCAATTATTTCAATGTCAATAATTTCTATTAATAAGCAATAAATGCAAGAAATATTATAATCCATCATAGTGCTAACACAAACAAGTATGAATTTATATATCAAATACTCAAACTAAATGCAGAATCATAAATTGTAAAAATAAAAAAAATCAATCATCAAATATTCAAGTGCAAGTCAATGGTAAACGCTATTACTCTCTAGGAAGGATTCTGTCCATCATGTCCTTGATTATGGTAAGCTTATTCAATATCAATTTCCTGACAATTATAAAAGAAATGAAAGCAAACAGTACCAAAAGAATGACATTTATGAATGACATGATAGGAGAAATCTCGGTCTTATATGTATGAAAGAAAGTATGAACCTCTTCTAGCTTTGTGAATGTCTCTAATTCCAGTTCTGAAAAGTTGAAATTCGTTAATAACTGCAAACTGATGTACACTTTTACTGAAATTCAAACTGTATGTCGTGAAGACTGTAGGTTTGTAATACAAATTATGTAAAATGACTAATTCACAAGCAGATGAAAATGAGTGTACGTTAATAAAAACTACTTCTGTTTTGTTTGACTTACAGTCAATCTTAGCATTCAATCTGTTTGCTGAGAACACAAAAATTTCATCATCAATAATTTGAGCCTTGAAAGTTTCTGTAAACGGTATATATTTACAATGGTTCTTACCATTCTTGTTGTTTACAAGATCATCTAAGCAATGAAGAGCACTCAATGGTTCATAGAAATTCACAATGTTACAAACATATACATCATCATTAAGCATGGCACATTCCCTGAATTTATGTTCGGGAATTTCGGTCACTAGGAAAGAATCAGGCTGCAAGGCAAAGTGTCGAACTGTTCCTTCTAGTACAATGGACTTATTATCTACTACCATTGGGAATGGATAGACTGACATCAATGAGTTGACGTCTGGATTGTTGAAAGGGATCACTAGTATGATTTGATTGGCTACCACTTTCACTGTGATCAGGCCATAATAGTCCACTATATTTTCTACTAGTGGCTTCAAGTGATTGTTCACAACACATTTCTGAATAATGGCTTCAATTTCACTAGGGGTTATCAGAAAAGGCGACAGCAAGTTTTTACCTGCCATCATGATTGCATTGAGTAATTCCTTGTATTCCAGAAGGAAATTACTTGTTTCTATGAGCAGTTGCTCCATCATTTCTGTTTGATGGATTCTAGCAATTTCTGATGAAACATTATGGAGGGCACTATTCACAAATTCTTTCAGCACTGTGATCATTTTCTGATTTTGATTGACATTTCCTATTACTTTATTATAGACAGTGCCCTGCTCAGAAGCCCAATTTTCAAGTTGTGCCACTCTTTCCTTTAGCCTTTCAACATTACCATCGGTCGCCACTCCAAAGAGATTGTGTAAGGCGACACCTATAAAGGGTATGAGTGATCGCTTTACTACTTTCCTTGGCATAACACTATCGATGTCCCTCTGCAACTTGGAGAGCATGTCGTACAAATTTCTATCTTGGACACTTTGTAATCCTGCCTGTATCTGATTGCTCAGCTGGACTAACTGCTCTCTCTGATCGATAATGGAGTCCGTCTGGATCTTAACAATGGCTAGGTCCTGTATCATCTTAACCTTGCCATGCTCCTTGATGATGGCTCCCTTCCTTAGTTGTACGAGTGAGTTCACAATTTGACTCACTGCCAACCACCATACAATCCATTTGCTGAAATAATGTTATTAAGCAGTAAAAATCTTATCAACTACATTTGTTTACCATTGCACTTGCCATTACCTTCTTCTCAAATTATACCTTGGGGTCATTGAAGATTCTATTTTATTATCTATCTTATCTTTATTGGACAAATCTTTTAACTGGGTAGACGACCAAGGTTCTGAATGAACTACTTTAATGTGGTTCCAATGTACAATGGATTCTTTCAAGGTAATTTCATGCATTAACTTGAATTTATTCAACTTCAAAACTTCTAAAACTCTATATGGACCTCGAAATTTTGGTGATACTTTAATATTAGGTCCTTCAAGAACATGATTGAGTACATAAACTAGTTGTCCTACCTTTAACGAGGGTATGGTGGATCTGTTATTGTAATACTTACTAGATTTTTTATGTAACTCCTTTAATCTAGCCCTGGTGACTTTAACGGTCTCGTACGTACGTCTTGTCTTCCAAGCAATATAGTCCTCGTAGTTGTACATACGTCTGGGTGGTGCGGCATCATCCAAAAGTGAATTTGGCATTCTCTTTTGGTAGCCATACAATAGGAAATGAGGAGTTTCTCCTATTGATTCATTTACTGTGTTGTTTAGAGTAAATTGTATGTCTTCGAGAGTCAAGTCCCAGTCTTCAGTGCTATGGGTTACCAATGTTTTCAGAACATCCTTTATCTTGCGATTTGTTCTTTCTACTGCTCCATTTGAGCTTGGCTTATATGCTGTTATTTGACATTTCTGTATTTCATAAAAGTCACACAAATTCGTTAGAATGTCACTAGTAAATTCAGCAGCATTGTCTGAGAGCAAAACTTGAGGACATGAATGTCTGGTTATAATTCTAGACTTAAAGGCTTCTGCCACCGTTGATGCTTCTCTGTTTCTAGTTGGAACAATTTTTACGTATCTGGTCAAATAGTCAATGAAAACTAAAATCTGTTTATTTCCTCTGATGGTGTTCGGGAATGGACCTAAGAAATCCATTGTGACTACTTGAAAAGGATTTAATTCTGAAGGATACATTTCCAGAGGCGCCTTGACGTTGACATTCCCCTTATGTATATTACATAGGGTACAATTCTGAACAAATCGAGTAGCATCTTCACTACATCGAGGCCAAAAATAGTTTCTAGTGATTGTTCTACATGTTTTCTTAATTCCAGGATGTCCTGATAACTTGTATGAATGAGTTAGTTCTAAAACGTCTTGTATTAGTGTATTTAGGAATGTACAAACGTGAACAAGCATTTGGTTCGTCTGAAGTCTTGTACAATAACCCATCTATCAATTGAAACTCTGAATTTTCCTCACCTTGCAAGAGGTTACCAATTACTTCCCTTATTCTAGAATCCTTTTGTTGTTCCTGACGAACTTTGTCTAAATCTAGGTCTGTGATTTGACAACTAAAGGCGAAATTATGAGTGGTAATTTGTTTCTCGTTCTCTTCTTGTGATCTAGATAAGGCGTCAGCTAATGTGTTATATCTACCAGGTATGTATCTAAATTCTGGGGCAAATTCTAATATGCTAACGAACCATCTATTGAACTTCATATTATTGGTAAAAGCCCTTTTCTTGAAAAGATCACAAATGGGTTTATGATCTGTAAGAACATTAATTTTATGTCCTAGCAAAATGTGTCTAAATTTCTGTAATCCCCAGACTAATGCTAAACATTCCCTTTCTGTTGTACTGTAATTTCTTTCAGCTGCATTCAAAACTCTACTGGCATAGTATACAGTCCTCATCCTTGTTTTATCCTTTTGCATCAAGACGGCACCTAGTCCTGTACTTGAAGCATCACAGGCTAAGTAGAATTCCTTCTCGAAGTCTGGGTAAACTAGGATAGGATCTGTTATCAACATATCCTTTAGTGTTTTGAACGCTGCTTCCTGTTCATCTTTCCACTCATAGCTAGCATCTTTCCTAGTTAACTCAGTTAATGGTTTTGCTATGGTAGCAAATCCCTTTATGAAAGGTCGATAATACCCTACCATACCTAGGAATCTTCTTAGTGCCTTCAAATTTCTTGGGGCTGGATAGTCTACAATAGCCTTAATCTTTCCTTCTTGCATTTTCAAACCATGTTCACTGATAACATGTCCTAGATATTCTAGAGATTTCTTCAGAAACTGACATTTCTTAATTTTTACCTTTAAACCGGCCTTTCTGAGCCTATCTAATACTAATTCTATTGTCTTGAAATGACTCTCTACATCCTTACTAGCAATTATTACATCATCAAGATAAACCGATACGTCTTCAACATCTCCCAAGATTTGCAGCATTAAACGTACAAACGTTAAAGGAGCTGAAGTAAGACCAAACGGCATTACCTCAAATTGCAAATGTTCTTTATGAGTACTGAATGCCGTGAGATGCTTGGATTCTTCATCGAGAGGAACTTGCCAATATCCACTCAGTAAATCGAGGCTAGAAAAAACCTTGGCACCTCCTAATTGAGCTAGCATGTCATTAATGACTGGCATTGGCATTCGATCAGGGACGGTGTGGGAATTCAATTTACGGTAATCAATTACCATCCTCCATGTACCGTCTTTCTTTGGAACTAGCAGTAAAGGTGAATTATAAGGTGACTTAGAAGGTATTACAACTCCATCTTCCTTCATCTCTTCAACCATCTCGTCTACAATGGGTCTTTGACTTATTGGAAGTTTGTAGTTAGGTATATAAAAAGGTCTAGCACCATCTTCTATGACTATTTTGTGCTGCAGGACATCTGTCCTTCCTAACTTATCTCCTGTTACCGCTACAACATTCCTATATTTCTCTAATATCTGTATTAACCTGTCCCTACAATGAGGAAAATCTGTATTATTTACTTCCCCTTCTAATTTAACTCTTGTGTCAGCTACAGGGACAAATGCTTTTTCACTTAGGGTTAGTAAAGGGTTAGTAATCACAATTCCCTTACAGAATTCTATGCCGGCATGCAATTCTAGTCTCTTGTCAGAATAATTATACACATAAGTCGTGCAATTTCCACCATTAAGTCTTACTAGGGAATTGTCCATTTTCACAAAGTCTGGAAAGTCTTCATTAACTAATAACACATCTGTATCACCTAGGTTTTTATCTGTTACAATTCTAAGACAAACCTTAGTCAGACCTTGTGGATGTAGTATAACGCTATTGTTTAATCTAAATCTTACAAGATTATCATCGGCAGTACTAACTAAGCAGATTTCTTCTGCATTCTGTGCATCGGCAGTGTAACAGACATCAGTATCATCTGAACTTTCATCTTGTGGTATCACAGAACCTATCTCTGTCATTTTCAGGTTGCCTAACAGCAACACCTCATTGAGATACTTCTCTTCCGTATCTTCTCTTATTATTAAGTGACTACAATCTATTAGCGTGTCAGGATCGTCAGGTTGGGAAAAAGAACTAAGTTCTTCGGAGGTATCTACTTGTCGTGCACTTGAGTTATCAGGTTCATACCTGCTATCTGAGAATTCCTCCTTAGTGGCTTCTAGGCTTTCAAAAGTAGTTTGTCTATCTTCTCCTATTTCTTCTATCATTGAATTTCTACACACTGTCCTACCCGGGTTAGCATTAAATTCTATTTCTATCTGTTGGATGTCTACTTCTTCAGATGAGGCTGTCTCAGGTAAAGTGATCAAGTTTATCTGAAACTGTTCCTCTTCTTCAAGAGAGCAAACATTTCCTCTATCAATTTCCTTGATAGTTACTCTTCCATTGCTACAATCTAGTGCAATTCCACATCTTTTCATAGCCTGGAAGGAAAATAGAGCTTGAGCTGGAAAATATTTCTCTTCCAACACCACAAACTCTTCCCTGTATTTCTTATTTAGAATTTCTATCTCTAAATTGACATTGCCTATAGCCCTTATTTGCTTTCCAGCGATCCCCTTTATGGTCCTATAGGATTCTCTCATTTGGGAAAGCTCACAACCTATATGTTTTGTTAAAGTGCCTTTATCTATGATACTTACAGTACTGCCTGTATCCAACAATATGGAACTCAGTACACCTTCTAAGTGTACTTGTATGATAGGCAACTCTTCCTGACACGTATTAAAATTCTTTACAGAAAACACTATTTCATTACTTCGAGTAATGTCTGTTGGGGACACATCCTTATTCACTGTCACTATTTCTCTCTGTAAGGATGGACCTTTCTGCTGCACTCTCTGTGATTGTCACTGAGAATCCCCTTGATTTGGGTTACTGGGGGAGGTATTTTGATTATTAGGCTGAGTACTTTGGTTATTTTGAGACCCCTGAGAATTTCCCTGTTTGTTGTACCAACAGTTCTGGATTAAATGTCCTGTCTTATTGCAATTCGAACACCATTTGTTTCTTCTACAATTCTGTGTTGTATGGTTGTTATAACCACAATTTCCACAACTTTGTCTCTGCCTATTGAACTGTGGCCTATTATTCCCTGAATTTTGGCCTTGACTAGCTCCCCTCTGTCCAGGAGTCCTGTTATTTCCAGTGGTATTCCCATTGTTACCTCTGTTTGGCGGCCTACCTTGATTGTTTCTATTTGATTGATTAAATCTCCTATTGTTGTTCCCACCATTTCTATCAAACGAATTTCTATTTCCCTGATACCTAGACCTAGCTTGCCCTGATTGGTTTCTATTGGACTGATTGCTATTATTTCTTGGGTTTCCACTAGCTACGGTTCCCGTAAAATCTGCACTACTACTTGATGAATTCTGTTTTACTTTCCTTTCTATGTACATCAAGGTTTGTACAATTCCATCATTTGGCTTCCTATCACAGTACTTCTTTAAGGCTACTCTTTCTTCCTTACCCAAAGCATCGTAGATTGGTCCTAATGACATATATCTAAGTACCTTGGATATACTAGCTAAATCTGTTTCATCATCATCAAATTCATCCTTCCTTCCAACAACAATTCCTACAGCTTTCATATCTGTCGTCACTCTATCTATAGCTTCTTCTACTCTAGTGGCTAAAACTAAGTGATTACCCTCATATTTCTGATGATGGAAAGTTCCTATGTTATACCATGGATCTTTCTGTGCTTCTGGTTGCCAAAACTGTAAGCACTGTTTCTTGAATTCGTTAAACAGAGTAATATTCCTAAAAAGTACTGAATGAAGAACTGTATGTGCATCACCATGTTCCATACTAACATACAAGAGTGCTTCATCTATTTTCTTTCTCTCATCTGTGATACCAGCAGCTGAAATTCTGCTTTCTGTGTCTGCTATCCATCGATTTACACCATATTCTTCTAATCTACTTTTATCTACATTACTTGGGTCTACCGTTCCACAAAATCTAGTGGCTTGGGTTATTACGGCGGCTTGCGCCATGTTGGGATTTCTAGGTACAATGGAAGTTATTGGGTTAGTGGTTACAACTGAAGGGTTAGGCGCACTCGGTAAACTAAGTGGGGGACCTTGACTACGAGAACGTCTGGGTCTAGTATTACTAGGATCAACTTGTCTAGAACGTCGTTCAGGTACAGGTCTTAGGTTATATGGAGTCTGGTCTTCGCTTCTTGTCTGCTGCAGTCGGGCGATAACTTCGTCCAAAGTGTTATTCATATTAATTCATAAAATATTCAAGGATTCCAAGAATGAAAAATTGAAAAAAAAATAAATTTGAGAATCAGGTACTTACTTCAATTGCATGTTTGCTGAGTTGACTGTATCCCTCTATACAAAAAAAATTCAAATTTTTCCTAACTCATTCCTTCATAGGACTCTCTCAATCTGAAAAAGTCTGATATTAGTATTTATGTATACAATTGTTTGGGTTCCACTGCAAAATGCTGCGCCAAGTGTTTAACAAAAAAAAATTTATTATGCTAGAACAATTTAAACAGAATTGTCTCTATCACCAAGTGAACGAAAAATTCTATTTCGTAAAAAAAAATTACTAAACATGAAAGAAAAAATTATTTCCTTCGTACAACAATAAGGAAATATTGTTGAGAATATTATTCAAAAGAAAAATAATTTACTTAAATTATTTATGTTTAAAAAAAAATTATTTGCGCACTGCAGGGAAAAATAATTATATAAAATTTCACTCACACAAAAAAAAATTTAATTATTCACAGAGAAAAAAAAAATTCTCTTGATAATTCCCCGATACTAGGAATGAATGTTTACTATTCAATTAGCTTCGTGTCGCCTTGCACTTGAAGATCGCGCTGGTTGCACTTGAGCGCAATTTGTCGTTAGCATCCAGCGATAATTCGGCACAGCTCGGCCGACTTCCAGTCCGTACTTGCTGAATTTGGCGAAGAAAAATTTTGGAATCCCTTCCAAATTGTTGATTGAAGACGTTACTTCCTTTTCGAGAGGCGGTTATCAACGCGTTGACTTCTAAACTTTATCGCCGTTCTGAATTCTTCACTATCTTTCGTCGCCGTCTTCCGCTCTCATTCGTCGCCGTCGTCGTCACTGCTCTGCTACCGCTACTTTTCGCTAAGTCTCCCTTTTAGCGACCAAAAATTTTTGGAATTTCGTGTATTTAAGTCGGTACACGATAGAAAAGTTCACTGAACTGACGTAGATATAAGCGACTTTCATACGTCCGCCAACACAGTTTGTTTTCGTCTTCTCCGCTGCTGCGATCGGCGTAGTATAGCGCGAGTTGCTGATTCTTTCTTTCGTAAATTTCGTTTTCTTATAAAAATCACCGCTGTTCTATGCCGTGATTATTACTATTGTTCTTATTATGTTCATATACAATTATTAAACTGAATTTCTGGTTGATCTTATGCGAATGTTCGGAAGTTTCAAACTAGGCAGAGATTTACCGCTGTCAATTTTTCATTCCGATCGACGCAAAAAGATTCACTGCTTCATGGAATATTTCGTTCTGCTTCGTTTCCCTTCTGCTACAGTGTTGATGTTGTATTGGTGTTTCTAGTGCTGAAGACCGTCTTGAGATTATTTGCGCTGTTAAATTGAGAGTTAGTTTCAGCGCCGTCACTGCTCACTCTCTGTAAATTTCTCTAGGGCCGTGAACTTTAATGTTTTTCAAATGTGCGCTGGGCGAAATCCTCCGAAACTGCCACCAAATTTTATGTTATGGGGTTTAGTTTTTCTTTGTTTTGCGTTGCACCACATATGAACGACCGTGTCTGTAGACTTCACTTGATAGTAACGCAGGGGACTCGGTAAGTTAGGTTGAAATTGTCTATTAATATTTTTTTCAATTTTCCCGGAGGGGGGTAAGAATTCACCGGGCACGGTTTTTCATAAGTTTTATTCTAACTCTACTATATCACACGGCCAGCCACCCTGGACTTAGAAATTTCTTGATGTTAAGAGAGGAGCGAGTGACACAATCCTACCCAATTTGGTTTTCAAGTAACTCTGGCTAAAAATTGATCAGAATGAACTCTGGACCTATGTTGAATAAAACTCCGCCTCCTTGAGGACGTCTACTTTACTCTTAATGGTTCAATCTTAACTCCCACTTTTTGCAAGGACAAATCAGGTCAATTTTGCTGACCTTTTCGCTTCATAACCTATCCTCTAACTCCTCCTTCCTTTCCCACATCGTGGAGGTTTGTTATGGTTAGTCTTCAATTTACTTGGTCCCATGACTCATCATTTTAAACTATCAACATCGTGTCTCTCTCTCTCTCTCTTTCATAATCCCGATCAGTGAATCTCATACTTATTCACTGCATAACATACCCACAACTATTTCAAAACTATCTTTCTAAGTCTGGGAAGGTCACACACACGATGAAATGTACCATATAAAAAAAAAATAGACAAATTTTAACTCCCTTGCCCTGGGTTACTTGCTCTATCCGGACTGGCACAGGAACCACCACCGTTATTTTTAGAATATCAAACCGAGATGGTCCATTTTCCACTCCTAGAGGGGAAGTCTATTTGATATACACGCCATCAAAAGTCAAATCACATCAAATACAGTCTTAACGAGCAATAGATGCGCCTTGAACTGCCTCTCGGGATATAATACAGGTCAAACCACGAAAGTTTTCCTGCTGTCAATGATTGAGCTCATTTCTGCATTAAAATCTCCTGACAAACGCTGTGCAAGAGTTCAGTGTCACTGAAAAAATTTCATTCCAAATGACATTTCTCAACCAATAACATGTTTCAATTAACAACGTTACACAGTGCGCACGTGCGCTATAATCCAGCTGCTTTTTCCATGATTATGTCTCTCTCTCTCTCTCTCTCTCTCTCTCTCTCTCTCTCTCTCTCTCTCTCTCTCTCTCTCTCTCTCAACAAACGCTGCTTCTCCTGAGAGTAATGTGGTGTCGAAATGAAAGACTTGGTAGCAAAGATGCGGAATTAGAACTGACTCCGCATCGCCTTCGAAATCGAATTGAAATCATTTCCGGCAAACTACGAAACACTTGCAAATTGAAGAAAGTACAAAAAAAGTTTCTAAATAAAAAAATACGGTAGTAGTGTACTATACACCACCAGAGAGGGCACTCATGGGACCCTGGTTAAGTGTCTGTGTGCACGGTCTCTGCAGAAACGGCGAAGACACTTCAACAGAAGAGCACAACTGGGGTTTGTTTTTGCGCCTTTCATTGTAGTCTATGCGCTTGTATTTCCTCGAATTTGAACTGAATCATCAATTACTATGTAAGTTATTTATAATAAGAATACCCAGGGAGGTAGTGTTAGCACTAAGGAACCTCATTCAAAGCAGATAAATCAGACTGCTCAAGGAGTAAGACCCAGAGCTGGCGCAAGGCCACCTAAATCGCCCAAAACGGAAGCCTTTCCGTCTCCCAACCCACCTTGTATATTTAGGCTTCAGCCTGAGTTAGATGAAAAGAGAGAAGCCATGAAAATGACCTCCAGTTTAGGATAACTTTTCTCTCAAGTGAAAAGCCTACAATAGGCCTACCATAGGTTACGATGGACAAGACACGTAGCATGTGCAGAAGAGGCCAGGCTGCCATAGATGCTCTGTTGGAGGGCACAGAGCCAAGGATGTCAGGCAGCCATTTCAGGAGACTTCTGAAGGAAAGAAGCTCCTGAAGAGGGCATGCGTTGGGCATCGAAAAGACACCTGACTTCATTGTGGCTGCACAGGACAGAGCAACGTGAAGTCTGATGTCAGTGACACAGGGACTCAAGAATTATGTCTTCATGGTCTGATAATATGCTGCTGCTGGGATTATTCTGGGCACATGTTTGTCTCTTTTTTGTGTCGGCAATGTAAAGGCATCCAAGTGAATTTGCGCCGAAATGAGAGAGAGAGAAAGAGAGTGGGGATGGACACAAGCTTCTAAATCTCATACCAGCATATATGTAAAGGGTTTTCGGTCTACAAAACCCTGGAGTTTTAGTGAAGCCTTTGACACTGCACTCAAACAACTGTCAGCACAAAGTCTGACACTGAAACTTTATTAAAAAATTTACCAAAAATCGTATATGTAGAATATTGTCCCAATCACTGATTGTACATCAGACTGCTATAAGAAGAGTTTCAGATGAAGAAATGCCAAGTTTCGCTGAAACGCGCAAATAGCGATATGGTCATGTTGCTGTTCAGAAGTCAAAGAAGAATGCCAAATCCACAAACTTATAAAAACAAATTTTAAAGCAAATATAAAGTGGAATGAAATCGGTAGGCACTGGGCCATTATAATATTGTAATAATACCTTGGGTGGAAGGAATATTCAGTCTTGAATTAGTTGCTGTTAACAGAAAGCCGAAGGTGAAACCACGAGTCTGGTTTCTAAGAGCAGCAGAAGACAGACTTCTAAAGCAGGGACGAACACTAGGCCTATAGCCCACATCAGTTCCAGGGTTGACACATGCACTGGAGGGGGGGGGGGAAATCTACACGGGTTACATCTGCATAGATATGTACATCAGTAGTGGAGCCACATGCTACAGTTACATTAATTAAAGGAGCCAAAATCCTTTAATATGTGCCACCGCCTGGCTCCCACACGCAGGAGCCACCAACCAGGAGGCACCAATTGGTATTCATTCTTACATGAAAAAAACAGATTTAGAAAATGTTTTAAATTTGTTTTAATGATGCATAAAAACTCAGATTCATGCCTCCACTACTTTCTGTTAAGAAATGCGTCAAAACTACTGCTTCATTGGAAACTAATCCTATGAACTTACAATAATGGCTTCGGACAAAAGGGTTTTCAACACTCACACATAATGAGACTTTAATCGAAGACTGACTTCTTTGTTTTAAGAGTCAAAGTGTCTTCAGTGGTCATGTTGAGATGGCGTGCTTATTGCAATTCCTCACGAACCTGCAAAGGAGAAAAATAGATATAGAAAAAGCAACAGACGAAATCGGAAACGTTCATTAAAAAAAATATCCACAAGCAGGGAAGTTACTTATCAAAACCCCAAATGTTGAGCAGATTCTAGTGTGACAAAGGGATGAATTTAGCATAAGTAACCCCTTGTCATTCATTGTTCAGTAAGCACATAAATTTCTCCTATTCAATGGAAAATTAGTATGAATGAAAATGCTAGGACTAAAACCTTATTTAAAGACAAACTAACTGAAGAGTAATAATAAAAACTCGCGCCATTATATTCACAGCTAAAAGGAAGTCACTTATACAATAGATCAGTGACTTAACAACAACAAAAGCTACGAAGCAGATCACTCATTCTCTGTCTTCTGAAGCACATCGACATATTGAAATATCCCACATCACCGAAAATTTTTTAGTTTAACCCACCTCCTATGGAATAACTGCAGCTCTCATGGCGAAAGAAGATCTAGTGAAAATGAACCATATTCTCCTGTCCTCTACTCCCCAGTAACATTCCATCCTCGACCACCAACCCCCTCTCCTTTCTTCTCAGATTAACTTTTAATACAAAATCATAATTATCAGTTCACCTAAAGCATTAGTTTTCTGATATGCCGTCAACCTAAGCAATGAGCCTTCCTCTTTAACCCTTCATTGCTTAATTCCGTATAATTTTTGTCGTGAAATATCTTAGTGCAATAATAACAACTATATTAACCTCAACGCTCATTACCAACAACAATATATAAATGCTTAAAAGGCAACTACATTCACAGCGGTGTCATTTTCAAGTTGAACGACATAAAGAAAGAGAGTTCTTCTTCCACCATCATGTCAGCTGCCATGAGGAGCTTTCAACCACAGTCAAAATAGCGAGATTTAGTCTATGAAATGACATCAACCCAGACGGAGGACTACTTGTTCAGCTGACCTGCAATCACTTTGCCCTGAATACAAAATTGTAATGATTGATTTCAAGAAATATCCTTAGTTCCCTTCATACAACAAACCTCAGGGGTTACTTTACTGGTGTCTGTAGTGTCAATACTTTGTAGTTTTAATATTTCGTTTATTTCGAAGTTAGGGAATGTCCCCTTGAGTGAAATCATTACAATGAAATTTGCACTTAAAGGTTACAAGCACCAAGTCACAGAATATTATACTCCGTTTTTAGAGCCAGACGTAAAATTGTACTGCTCTTAATTTCGCAAAGGCAGCAGCACCCTACCCTGCAGGCCTACGTGGCTTGCATGTTCATGTAACGGTGCATAAAACACCCCAGTTTACTTATTTGCTGTCAACTTAAGCTAAGGGCGTTCATTTCAAACTAGCCCCATCACTGTCTGTAGCCTTTTTGCTTGGCAAACGCCATCGTACAACTATTCCGGTAACCATGTATACTGACCTAATCCATGGCGAGGAGAATACAGAAATCAAAGTGCCTTTCACCTCTGTGTGCCACGAGTAGCCTTTAGAGTCAGGATCACACTGCAGTGCCTCCTCCTCAGATAGATACCCATCGTTCATGTGACTTTCAGTTTCACTATTTGAACCCTTGACGCCAATTCTGCCAATACGAAATGAAATACAAAGATAATAGCCAAATACTTTTGCTACCCAGAATCACCGACGACGAGGTGAATAACACCAAATAAGTAGGAATTTTCTGAAAGCTTCAAAGGCCTTAATTCGTTCATCAGCATTGACATCCATAACCGTACACCTCGTCTCGACTGGGCCGGAACCAAGAACTTCCGGTTACCTGTCACCAGGGTTGGAGTAATTACAACTCAAAATCTTAATTACAATTACAATTACAATTACATTATTAAAACTTTAAATTGCAATTATAATTACAATTACTCATGTGAAGTTCAATTACAATTACAATTACCACAAGACAGTCAATTATAATTACAATTATAATTACTCAGCTTCCAACAGTAAGCTTTGGTTGGAAAGAAAAACGCTACATCGTGCTGTTGTCATTTATTGAAAAATTACAACACTAGCTTGCACAATAACTAAATTAAAAATTTCCTATGATTAAAGGTATTTGCTCATTTAAATAAACAGTGGTGCATCTAGCTATGTAAATAGGAAAAAGATTGATTTAAGATTGAATTCTTGTACTTTTGAAAACATGGGTGAAAACAAATCTAACTTCTGACAGGCTTGTAAAAACTAAAGGTATTTGCTCATTTAAATAAACAGCGGTGCAACTAGCTATGAAAATAGGAAAAAAGATTGATTTAAGATTTCATTCTTGTACTTTTGA
This sequence comes from Macrobrachium rosenbergii, assembly GCA_039081455.1. Taxonomy (NCBI): domain Eukaryota; kingdom Metazoa; phylum Arthropoda; class Malacostraca; order Decapoda; family Palaemonidae; genus Macrobrachium; species Macrobrachium rosenbergii. Next base: position 60,772,431 of record JANJGK010000008.1, read on the forward strand.
AAAAATGGGTGAAAACAAATCTAACTACTGATAGGCTTGTAAAAACTAAATTGCCATTTCATTTTTGAAGAAGTTGTAGGTGGTAGGATAACTTATATCTGAGCGGCTGCACTGGCTGGTAGTTTCTTAAACAATTCACTGTTACACTTGATCATTATCATTGATCTGAAAGAAGAGACCCCAAGTTGAGCTCCGTTTGCAGTAAAATAGTTTCCCGCAATGCTAAAAACTCGTTCAGATGGAGCTGATGTAGCAGTACACCCTAATACATCTTTTGCAAGATTCTTCAATGGACTCATCGCATGTGGTGCTTCTTTCCAGTAAAGTAATGGATCACTGCAAAATGGTTGAGTTCCTTCCTCTACATATTGCTTCAACAAAAGATGCTTACCTCTGATCCTTGTTGACTTTCGACTTTGGAGGAACCTGGTAGGAAAGAGAACAATTTAGGTCTTTTTGGTTCAGGATCTTCAGGTAAACCTTGAGCAATATCATAAGTATTTCCGTCTTCTCTTGCTCTTTTCTTGTCCTTGTGAACCACCTCCGCTGCAAGCATCTCTTTGACATATGCCGGTCTTGGAAGCAATGAAATATGTCCCAGTCCACCAAACAAGGGAAAAGTGGACGCGTTTGATTCTCGTATAATACATAGGTTGTCCACCCAGTAAGGGCTGCCATACTTTATCTTATACAGATTACAGTATTTACATATTTGCCTCCATAGCAGAAAAAACAAGGATTATCAGAATTTTAGTATGTCTTACTTTTTTGCAATTACAATTACTTTATAAAGTAATTAATTATAATTACAATTACCTCACTAAGTTCTACATCCAATTACAATTACAATTATATAATTTAATGTAATTAATTACATTTAAATTAAATTACAATTACAATTACTCCAATCCTGCCTGTCACGTCACTACGTAACTACGGCGGTGAAGAACTTCGTTGGCAGGTGGACTTCTTACGTTATTGAAAATCAGATCTATTTTTTTTTTTTTTTTTGTAAAGTATGGCTGGAATCAAATGAAACTGAAATTCATACATGATCGTATACTGTCCCAAGACAGCGTTTAGACTCTTGACAACTGAAAAATGTCCTTTGAAAGTCTCGAATGTTTGAACTAAGAGAAGAGAGAGAGAGAGAGAGAGAGAGAGAGAGAATGCAGCCTAGATAAATCCTAGCCTAAGCTCTTTTATAATAACAGGAACCCCGGAATTTTTTCTCAAACGGCCGGTGAAAGACCAACTGGGAAGCTTTCCCTCCATTTCTGGTAAAAGATTCGGTGGTGCAGTATGAATGCAATAAAGCCTGCCTTTAAAATGTGCTTGCTCGTGCGTGAGTGTGTAAATTTCCCACCACCTGTCACCTAACGTCCATGGATCCTAGCCACCGAAAAATTGGTGCAAAAATTGATACCATATACAAGCGTCCTTTAGTACTTTTGATGACCGTGTTTGAAAAACGGTTTCACATTATCACAAAAACCTCAACCTGTTCAGTTAAAAACTGTCCCGAGCCTGGATTCGTGGCCTTACCTTTCAATGACCTGAGAAATGAAAGTTGGGTCTCACTGTAATTATTATTATTATTATTATTATTATTATTATTATTATTATTATTATTATTATTATTATTATTATTATTATTATTATTATTATTATTATTCGAGGCTGGCACCTTCCAGTCAGTAAGCAGGCAATTCACCTGCGACCCCAATTATTTCCCTAATTCAAACTGTGATGCAAATTCGTGATGAATGTTCAGTAGGTCATTGTTACATGAATTACAGAATAATTGGAGAATTAAGTTGCAAATTCGTGATGTTGATTCTGCAAGCACTTCTTAGCCGTTGATCACCAGTGTCACTTAAGGAGAGAAAAAGTGGGCCTAAATCAACACTGATTTTTATGGATTTTTAAACAATGATATTTAAGGGCCGTGTCATCTCAAGTCTAGCCATCTGGTTCCCTTCGCTTGAATTTGACTGTACTCAAGAGATAATAATCTATTTAAACTGCACATATCATACTTTACAATTTAAGCATTTACAGATACAGATAAAAATTAAAGCAAATTAATAAAATACCAGGAGAATTGTTTGGGGGTAATCAAGCGTCGCGTCCTCGCTTCAACTTTTGAGGTTCCAACTGCACGGCGACATCATACTCAGTAGAGAGACTGTTCCTTTCATTGCCTTAAAGCAGCATCCCTTAATTAAGGGTCTGACTGGGCTTTGCAATGTCAGCACTTCGTAGTTTTCAAATGGCCACATTACTAACAAAGCTAACAAAATTCTACCGTAGTTAGTTTTGATAACCCATTATTATCAATATTTAAGGTGGGTCATAATCCTTCTAAGCTCCAGAAGGCAGTGCGATGAAATTCGGCATAAAAATGAAAAGCAAGAGACCAGAAATATACAGTATAACAGTTATAATAGAGTCGGTCATGAAATTGTGTACCACTGTTCATTTCGCTAAGCAATATGGTCACTCACCTACCCAGTTTGCATCGTCACTTCAGCTTCACAAAAACACATACATTTTACTCTTTGAAATTTTCAGAGGTTGAGAGAGAGAGAGAGAGAGAGAGAGAGAGAGAGAGAGAGAGAGAGAGAGAGAGAGAGAGAGAGAGAGAGAGAGAGAGAGAGTCTGTTATGGGCCCTGAACCATACCCATCATTAACCACCTCATGTATTTGGTAAAAAAAAAAAAATCTGGAAAATCCTTTTGAATAGTATACGTACCATGGGTATTCCAACCTTGAATTGAACTGAATATAGAATTTCGGCCGAAGGCCAAGCACTGGGACCTATGAGGTCATTCAGCGATGAAAAGGAAACTGACAATGAAAAGGTTTGAAAGGCGTAACAAGAGGAAAACCTCTTGTTAGGAGAGGGTTGAGGGAAGTATATAAGATGGAAGAAAGAGAATATGAAAGGAGGCACAGTAAAAGGAACGAAAGGGGTTGTAGCAGCTAGGGGGGCACATTGAAGGCACGCTGCAAAAGCCTCCAGGAATGCCTGCAGATTCCAACCTTGGGGGACTTCACAATCTACGAGCATTTTTGGAAAATGTTGAAAATTTCCCCAATCCTGTGACCACAATACTCCTCTCCATAACAATTTCCAGATTCCCAAGGGAAGTTCAAACCTCCACCTCCTACAAAAGCAAGAATATGACCCAATAATGTCAGAAAAAAACCACCTAGAAATGTCTCAAGATTTCCAATATAAGAAAAAAAAAACTACCTGGAAACTCCTCGTTCTTAGCGGTGTCCTTATTGCCATTTCTACTGCACCTGTTGCATATCAAAACTACCTTTCCGTTTTCGCGTTGAGAACTACAATGAGGCTTACCGCTGTGACAGGACAGGAATTGCTTTTGAACAATCAGAGCCCTACACCATAAACAATGTTTCTAACACCTCCTTTTCTTGGCTGAAATCTTTGGGTTTTGGCGAAGCGTCTTCGTAGACGATTCCTTATTGGCTGGTGAGACGAAAACCCATTTTCAGAAATTTCTATGAAGATTATTATTACCTCCAGTATTAAGTAAAAAAAGTTATTAACAGATAAATAAATGGACATAGACACGCAAATAAAATAACTGGGAATCCTCTTAAAAAATTCAATATAATAATGATTGAAATATTTAAATATTCAGCTTGTTAATCGTAAAATGGAAATTGGCCGGAAAATCTTTATTTCAGAAGATCCAGCGAAAGACTGGATATGAAAGGCATCTGAGTTTCTGCCATTGCAATGCAGTGGTCAGCCAGTAACTGCTGGGGTTCTGATGGGGGTGGGGGGATTCCTAGGGACTTCACCTCTGGGGGCATTATAAATTATTTATTATATAATAATATATATATATATATATATATATATATATATATATATATATATATATATATATATATATATATATATATATATATATATATATATATATATATATATATATATATATATATATATATATATATCAAATTAGCCCAAATACCCTTTGATGTTTGCTGGGTGAAAAGTTAGGATAAGCCAAGCCTGACCAGGTAATGTGACGAACGTGTGTCATTTTCTAGCATCAGGTTTAATACATTTTTATTTATTTATTCATTTATTTAATTGTTAATTTATCAGTTTTACTGAAAACTGATCTATGCTTTCTTTATTTCCATTTCACCTTCTGTTACTTCTTTCGAATGAACACCATAATATTCTTTGAGAGCTTTCATTTTATGTCAGTGGCCCCTGTGGTCTTGTTCCATATGAATAAGGTTCATCTTCTGAAGAATAATAATAATAATAATAATAATAATAATAATAATAATAATAATAATAATAATAATAATAATAATAATAATAATAATAATAATATTAATAATAATAATAATAATAATAATAATAATACTAATAATAATAATAATAATAATAATAATAATAATAATACTCATTTTGCTGGGAGTTTTATCTGGGCTACAACTAAAATGTGGAATAGTTTGCCTCCTAGTGCAGTTGTCGAATCCTCTGATCATCAACTATTTAAGCGAGGAGCAAATTCATTCCTTGCTTTCTTTGCTGACGTCTCCTGAATTTCAGGTGTATCGGTTTCATTTTTTATTCCCTTATGTTTATTTATCATCTTTTCCTATAACTTGCCTCTCTCTCTCTCTCTCTCCTCTCTCTCTCTCTCTCTCTCTCTCTCTCTCTCTCTCTCTGTGCGTGTGCAGGCTGATTTCCCTTTGGATCCCTCTTGGTTTTATTATAGTCTGTTGACTCTGTCAATAAGGGTTTTCAGCTGAAGTTCAAGAAAGAAAGGAGGAGGAGAGAATGACAGAATGACAGAAATCTAGTCTCCAGCAACTGACCCCAAACGAAAATTGTAATAATTTACCTGTAAAAAATAATAAAACGCGATCTTCATGCACTCACTAATTGTCTGAGATATGGACTGACTTTCACGATGAAATGCTGATCCTATGGAACTACACAGGCCCACACAGCTACAGCTACAGCAGTAACACAGCAGGAATCAAGCACGTGAAAGTAGGATCTACAAAACTACAGCAGAGCACAATCTACCTTTCCTGGCTTCTCAGCTTACGGAAGATATCAAAATAAGCTTTGTATAACTCATGTCAAAAACAGAATTTGAAAACAAAGCCTTTGCATTTTACATTACAATTTCAGGACAAATTTATGACTAGGGAACATAATTACAAAATAACAGAGAGAGAGAGAGAGAGAGAGAGAGAGAGAGAGAGAGAGAGAAGAGAGAGAGAGAGAGATTCAGTGTTATTTTCTATATTCTCTCAACTTAAATCCTTTTATCCACAGACAGAGAGGGAGATAGATAGATAAACAAATGGATAAACAGAGAGAGAGAGAGAGAGAGAGAGAGAGAGAGAGAGAGAGAGAGAGAGAGAGAGAGAGAGAGAGAGAGAGTAGTTTTCACTGTTGTAATTGTCATATGCTCTCTCTACTTAAATCCTTTTATGCATAGAGAGTGATGGGGATAGATAGATAGACAAATGGATAAACAGAGAGAGAGAGAGAGAGAGAGAGAGAGAGAGAGAGAGAGAGAGAGAGAGAGAGAGAGAGAGAGAGAGAGAGATGATATCTATGGTTACCAAATATCCTGAATTACCATTTTCTATAAAGACAATTTCCCTACCTGGGTAGAAAACGTAAAAATTATTTCAATGGTTAACTATGGAAATCTCGTCTGCCTCGCTTTTCAATTTCATAAATCAACTAAAATCATTACAAAGATAAAGATATTTATATCATTATATGACAAAAGGCATTACTATTAATACAAAGAAGATTTCTGCTTGCTAGTGATACTAAATAAAAGGTATTACGTGTTTTACTAACAAATATAAGATATTATTTATTAAGTACAGTTTTCTCAAGATCGTACACTAAAGACATCTATTGAGTGCTATGACAATCTTTGGATGAAGTTTGGTTGTTTGAAGACAAAACTATTATGTATTCATTTAGTGAGATCACGAATAAATCCTTTATCAATATATATGATAACTAATATGGTAAGAAGTAGTACATATTTCTAAAATTGATCCTTAATTAGGGGACATTTTGAAGAACGTGAAAAGTTTTCAGCAAAGGGACGAAGCTCGTTCTGGTAACAAACAATGGCTCCTCCTTGCACGGAGAGGAAGCAGGAATACCAACATTAATAGAGGCTTTAACGTGCAATTAAGGTCCAATGACGAAGTATTCTACGAAAATCAATGAACGAAAGATGGTCAAAGATTCTCGTAAGGAATACTTCATCATTTACGATCCAAAAATTAGCAAATAATGTGGAAAAAGTACGAAAATTCTCTTGTTTAAAAGTCTAAAAAGTTGGCATTCATGACACATCAAGGACTATTCGAAGTAAACTTCATGAATCCTTTAAATTCTATTTTGATTGAAATTTTGCTAATTTGGAGATATATTCAATAAAAATAATTGTTTCTAGTTGAAGGTATGTTTCGAGTTTCCTAAAATTCGTGGAAATTCGAAAATTGAGGTTGAAATACGTCGGAATTTGCAACTCAGAATTATCAACCTTAAAAATCCTGCTATAAATAATACAAAAGGAATGATATATTATATCATAAATAGATGTAATTTCCATCAATTTGTATAAGAACTATATCCAATTTCTCCCCGCAAAAAAACTAAACGTACATTTTCACTTGGTAATCCTGTTACCCATATCAGTACCAATATCATTTTAAGCATTTCCTGACCTTTTTATTGTATTTTTTCTTTATATGATATTAATATAGAGGATATTCTGACTTTATTACACTTCTAAGAGATAATTCAATCTTTATAACCTTGTGGAAGGTTACGAGAAACTTGAAGGGCAAATTATCATTCTTTTAGGATATCAGCTATGTAAACTCTCGCATATTCAGGCCATTATCTTCAAGATGAAATATGTTAATGTAAGGAAATTTGTTCCTTTATAAAATGCATCATGGAAGGAGGTATTTGAACGTACCCAGTGATGGTTTTCTGGACTCATTTAGTCTGGAAAAAACTTAAAAAGAATCGCATTGCTGACACCCTGTAGCCCTGTAGCCAGCCATACAAACCCATGAAAAAATTAAAAGTGCGAACCGAAAGAAAAATATCATTTATGTGAGATTTTGCAGAGATTAAAGCTAAGAATAATAATATGAATCCTTCTCTCTATAAAGTACCTGTAGTTTTGCCATAATTTAGACTATAATAATATGTGGAATAATCATATTTTGTTGGCAATTCTATCTTTTCGCCGGCTAACAGTCCCGGGCAGTGTATGTATTACCAGAACCCAATTCGTGAATTCCCTCGTACATTTTCATGCTTTTGGCTTCAAATACTTCTTTGCTAGGCATCAAGAGGCATAAATAACTGTATACAAGCTTTATTTTTTAATACAGTCCTTGCAATCACTTATTCGGAAATTTTCATCTTGCCTCGCTATCAAAAGCACAACAGTTTCCTTTTTGAACACCGTTTTGCTTGGGGCAATCAATAGATGGCGTCTGTAGTCCACAGTTCTGAAATTAAATCCGGTCCAATCCAGTTTCCAGAGCTGATTTTGCCTACGTCACAGTCATCTGAGGCCCTTCGGTACTTGGGGGAAAACGAGGCAACGGTATTTTAATTGGAAAATGCTAGTTTCCGAACTACCAAATGGTCTAGTCTCTGTGAGGTTCGCCTTTTTTTTTTTTTTTTTTTTGAAAATATAAATGATAATGAATATCAGACGTTTCATCGAATATACTGCGTTCGTGAAAGCCACCTGAGATATTTGCAGATAATTTCAAGCTTGCAATGTCAGTAATTAGAGTTAGGATAATTTTATTAATGTTTATTAGATAATAATCTATAATATTTAAGAAATTTTCAGCTTTATTTTGGTAGGCATAGAGCAGCGTAATGCTTACCAAATATACCAATTTTTTTTAGTGTTCTGTTTACGTGATATCACATAATACTACTACTACTACCACTACTTCTGATAATAATAATAATAATAATATAATTTGGCAGCAGACCCTCTTTTAAACAGGTTCTATTGAATATTATTGCTGCATTTATTTTGTAGAAGACTTTTTCTATTTTCCTTATAGCGGACTTCTCTTCAGTGGAGATGCGTGCTAACAGCTCGCCTATATTTGTCATTTCATGGGGGAAAAGTCAAAATCTGGATTCTGCTTCTTTATATATTCTATACAGTTGGTTCTATACAATTGTTGCCGCGACGCGTTTCGACAGACTCTTCTGTCATTCTCCAGCGGGAGCTAGTAGAGGACTGGCAGATCAGATTGCATAGGTCCTTCTGAATTTATACACGGGCTTCAGCGGGGGGTCATGGATGGCGAATTCTGATTGGTTGCAGTCAGCGAACTTCAAGCCAAATTTCTGCGGCGAAGCTCGATCCTGACAGATCTTCGCAACCTGGGAATGTCATTCATTCCAGCGTTCCCATTGGCCTGCCGTTGCGTGATGTCATGCCGGCTGATATCATCGGTAGTTTGGCTGCTATTGGGCTGCGGATGAATGATGTCATTATCTACTCTTTCTGTCGTAGTCGGGGGATTGTCTCGAAGGGCGCCTCGCTCATCAGGGGCATCTCCATTCTCAGGGTTGTCGTTTTCAGGTATTCGTTGGATTTGGTGGGTGTTCTGCATTATTCTTCTTAAATTCGTGGGTAGGAGCGATGCCTCCTGCGTCGTATTCATTGTTGGTTTTCTCTCGGCAATGAGAAGCGCCTGCCTCTAGCAGGCGCAGATGTCGAGGGTCGGCGGCTCTCCCGATTATACTTATATTTTGTATAATACTGTCGCGGGAGATGGAAATATTGTGAGTAGCACGGGCGTGGTTCATGATGGCACCCTCCTGGGCGTGGCAGGAGATCCTTTTTGACAGACGCATCGTGGTCATTCCAATATAAGCGCCGGGGCATCCTCGGACAGGACATACAAATTGGTAGACCACGTTCTTCTGCTTGAGGGGTTCTCTTGCTGGCGGAGAGGGGTTATTTTTCACCGCCAGATCACGGGTGCGGCGGTTCTTATAATAAATTATAAGATTTATTCTCTTACTGTCTTCGGTCGGGGTGACGTTTTCCATGACGATTTTCTTCATGGAGTTCTCGTCCTCACGGTACTGGGGATGCATCCGGGCCTTATAATAGATCTTTATGTCATCTTGGGGGGCAGGTTGTGTGTTCTCACCGTTGTACCATTTTTCCAGGCCAGTTCGAATTTCTTAGTTGATGAGTTTGTTGGTGAAACCATTGTTCACCAACATTTGTGCGGCACGTTCGAATTCCTTGTTGGTGTCCTGCCAGGTGGAGCAGTGGGAGAGGGCCCTTTTAATGAAGGTCCTGACTGTCGTGTTCTTAAACCTAGCAGGGCACTCGCTATCCCCATTCAAGCAAAGTCCCAAATTGGTGGATTTTGTGTAGACTGATGTCTTCAAGTTCCGTTCCGTCTTTGTGACCATAACGTCGAGGAAGGGGAGCCGGTCGTCTGTGCTGAACTCGACAGTGTAGTTCAACACACTACATTGTTGGAAGGTCAGACGAAGGGCTTCAACCTCCTCCTCGTTGTCTGCTTGAACGAAGACGTCGTCGATATATCGGGGAGGAGGTTGAAGCCCTTCGTCTGACCTTCCAACAATGTAGTGTGTTGAACTACACTGTCGAGTTCAGCACAGACGACCGGCTCCCCTTCCTCGACGTTATGGTCACAAAGACGGAACGGAACTTGAAGACATCAGTCTACACAAAATCCACCAATTTGGGACTTTGCTTGAATGGGGATAGCGAGTGCCCTGCTAGGTTTAAGAACACGACAGTCAGGACCTTCATTAAAAGGGCCCTCTCCCACTGCTCCACCTGGCAGGACACCAACAAGGAATTCGAACGTGCCGCACAAATGTTGGTGAACAATGGTCTCACCAACAAACTCATCAACAAAGAAATTCGAACTGGCCTGGAAAAATGGTACAACGGTGAGAACACACAACCTGCCCCCCAAGATGACATAAAGATCTATTATAAGGCCCGGATGCATCCCCAGTACCGTGAGGACGAGAACTCCATGAAGAAAATCGTCATGGAAAACGTCACCCCGACCGAAGACAGTAAGAGAATAAATCTTGTAATTTATTATAAGAACCGCCGCACCCGTGATCTGGCGATGAAAAATAACCCCTCTCCGCCAGCAAGAGAACCCCTCAAGCAGAAGAACGTGGTCTACCAATTTGTATGTCCTGTCCGAGGATGCCCCGGCGCTTATATTGGAATGACCACGATGCGTCTGTCAAAAAGGATCTCCTGCCACGCCCAGGAGGGTGCCATCATGAACCACGCCCGTGCTACTCACAATATTTCCATCTCCCGCGACAGTATTATACAAAATATAAGTATAATCGGGAGAGCCGCCGACCCTCGACGTCTGCGCCTGCTAGAGGCACTCCTCATTGCCGAGAGAAAACCAACAATGAATACGACGCAGGAGGCATCGCTCCTACCCACGAATTTAAGAAGAATAATGCAGAACACCCACCAAATCCAACGAATACCTGAAAACGACAACCCTGAGAATGGAGATGCCCCTGATGAGCGAGGAGCCCTTCGAGACAATCCCCCGACTACGACAGAAAGAGTATAGATAATGACATCATTCATCCGCAGCCCAATAGCAGCCAAACTACCGATGATGTCAGCCGGCATGACATCACGCAACGGCAGGCCAATGGGAACGCTGGAATGAATGACATTCCCAGGTTGCGAAGATCTGTCAGGATCGAGCTTCGCCGCAGAAATTTGGCTTGAAGTTCGCTGACTGCAACCAATCAGAATTCGCCATCCATGACCCCCCGCTGAAGCCCGTGTATAAATTCAGAAGGACCTATGCAATCTGATCTGCCAGTCCTCTACTAGCTCCCGCTGGAGAATGACAGAAGAGTCTGTCGAAACGCGTCGCGGCAACAATTGTATAGAACCAACTGTATAGAATATATAAAGAAGCAGAATCCAGATTTTGACTTTTCCCCCATGAAATGACAAATATAGGCGAGCTGTTAGCACGCACCTCCACTGAAGAGAAGTCCGCTATAAGGAAAATAGAAAAAGTCTTCTACAAAATAAATGCAGCTGAAGCAGCAATAATATTCAATAATAATAATAATGTAAAGGCCACGATGAAAAATGATTCATCCGGGAGATGTAGAGAGCTCAGTCTTCTGCCATCTTGGAGTTGCAAGATTTTGTTGACAGCTTTTGTCTAAGGTTATATTTGCAATGGGTTTGTGAGGCTGCTCGTTTTTCGAGATCATTTCAGACGAAAAGGGAAGCATTAGAAGAGTAGAAGAGCCATTTTTGAAGACAATTAAATTGATATTCAGAGGTTTATTAGGCAACAGTAATTTCATTAAAACAAAAACGTTTATTGCATAATCTTTTATACATGAAGGAGTTGGTTAGGTAGCAAACCTGATCGTGTATCATACGGAAAGTAGCCCCGGAGTGGCTTAAGATGCTGAGACTGGTTATTTTTTGACGATTTTAACTCATCCTGACATTATTAAATTTTGCTTATATACTTCTTTTGAATATACCAGAATAATGTACACGCATTCCGCTTTCCTGTGACACCAGAATGAGCGTATAGCATGGGCAATAACTTCACAGACAACGTACAAAGAAAAATATTGCTATTGACAACTCTGGCTCTTAGAGAGACCTTACAGAGGCATTTTGACAGAAAGGGTTAGCTGGCAGAGCAGAATGCTATAAAGCCAAGGGATCCAACAGGGGAAGCATCCCAATTTTAAATAAGAAATACGGAGATAAATAATCTATAAGAGAGGTAATACAAAGAAACAAATTTTAGAACTGTCTCCTTTAATTTTGGCATAGTCTGCACTAATAGCAGTTTTCAGTTTCGCAATCCTGTGCTTGATTAGACTTAAAATACTGCACTTTACCCAGCTGGGGGAGGAGTCTGCTAGGACCCAGTTGCAATATATTGCAAAGTTGCTTTCATGAGTCAATTCTGATGCAAAATAACAATTCATTTCCAGTTTTTCCATACACAAAATTCAATACATTGCATAAACCTTGAATACGGACCCATCAAACATATGAACATTATTATTAAATTAATAACTTTAGCAATCTGCGGAGCTTCACTGATATTCAGAGAGAGAGAGAAGAGGGTATAAGTATTTTCTGATATCTGCCAACATTCTCTGTAAACAAATAGATTAAAAATTTTTTGCCGACGCCTTGACTAGAATAATAATTTCTGTTCATTAACCCTAGCTATAAATAAATAGATAAATAAATAAATGAATAAATAAATAAATATATAAATAAATAAATAAATAAACTAATCCCATTACTTAGCTATTTATTCTCTGGGACAAAAGAATATAATCTCTTTAGCAGGCTCTGCAACAGAAACTTCGAGTGGGCACGTCTATTTATGTGACCTCAGCATACAATACACTGTAAAAATGACCTTAAGTAAACACTGAGGAGATGCATAAATAAATAAACTAAATAAGGTAATGTATCAATTGGATTATACTTGTTCGTAGAAAGGTCCATTGAGGAGATACATATAATTACCTGAGGCAATGTATCAATTGGATTATAGCCTACTTGTTTATGGAAAGGTACAAGACATGTTGAATGTCGATTGGAGTGGCTGTAAGTTTGTGGTGTTGAGGAAATAAATATATTTGTCTGTTGAGGAAAACTGTCGACTTTGATAACTGATTTATTTTAATGGTCCTGAAGTGAGGTTTTTAAAAAAATATGCCAAGGCTCCACAGGGTTTCATTCACTGATTTATTTCTCCTCCTGCATTCATAATCATATGCATGAATAACTATATATGATTTTATCTATTCACCTGGTTATTGAAATTGAATTTACATACATACATACATATATATATATATATATATATATATATATATATATATATATATATATATATATTTATATATAATATACATATATATATATATATATATATATATATATATATATATATATATATATATACTGTTGTCTATAACTCTACACAAACAATTATCTACGAGAGTATCTTGTTGGATTAATAAAATATTTATGATAACAGCAAAATTCCATTTCAGTCTTACTTCTACCCATAAGGGGGAATTAAAAAAACAACGATTTAGTTAATATTCCTAGTTCCTATTAGTAAGAAGAATATTCCCCAAATTATACGAAAAAACATACTTCATAGGTAAACAAACCCTCTACCAGACAGACAGAGAGAGAGAGAGAGAGAGAGAGAGAGAGAGAGAGAGAGAGAGAGAGAGAGAGAGAGAGAGAGAGAGAGAGAGAGAGATTACTTTTCCATCATACGAAAGTCATAATGACGTATTAAGTGCATATGTAATGTGGTATATTTTAATTAATAATGCATAATTGCTTAAATGGACAAGTTGAGAGTATCATTTGATGAACCACCTCATTATTATATACATAACCCCTAAATGTCACCGGTACTGTTGACCAATATTTGATAGTCAAGAAATTACCATGTCACTAATCTTAGCATATTTCAGACCATGGCAAAAATGACATTATCGGCGTGACCTAGGTTATGCATTTATGAGGCAATATCACAAAATGTCTTAAAATATCTGACCTTTCATAGAATCAAACCTGGTCAATGTACGATTCTTGGTTAGATCTCGGTTAGACAATTTTTTTTGAAAACGTGCGATGCAAACCTGTCTATGAAGAGATGCAGATTGCATAAGCAGAGATCAGAGATTGCGTTTTGGCATATAAGCTGTTTCTAGAATCAGTTTGTTGGTCAATAAGTTGAGGCGACGCTACAAGTGCAAGATGAACGCCAAGGCATGAGAATGATTTCTTTTTCTAATCTCTTTCTGTGTCTGTTTGTCTTTTTGTGAATCTTTGTTTTGAAATGAAGCCTTACACTGCAAGAAATGACGATCAGAAACAGTAAACATAATTTTAATTCCTATTTATGATCTATAGGTACTTCTCTTCTTGGGGCTAGTAGCAGTTGCTGTGGGAGATGAGCGCCCGGTGTACGGCGCTAGAGACGAGGAGGTAATTCTTCTTTGGGTGTAAGTCCCAGTATAAGGTACTGAATGAATACCGGTAGGTTCTTTTAAAATGGTGATGTATTCTCGAACAGAATTAACGTATACAAGAGGATACAGAGAGGAGCTGTGTCGGCGTGTGTTGTTATTCTTCTTCTCTTTCCGCCTACCACTGTAGCCAGATACAGTTACTAATATCCTAACAATGATATTAATTATGTAGCAGCAGAGATGATATTGAATGTAGTATGTATATATATACTAAGATTACAGATTCCCTACTGCTCCTGGCAATGATAATACATGTGAGTATTTTTACATGTGCCTAAACATACAATGCTAAATGTGTTGCCAAATTGGCAATACTTGGTTAACAATAAAACATCACGATCCGTTGCGATTCGATCTTGATGATTGTCATACACTTCCCTTCCCCTTGGCGTTCATAAAGGTTTTATGGACGATGAGCCAGTCTTTGTGATCGCCGTACTTGTTGATGGATAGTTTTGGTTGACTGTGCTGATGCTGGAGAGGATTGAAGGGGACTGTCATCCTGATGCTGTATGGCAAGTGTACGGATGGAATGTAGAAATCTGCGGTTGCGCCAGAGTACTCCTCGTGCTGCCGTTTTTATCAGGTAGTCTCGATTCCTTCCTTTACCCATAACTGTACCAACTTTGTCCCAACGTTTTGAAATAGGGTCTTGGATCCTAATGGTTGCTCCGATAGGAATAGGGGGTAGAGGTTTGGCATGTTTGTTGTATCTGTCAACAGAATTCTTGAATTGTTCTGCTGCTCGTTGATCACAATCAATAGTTCTCTTCTGCCATTTAGGTGCAAAAGACTTTGCATGTGCAGGCACGCATGAACGAAGGGGTTTTCCATATAGGATTTGTGCTGGGCTCTGACCATCAGGTTTAGGTGTGTTTCTTAGTTCTAGTAATCCACGATCAAATGCTTCGCAGTTCCTGATATCTCCATTACTTGAGACTTTCATTATGAGGTGTTTGATCGCCTTCACAGCAGATTCTGCGTGTCCATTTGACTGTGGGTAATGTGGGGTGGATAAGTCATGGCGAACTCGCCAGCGTTTCAGAAAATCGGCGAAGTCATGGCTTGTGAATTGGGGTCCTCCGTCCGTTCTGAGTCTGATGGGTACACCCAAATCCCTGAAGAAAGTCCTGAAAAGTTTAATAGTTTTGGACGTTGTAGTATCATTTCCACAATGACCGACTGCTGGCCATCCTGAGTATCTGTCAACATAGACGAGGTAAGCCCTACCAGCAACACTGAAGAAATCTGCAGACACGGACTCAAACGGTCTGGAGGGTGTGTCAGTATTGATGAGGTATGGTTCTTTTTGTTGACTTGGGAGCATGACCTGACATGCCTCACATGTGCGAACTACATTAGAGATGTCATTATTGATACTTGGCCACCATACGGTTTGTCTTGCTTGTCGTTTGGTTGCTTCAGTACCGCGATGATTGTCGTGAAGTCTCGTCAAAACCTGTCGTCGAAGGTTTTGTGGCACTAGGATTCTTGCACCATATAATATGAGGTTCCCATCTAAAGATAATTGGTCACGTACTTTCCAGTAAGGTAATAGATCTTCTGGAAGTGCCTTGTTTGAGGGGGGAAATCCTGTTATCACTTGTTCGACGATCTGTTTGTAGGTTTTGTCGGTGAGTGCTGCACGACGTATTTCTTCCAGGATGGGGTCACTAGATGAAGTGTCTTGAGTAGTTGTAACTGGTCCTGCAGAGATAGAGAGGTTTCTTATAGTGGCGATGCTGCATATTACGGCACTTCTGATGCACATACTTGTCTCATTTCCCAGGGTTAAGTCGTCCTCTGTAGTCTTGGATTTTCGATACAGTCCAAAGTATATGAGTTTCGAAGTGGAATCAGTGGTTTATGGTCAGTTATGTGACTAAATTGTGCTAGACCTAGGAGATAATATTTGCATTTCTTCATGGCCCACACTACTGCAAGCATTTCCAATTCGATTGTACTGTACCTGCTTTCCACATCTGCCAAAAAACGTGATCCACATTGGACCAAACGCCATACACCTGCATGTTCTTGTAAGAGGGCGTAACCAATACCGTTGAGTCTTGATGCGTCTGTCTGTAGCACCGTTGGTAGAGTATGGTCGAAATGCGCCAATATGGGGGGTTCTGCAAGTGCTTTCTTCGTCTTCAGAAAAGCTGCGTTATGATCTGATGTCCATATAAATGAATTCTTTGGGCTCATAAGTGGTCAAAGAACTTGTGCGGTTGAAGCGATGTCTGGAGTGAATTCAGCCAATTGATTTACGAGTCCCATGAATGACCTTAAGTCTGTGATATTAGCTGGTGTAGGGAACTCAGTGATTGCTTTTATTTTATCTTTGTTAGCTGCTATACCTGTCTCAGAAATGGTATATCCGCAAAATGATACACTGGGAGAAGCAATGCACATTTTCTCAGCATTCAAAGTTATTCCATGAGCACAACATCGGTTCAAAACGTCTTTGATACGTTGGCAATGACTTTCAAGGTCGTCATCCCATATGATGATATCATCGACAACTTTAGCGAGGTTAGGTATTCCTGACAAAGCTTCGTCACCTCGACGGTTATATTCATCACCAGTTGAGCAAAGGCCCATTGGTCCTCGACAAAATGTGAAGCGTCCTAGTGGGGAGATGAATGTTGTAAGATGACGGTCTTCTTCTGCCAGTGGAATTTGCCAGTAGCCATGCAGTGCGTCAAATGTTGTAAAATATTTTGCTTTTCGATCGATACGCCTCATGGCTTCCTGTGGCGTCAGTGAGGGGTGGGTTGGACGATCCACTTGAGTATTAAGTTTCGTCATGTCCACGGTGATCCGCACACCTCCTTTTGGTTTGGGAACTGCAACCATAGGATGGCACCACACAAATGGCTGATCTCCTGCTGGTGCTATAATACCTTGAGTGACCAGTGCTTCTAGTTCGTTCTTGACGTCTTCTTGCCAAGAGTATGGCACTTGTCTTGCGGTATGAATGGCAAATGGCTTTGCGTTTTCCCTCAGATGTATTTTCATAGGCGAACCAGACATTTTTTTTAAGTATGATGCCATTCTTAAGGTCATCCTTTGTTACTAACACATCGGGGAATTGCTGAAGAAGTTCACTCTTGAAGTCTGCTGAAGACTTTCTTGACGGTGATCCTGAAGATGAGGACGGCTGCGGCAGGGAGTTGTTTTGAGATAAGTGCTTTACTTGACCTTGTTCACTCTTCTTCGGTATTTGTTGAGGAAATTCCTGTGGCACAATCCGAAGGGCTTGAGCGTGAGACCATGACAATAGAGGTCGGGAGAGATTGGACATGACATTTATCCATCCAGTCATGCTCTCATTCCCATACATCATAGTAGCTTGCATAGATCCCAGGACGTCACCGTTGAAATCGCTGTCGTCAGGGATTCGTAGTCTCAGGGTATCAGACGAGTCCAAATCTTTTAGTTGAAGTCCCAAGCTTTTTAAGTGTTGTCTACCTATAACAGTTGTGTCTGATCCTGTGTCTGGAATTACATCTAATAGTCCTTGCTTGTTCCCGAATACTATTTGTAATGGAATCACAGGACAAGGTGTGGTCCTATTTTTCCAGCATTGATGGCTCTGACATTAGCCTCGGATTTCAAACTTGATATGATCCCTTGATTTTGATTGCCCTTTTGGTTAGATGGATGTCCCCTTGAATTGCTTTGCTGGGACTTGAAGCAGATCTTTGCGAAATGTCCTTTTTTGTTGCATGTTGTGCACTTTGCGTCCTTTGCTGGGCACTTGTTTCTAGGGTGACGATCACCTGCGCACCAATAACAAGATTGGCCCTTGTTACTTTTCTTCTGCAGTGCTTCTTCTGGGGTTGCTTTCTTATTTAATGAGGCTTCTTGCTTGTTTTGATGATTTTGTTTCTTCATACTCTTCTTGTATGTTGAAATTGCATTCATTGTGCCTTTAGCTGGTTGATACTCCACTTGTATGGCACTTGAAGTCCTTTGTGCTGCTTCACGAGAACGAACAACAGTCAGGAAGTCAGATAATGATGTATTGGCTTTCATTCTTAATAAATGCTGCACTGTTTCATTATCCGTTAAGCCGACAAGTATTGCATGTTTCAGCTGATTATCAACACAATTTCTTCCTTTACACAAGTCAATATCATCAGCAATTTGCTTCAATCTTACCCAAAAGTTGTCGAAGGTCTCCCCAGGTTGTTGCCTGCATTTGGTGAATTCCAATCTTCTAAGAGATTCATTCCTCTGTTCCTTGATGTGGGTTATAATTTTGTTGATTATGTCGTCCACAGGTAGAGTTGAATCAGGTTTCACTCCCAAAGTGTGATCTAAGACACGCAAAACTTCATCTTCTAAGCAAAGTCTCAAAGAAGCAAACTGCTTTGGTTGAGGCAATGTATGAAAATCAATAAGGGTTGTATAATCGCTCCATTTTAACTTCCATTCTTGAGCTCCTCTAAGTGAAACATCCAGTTTTAGCTTCTCAGGTAAGTGAACCTGGGCTTTTGGTGCACTTGTAGTGAGAGTTGTGGGAGTTGTGTGAATACCCTGCTGTATATTAGCCAAAAAATTGAGCCATTTGTTAATGTTGTTGCATAAAATGCTGTTGTTGCTGCATGAGTTGCTGCTGTTGCAGTTGTTGATGTTGCAACAATTGCATTAAAACATCATTGGTTGAGGCTGAAGAGGTAGAGGGGTTGATAGCAGAATCCATACTTGTAGCTCCGATATCCTCAGAAGGCGTAGACATCCCTGTAGTATCTTTATTCTTGTTTTTGCTGCCCATCGTAAGATGTGTGTCGTCAGTGATGACGTAACAGTGAAGGAGATGACGTCACGGAGTGGAGGAGGAAGGCGGGAGAAATGACTGCCGCTCTCCGCAGAGTCGCCGAGTGCGTGCGTGCGTGTGACAGTGTGATCAGTACTAACCAGTTACCCGATGACGGTGTTTGAGAGGGGATGTATCAGGAAGCAGAAACGAACATGAAAAGGCCGTGTGCTCATTAAATGATGAATAAAAGTCCCTAAACGTAATACACACCGTAACACTGCCACACTACACTTTATGCACTACACTGCACTTATACACTTCACTGCGAGTAACTGCAAAGTCAGTATCCCTTTGAAAATGACGAAAAGTTTACAGTTCACTTCGCTTGAAACACTGAGCTGATGGCGGGGTTTCCTTAAAACTTTTCTTTCGAGTTTTTTTACCACTTTCCCATAATCACTGCGCCATCTTCTTTGGGTGTAAGTCCCAGTATAAGGTACTGAATGAATACCGGTAGGTTCTTTTAAAATGGTGATGTATTCTCGAACAGAATTAACGTATACAAGAGGATACAGAGAGGAGCTGTGTCGGCGTGTGTTGTTATTCTTCTTCTCTTTCCGCCTACCACTGTAGCCAGATACAGTTACTAATATCCTAACAATGATATTAATTATGTAGCAGCAGAGATGATATTGAATGTAGTATGCAGGGTTGGAGTAATTACGACTCAAAATCTTAATTACAATTACAATTACAATTACATTATTAAAACTTTAAATTGCAATTATAATTACAATTACTCATGTGAAGTTCAATTACAATTACAATTACCACAAGACAGTCAATTATAATTACAATTATAATTACTCAGCTTCCAACAGTAAGCTTTGGTTGGAAAGAAAAACGCTACATCGTGCTGTTGTCATTTATTGAAAAATTACAACACTAGCTTGCACAATAACTAAATTAAAAATTTCCTATGATTAAAGGTATTTGCTCATTTAAATAAACAGTGGTGCATCTAGCTATGTAAATAGGAAAAAGATTGATTTAAGATTGAATTCTTGTACTTTTGAAAACATGGGTGAAAACAAATCTAACTTCTGACAGGCTTGTAAAAACTAAAGGTATTTGCTCATTTAAATAAACAGCGGTGCAACTAGCTATGAAAATAGGAAAAAAGATTGATTTAAGATTTAATTCTTGTACTTTTAAAAAATGCATGAAAACAAATCTAACTACTGATAGGCTTGTAAAAACTAAATTGCCATTTCATTTTTGAAGAAGTTGTAGGTGGTAGGATAACTTATATCTGAGTGGCTGCACTGGCTGGTAGTTTCTTAAACAATTCACTGTTACACTTGATCATTATCATTGATCTGAAAGAAGAGACCCCAAGTTGAGCTCTGTTTGCAGTAAAATAGTTTCCTGCAATGCTAAAAACTCCTTCAGATGGAGCTGATGTAGCAGTACACCCTAATACATCTTTTGCAAGATTCTTCAATGGACTCATCGCATGTGGTGCTTCTTTCCAGTAAAGTAATGGATCACTGCAAAATGGTTGAGTTCCTTCCTCTACATATTGCTTCAACAAAAGATTCATTGACACTGTGCTTCCCTCTGATCCTTGTTGATTTTCGACTTTGGAGGAACCTGGTAGGAAAGAGAACAATTTAGGTCTTTTTGGTTCAGGATCTTCTGGTAAACCTTGAGCAATATCATAAGTATTTCCGTCTTCTCTTGCTCTTTTCTTGTCCTTGTGAACCACCTCCGCTGCAAGCATCTCTTTGACATATGCCGGTCTTGGAAGCAATGAAATATGTCCCAGTCCACCAAACAAGGGAAGACAGTCAATTATAATTACAATTATAATTACTCAGCTTCCAACAGTAAGCTTTGGTTGGAAAGAAAAACGCTACATCGTGCTGTTGTCATTTATTGAAAAATTACAACACTGGCTTGCACAATAACTAAATTAAAAATTTCCTATGATTAAAGGTATTTGCTCATTTAAATAAACAGTGGTGCAGCTAGCTATGTAAATAGGAAAAAGATTGATTTAAGATTGAATTCTTGTACTTTTGAAAACATGGGTGAAAACAAATCTAACTTCTGACAGGCTTGTAAAAACTAAAGGTATTTGCTCATTTAAATAAACAGCGGTGCAACTAGCTATGAAAATAGGAAAAAAGATTGATTTAAGATTTCATTCTTGTACTTTTAAAAAATGCATGAAAACAAATCTAACTACTGATAGGCTTGTAAAAACTAAATTGCCATTTCATTTTTGAAGAAGTTGTAGGTGGTAGGATAACTTATATCTGAGTGGCTGCACTGGCTGGTAGTTTCTTAAACAATTCACTGTTACACTTGATCATTATCATTGATCTGAAAGAAGAGACCCCAAGTTGAGCTCTGTTTGCAGTAAAATAGTTTCCTGCAATGCTAAAAACTCCTTCAGATGGAGCTGATGTAGCAGTACACCCTAATACATCTTTTGCAAGATTCTTCAATGGACTCATCGCATGTGGTGCTTCTTTCCAGTAAAGTAATGGATCACTGCAAAATGGTTGAGTTCCTTCCTCTACATATTGCTTCAACAAAAGATTCATTGACACTGTGCTTCCCTCTGATCCTTGTTGATTTTCGACTTTGGAGGAACCTGGTAGGAAAGAGAACAATTTAGGTCTTTTTGGTTCAGGATCTTCAGGTAAACCTTGAGCAATATCATAAGTATTTCCGTCTTCTCTTGCTCTTTTCTTGTCCTTGTGAACCACCTCCGCTGCAAGCATCTCTTTGACATATGCCGGTCTTGGAAGCAATGAAATATGTCCCAGTCCACCAAACAAGGGAAGACAGTCAATTATAATTACAATTATAATTACTCAGCTTCCAACAGTAAGCTTTGGTTGAAAAGAAAAACGCTACATCGTGCTGTTGTCATTTATTGAAAAATTACAACACTAGCTTGCACAATAACTAAATTAAAAATTTCCTATGATTAAAGGTATTTGCTCATTTAAATAAACAGTGGTGCATCTAGCTATGTAAATAGGAAAAAGATTGATTTAAGATTTAATTCTTGTACTTTTGAAAACATGGGTGAAAACAAATCTAACTTCTGACAGGCGTGTAAAATTTAAAGGTATTTGCTCATTTAAATAAACAGCGGTGCAACTAGCTATGAAAATAGGAAAAAAGATTGATTTAAGATTTAATTCTTGTACT
>JANJGK010000008.1:60794721-60797221 GCA_039081455.1 Macrobrachium rosenbergii
CTGAACTTCATCCCAGGCTCCTCATAAGCGCTCGTTCGCCATTGAACCAAATGAATACAAATACGTGTGTGGGTGTGTGTGGGTGTGTGAGAGAGAGAGAGAGAGAGAGACAGACAGACAGACAGACAGAGAGACAGGGCGTTTGTTTGGTTTATTATAAAAAATGACGCGTTGTTGGAATAAATAGACATGACATTGACCCAGTCATAAATGAATTATAATTTCTTCTAAGAAATATTTGAATCGCATCGATTTCCTCTGAAAATATAAGTTTCTCACGTCTATAGAAACTGCTTTACTTACAGTACGAAATAAAATGGTGATCATGGAATGTTTTTCAAAATAATCACACTTTTACCAATTATATAATTGTTATTAATATAAAATTTACAGATTCGTTCTAAACTTCTTTTTCTTTTCAGGCAAGCTTCTCAGGAATAATGAAAAATTATTCACGTTTCTTTCCATTTACTTATTATAGTTAACAGACCCTTTCCTCGCTCATCGGCGATGTCTTCAGGACTAAATTATAAATGGACATACATGCTTTTAATTTTACATGCGGACTTGGCGCCTATGCCTAAAATTTCAAACTTGATGTTATTGGAGCGATGAATTTCTATTGATCGGTGGGTCTTATTGTTTTGCTGGTGGTCTGCGCTGCAGCAAGGGTATTCCTGGTGCTCCGCAGGTCACGCTTTACGTCCGCAGCGTGCAGCAAATGTCTTCGGGAACGGCGTGATTCCCGTCCCTGGCCGAGATAATCAATGTCCTCGTTGTCGATAGTCGTACTCAAGAGTGTTCTGTCGATAGTCTCCCTTCGGAGTCTCTCAGATATCCTGAGGTTTCCTTGAAGAACATCGGATGTCGTCCGTGTTCCTTTGTATGTTTTTCCTTATTCCTGATAAGTTTGCCTAAAGAAAAAAAGAAGAATAGACTGATTCAAAGTCTAGATAAAAGGACAGTGTCTGCAAATAAAAAAATTGACTTCAATAGCTTATATTACCCTGTATGTATATATATATATATATATATATATATATATATATATATATATATATATATATATATATATATATATATATATATATATATATATATATATATATATATATATATATATATATATATATATATATATATATATATATATATATATATATATATATAATATATATATATATATATATATATATATATATATATATATATATATATATATATATATATATATATATATATATATATATATATATATATATATATATATATATATATATATATATATATATATATATATATATATATATATATATATATATATATATATATATATATATATATATATATATATATATATATATATGAATGTCTTTTACTGTAATACTACAGTATAATATGAAGATAAGAAGGCCCATAAAACACTATTTGAACGTTGCAACCATATATTTCCGGCACTAGCTTCTGTGCCCTTGTTCACTGGAAAAATATGGACAGATGAAATGTTACAAGGGTATATATACGAAGCTAGTGCCCGAAATATATGGTTGCAAAGTTCAAATAGTGTTTTATGGGCCTTCTTATCTTCACATATATATATATATATATATATATATATATATATATATATATATATATATATATATATATATATATAATGTATGTTTTAGGATGTTTGTCTGCTGTCTTCTCTTTCATTCAAGTTTGTAAACCACTGTAGGAAACCATCCTCTCAAATAACAATTTCAGAAAATTTTGGAATCAAGTAACAGAGAGTAATTTCCGTCGAAAATAGATGAGGAAAATCAACTGTCATTGACTCTGCTGGTTATTTGATCCCCCTTTGGATAAGTCATCTTCCTTTACAAGATTAAAACTCGATAGGAACATTAAACCTCCGCTATCATCATCCACAGACTTTCCCTTCTACGCCAGACCTTCCTGATCGAATATCTTTTGCCACTAATATATACAATAGTCTGTAAAATATTTAAATCAACGAATATCATATAATTCTAGAAGTCAGTTTATTGACTATAGTATAATGCTTTTGCTTCGTGACTAGATCCGTAGATACACTCACGTACGCACTGACACTTTCAGACACACACCACAGATATGATACTAATATATATATATATATATATATATATATATATATATATATATATATATATATATATATATATATATATACATACATACATACATACATATGCATATGTATGTATGAATGTGTATATATATAGATAAGACCTACGTCGATATTATTTTTCATATTCAAACTATAGTTCCAGCAGTTCTTTCAGACCTCGATGCAAAAAAAAAAAAAAGAGAGAAATTTAGAAATTTCAAAGTTCATCTAACTGATCAGCTGAGTAACTTTCACTTAATATGCAAATGGAGTGACTAACCACCCACCGACGGAATCTAAAAGGTGTATTAGCAGGAAATATAAATGCATTTTTTTACTTGAAATAAAACGTTATATTAAAAATTA
>JANJGK010000008.1:60802221-60819721 GCA_039081455.1 Macrobrachium rosenbergii
GTTGTAATAAGCGTAAGTATTGAGATCTTACGTACCGAATTATTATATATATATATATTTAACAGTTATGAAACAACACTTTCCGAAGCCGTAGACTAGAAATATGTTCCAAACGCAGGAACTTTAATGCTTAATTTCTGGCTAGATTTTTAGCCCAATCATGCCATTAGCGGTTTGGAAATAACCACAATGTGTTTATTTTACATTGCTGAAGATTCTCTGACGCCTAAGAGCAAAAAACTATCGTAGAAATTCAGCTTTGGCGAAAAGTTGAGGAGGTGGACTTGTGGGGGGAACAGCCGGGGAGTTGTCTGCACACACCACTTTACAACCAGAATTATTCAGCTTAGAATCGGCTATCGAGCAGGTGCCTCACTATCTATTTCACCTATTTCATCCATGGCCACAAGAGACGATACAGATCAAAGCACACATGAACGAACTTCAAACACCAGGCTAAGGCTACGTTCACACAGGGCGTTTTTAACCGCGGCGGCCACCGCTCCTTTAACGCTGTAATCGTTCACACGAAGCGTTTTTGACCGCGGCGGCCAACGCGCGGTAATGCTTCTATATATATATATATATATATATATATATATATATATATATATATATATATATATATATATATATATATATATATATATATATATATATATATATATATATATATATATATATATATATATATATATATATATATATATACGAGTATATATATATATATATATATATATATATATATATATATATATATATATATATATATATATATATATATATATATATATATATATATATATATATATATATATATATATATATATATATACAGTATATAGATAGATAGATATACACTTTTTTGTGACATCCAGTGTCAGAATGGACTTGGAAGAAATAGCTTGCGTTTGGCAGTTGAATCGCAGACTGAATTGGCGCAAACAGCGCCAAAGACGGCACTGGGTACACCCAGTTTTACATGATAGACATACCTTTCCACTCATGACACAAGATGCTTACCTCATGTAATCGTTGGAGATGAGGCCTTTGGGATTATGCAAAATGTTATGCGACCATACAGTGGAAAACACCTGTCACACAAGAAGAAAATATTTAATTACAGATCGTCAAGAGCACGTACTGTAGGTACATAGAATGTACCTTTGGTATCTTAGCTAATAAGTGGCGCATATTCCATAGGTCTCTCAATGTCAACATTGACTTTGCTGAGGATATAATAAAGGCATGTTGCATATTGCATAACTATATAAGGGCAAGAGATGGTTACAGGTATGAAGATATACTTTATCAACCACCTATGCATAGTAAGCCTACATGAAGGTCATGTTCCAAGAGGAGGCATGTCTGCAACCTCTGCCCGAGACAGATAATATGTAGATTACTTTGTAAATGAAGGTAAACTCGAATGGCAGGACAGAATGATTTAGGAAAGTTTTCAAGTCTGACAAAGAACAAAAAAGGATAAATTATAGTCTTCCTAGTTATTAGAAATTGTTTGATGTAAATATAAGATTATATTGTACGTGAAAGAAAATGTGAGTTTCAGGTTATAATACTTTTGTATATCCATTGTGTTATTCAATTAACTACCCTAGGTTTTGTTTTTCCTTCATATCTTCAGAAGTGCAGAAAAGATCCACAATTTCTTCCCAACCCTTTTTCTTGACTATTCTGTCTCTGTACTCCTGAGATTTCATGTCCCAAATTGATGGGCGTTTTTCAATTTCATTTATGAATAAATCGGTGTCAAAATGATTCTTCTCCATAGTTAACAGTGACAGCAATGGAATAGTGTGTGTGACTGTGATCACGGGGACCAGACGTGGCGTGGGTTGCTATGGTAACGCACAATCTCTTTTCTTATTGTAGTGCAGCAGATAATTGCATATTTCATAAGAATCGTTCAGATAGTGAAACAAGCATGAAATTTTGCACAAGTGCTCTTTAAAGTTCCCTCTATCAGAAAAGGGCGCTGGCCACGCAAAAAATTTAATATGGCGGCCAAATTCCAAGATGGCGGCCAGTATCGACAGATTTTGGCTAATTTTTCACTAGAATGGCATGTATTTGCTTCTAGCAATATGGTAAAGCTCTTCCATACTATTTCTTGTGAATATTATGTTTCTGTAGCTTCCCAGTACAGTTTACCTTTAAATATGGGGGCTATATGGCTGCCAAGAAAAGGTAGAAACAATAATTATAATGAGAAATAATGCCCGTTCAACAATTATTGTTTTAAGCATGGATCTTGGTTTCTGTGGTTTTAGATCCTAATGAGGCCATCTCTTTCGAATAACTCATCAATTTTGAAGGAAAATTAATAAATGTAAAAGAGTGTATGTCTGCACACAACCAGGGCACACTGGTGACATCACTGCTGTGTAACTCAGCATGGGGTTCAGTGCCAGCTAATCCAGCTTTACTAATGATGACATACATTGTTGAAAACAACCTTTGTTCAGATGATCCAGTCACATTTCGGCTGGCAGATATTTGCCACCTCTACCAACAACGTCTGGAACAATTAGGTGTAGAGTCACCAAGTGTAAATTCCACGAGACTCAAAGACAAACTTCTGGCAGAAATTCCAGAACTTGAGGCTCATAAATCTGGCAGAGATGTATTACTTGCATTTCAAAAGGATGTGGGAAAAGCACTTGCTCAATCATCTGATCTTTCAGAGGCAGTTATCATTGCTAAAGCAGCAAATATTCTCAGAAAGTCTATACTTGATCATCAGTCACGGTTTGATGGCACATTTTCTGAGGCTTGTGTACGAAATTCTGTGCCTCCTCTCCTGCTCCAGTTTGTAGGGATGGTTGAGCATGGGGCTGACATCAAGTCACAGTTACGATTTGGAGCATCAAAGTCAGACCAGGCCATTGCACAGCTCATGCAGTTCAACTGCTACTCCCGATACAAAGAGGGAGCAACAACTCATAGACACTCCAAAGACAGAGAAACACCATTCCCAGTCTACATGGGACTCTCAGTCTATGCCAAAACCAGGAAGAGAAACCTGGTTGAAATGCTACATCAGTATATGGCCTCAGTATCTCTTATGACAGAGTACTGGAGGTCTCTGCACAGTTAGGAGATGCCACAGTTAGCAAATATGTGGAGGAGGGTGTGGTCTGTCCCCCAGTACTGCGAAAAGGGTTGTTCACCACTGCAGTGATGGACAACATCGACCACAACCCATCTGCAACTACTGCCACTACCTCCTTCCATGGAACTAGCATCTCCATATTTCAGCACCCCACCAAGGAGAACACTGGACAGGAAAGACAGCAACTAAAGTTTGCACCTGAGAAAGTGAGGTCGGTGCCTGAATTGCCGGACACATTCACAAACATCTCACCAGCTTCCTTTCAAACAAAGAACCCTGTGCCACCAAACACTGCAATACCAAAGCCACCCACAGATATCTTGGGGCCACAGCTTGCACTGGAGTATCAGTGGCTAGACAAGGTCATAGTCACCCAGGAAATAGATGATGCAGTGAATCTGACGTGGTCAGCTCATCACGCTTCAATGAAGAGAAACCCAGAATTTGAAGTAACCATAACTTCATTGCTTCCTCTCCAGGCTCATTCTGTTGCTACGATCAAACACGTGATGCAGAAAGTGCAGGATGTCACTGATTTTCTGAACCCTGGCCAGATACCCATAATCACAGCTGATCAGCCAATCTATGCCGTAGCAAAGCAGGTGCAGTGGCAGTGGCCTGATCGGTATGGCGAAGACAAGTATCTGGTAATGTTTGGTGGTCTGCACATTGAGATGGCAGCAATGACATCTCTTGGTACTCTTCTTCATGGCAGTGGTTGGACAGGAGCTCTGGTGGAGGCAGGAGTTGCTTCATCTGGAACTGCAGAATCCTTCCTGTCAGCTGCAAGTGTAACCAGGACACGGCAGATGCACCAGGTTACAGCCTCTAGTTTGTACAAACTCCTGAGGACAGCATACACTGACTACTGTGCTGAGAAAGCAAACAACAATGAGCAGGCATTAGAGTTTGAGGAGTGGTGTGACCTTCGAAGACAGCAGAGTCCACAGTTCCACTTCTGGCACATGGTGTTGTCTATGGAACTTGTGATATTCCTACTGATCAGGTCCTTCCGTGAGGCCAATTTTGTCCTCTACTGCCAGGCATTGCATGAGCTGATACCCTACTTCTTTTCCAACAATAATACAAACTATGCTCGTTGGCTGCCTATTCACCTCAGGGACATGCTTACCCTAGAGAGTTCACACCCAGAGTTGCACAAGGAGTTCAAGGCTGGCAACTTTGTTGTGCACAAGACCAGTCGCCAGTTCTCAGCAATGGCTCTTGACCAAGCTCATGAGCAGACCAATGCCTTTATAAAGGCTGATGGCGGAGCCATTGGGCTGACTGAAGATCCGTCAACACTCAGAAGATGGATGGTGGCTGGCCCAGAGATCATCCGCTTGGTGTCTGCATACGAAACAGAGGTTCAAAGTAAGGAGTCTAATGAGCAGACAACACACCATGAACAAACACCTCATGCGCAGAAGACATTCTTGGAGAGAGTCAGCAAGCTGTCATTGGCTTTGCAACACTTGGGAAGTCCTTTTCAGGAAGAGAGCCAGGATCTGTATTCCATTGACTACAAAGACATTGCCCACCCCAGCTCAGCAGAACTTCTACAGACACACCTTGACAGAGGCCGCACTAAATTTCAGAAGTTTTCAGACTCTTTGGCAAACAATGCAGTCTCCTTCTATGAGCCGATAAAGAAGAACAGAACTGACTTCTTCAGGCAAGAAGCTGCTCCTGTAGAACAGTCAAAGCAGAAACTTCTGAAGGAGGATTGCCAGCTTTTCTCAAAGCTATTTATATCCTGTCAGAGCCGTGAATGTGATCTGCAGGAATTCTTCCAGCACGAGAATCAAACATTCCCAGCTTCCCTTAGTGAGGGTGGTAGGCTGTACACATGTCAGAAGTCTCAGCTGACCTCGGTCCTGGAGAGTCATGTTACACTAGAAGACAAAGAACCAAAGACTGATGTCCTCATTGTAGATGGATCAGCTTTGGTCCATGCCTTGCCACCAAAGAAAGGAAAGACCTTTGAGGGCTATGCACTTTGCGACTTCTTGCCTGTGATACAATCCTATAGCAGCAAGTACACATCATCACATCTTGTATTTGATGTATACAATACATCCAGCCTCAAAGCTGAGACCAGGCTCCAACGTGGTCAAGGAGGAAGGCGCAAGGTGACAGACAAGAACACAATTCCATCCAACTGGCGCAATTTCCTAAGACACGATGCCAACAAGACAGAGTTGTTCCAGTTCCTGGCAGACAAAGTTGCCCAGATGTCTGCCACAAATGTTGTCATTGCCACGAAAGGGTCTGCTGTCCTCAGCACTCATGAGGCTAGTCTTCAGGGACTGGAAAAGTGCTCTCATGAGGAAGCTGACACCCGCATCTTTCTCCATGCCAAATATGCCACAGAACATGGAGCCAAGACCATCACGGTTAAAGCAAATGACACAGATGTTCTTGTCGTTGCAGTCAGTGCTTTCTCCACTCTCCACAATCTAGGGCTAGAGAAGCTATGGGTGGCATTTGGCCAAGGCCAGAGCCTGCGCTGGATTGCTGTGCATGACCTGTGCAACTCTCTGGGCCAGGAGAAGGTGAATGGCATGCTCTTCTTCCATGCGTTCACAGGCTGTGATACAGTGTCAGCCTTCCGGAGCAAGGGCAAGAAGACCGCCTGGCAGACATGGAACATCTTTCCAGAGGCCTCCACTGTGTTCTCCAAACTGAGTCACTACCCTCTCAGAGTGGAAGAGAGTGACCTGAAGGTCCTGGAGAGGTTTGTCATACTTATGTATGAAAGATCCAGCACTGCTGGCACTGTGGATGAGGCTAGACTTGATATGTTTGCCAGAAAACAAAGGGCATATGAGGCCATTCCACCAACCAGGGGAGCTCTCCTCCAACACACCAAGCGTGCTGCGTACCAGGCTGGTTGTGTGTGGGGGCAGGCCACCCAGTGTCAGCCACAGCCAGAGAACCCTGCTGAGTGGGGATGGCAAAAGTCTGGTGAAGCATGGCAAGTCCTCTGGACAACCAACTCGCCCTTAGCCAAGCGTTGCCAACAGCTTACCAAATGTGGATGCAAAGCAGGCTGTCGGGAAAGGTGCAAGTGCTACAAGCTGGGTCTTCCCTGCACAGCTCTGTGCACTTGCAAATGTGAAGTCTAGATAAATATTGCCCTCTCTTCAGTAGATAATCTAGCTTGAGCATCCAACGTGTCATGCTATGCCTACCTTCTTATCCTCGAATTTTTCAAAGGTGTAGGTTGAGAGACCTATACATAGATTGGTTGCGTTTAGTCCGTATTTCTCTTCTTTTCTTTTTATGGTTACAGTCTTAGACACAAT
Organism: Macrobrachium rosenbergii; assembly: GCA_039081455.1. Lineage (NCBI taxonomy): Eukaryota > Metazoa > Arthropoda > Malacostraca > Decapoda > Palaemonidae > Macrobrachium > Macrobrachium rosenbergii. The sequence continues at coordinate 60,808,663 of JANJGK010000008.1, forward strand.
GTTGTATGTGACCATACCATTACTATTTCAGTTGAAAATAGCATATTAGTTAAACTGTCTGATCACATGAATATACCATTAAATAAAAACAGTTGGTCTCTATGTCTGCTAGCGCTGTGGATAGAAAAAAAAACTTTTATGGCAACCATTTTGTACGCCATCTTGGTTACAATTCATTTAGTAAGGGTTTTCAATAAAATGTGTGGTATGGAACATTTTTATAACCTAAAAGTCGAGGTTTAAAAAAAAAAAACTGGCATATTCCATCCAATAGATGCTCCCAAACCAGTGAATCTCAACATAGATGGCGGCCATTTTGAAAAATAGCCGCCATCTTGGATTTTCAGGTGGCCAGCGCCCTTTCCTAAGAGAGCGTAGTCTTAGGAATGTTTGTGCCAAATTTCATGCTTGTTTCACTATCTGAACGATTTTTACAGCAATCTGCTGCACTATTGGTTGACACACAGCCAATGATGGCACCTGCTGTCTTCAAAAAACGCGGTTCACCGCTGTGTGTGAACGATGTCATTGACTTGTATGTATCTCGACACGCCCGGCAATCGCGCGTTGGCGAGGGGAATCTCGCTACCGCGGCGTATTGGAAACCGCCGCGATACGCCGCGGTTACGTGTGAACGATTCCATAAGCTAACATTGAACAATCGACCTCGCGTATCTCAACGCGCGGTTGAAAACGCCCTGTGTGAACGTAGCCTAAGACATACCTGAAAACCGCTAGCTGAAGAACAGTCAATTTACAGAAATTTTAGGCCTATATAGCAGAAAGTAGCACACAAGCTAGAAAAAAAAAGTATTCATAAATTCAATGCATGTTCAGTTGCCTTTACACATATCCTAAAATATTAATGACATTCCGTCTGCAGCATTTTTTTATGAAAAAAATGAGCATTATGATATATATAAAATCATCTTAATGATTATTTTAGGAACACAAAAGCACCACAACCCAAATTTGAACCTCCTGCTGAGAGTACGTCAACCTTGTGTCAACCTGTGGCTGTTCCTCCCACAACTCCACCTCCTCAACTTCGCCAAACCTAAATTTCTACGATAGTTTTTTGTTCTTAGGCGTTCGAGAATCTTCAGCAATGTATAATAAATGCGTTTTGGTTATTTCCAAACTGCTATTGGCATGACTGCGCTAAAAATCTAGCTAGAAATTAAACATTAAAGTTCCTGCGTTTGAAGTATATTTCTAGTCTACGGCTTCGGTAAGTGTTGTTTCATAACTGTTAATTATATGTAATAATTCGGTATGCAAGTTCTTAATACTTACGTTTATTGCAACTGATATTTTACATATCATTACGTAACTTAGTTCTTAACTCGCTCAATGACGGTATAATCACAGTTCTGAAACAGAGTGAAAACTACACTATGAGATTCGGACAACAGGACGTCCATCCAATCAGCGGCCAGCAGCTAAGTGCATGTTTGCCACGTTAAAAAGAAGAAAAAAAAATGGACTATAGCTACTTGCCGGTCACGTGACCCAATAGCGGCCAGAAGCGTCCCTCTGTCAACGCCAAGGTGCCGAATGCCGCGTTGCTGGACAGTTGTCATCACCTTTCCCGAAAGCAAACATGCGCAAGAAGTGGTATCCGGATGAAATTTCCACGTTTTTGGAAATGTATGAGGAACATGAATGCCTGTGTCACATAAGGCACGCTCATTACATGAATAGGAACAAGCGTGATATGGCTCTGAATATGTTAGCCGAAGCTTTGATCAAGGAAGGCCTTCACGTTTCCAACGTTGATTTTTTAAAGAAGAAAATTAAGGTTATCAAAAACGTCTATAGACAAGAACCAGTGAAAATTGAAAAATCAAAGAGAAGTGGAGCAGAAATTGATGACATTTAGCAACCTTGACTGTCGTGGTTCACGAAAACCAGTGAATTATCTCTAGAGAGAGCGATTGCTCAGACATCACAGAAGAGAAAACTGAATCCAGATGAGAGTCATATCGATAAAGTGAATGAGGCACTTGCAAAATTGCAAGACATATCTACAAACCGTAAGCAGGAAGATCAGTATGACAACTTTGGCGAGTATATTGTCTCGCAGTTAAGGCTGTTACCTATCAGAAATGACATCATATTACAAGAGAAAATACAGTCGTTGATAACACAAGAACGGCTTGTCTCTCTGTCAGAAAACGCAACATCAGTGGTGCAATCTTTTAATGCACCGTTTTGTTCTACAGTTTCATACACCAATGTAGGCCCTGTGAGTAATGAATTACAATTTTCCATTGAGAGCGTTGGCTTATATTACTTTGTTTTGTCCCTAATATTCTCTACATTGAAATTTACGCAATAAAAGCTTGTTCACCACCCTACTTTCTTATTATTCTCCTTCCAAATATTTTTTTTTTATTTATGTGTGGTCACTACATATGCAAAAATATAAGCTTGCCAGAAATAAACAATGTATCGGTGACAGTTGCAATGTATTACTTGTAAGTAGTTGTTCAGTGCATCAACGACTGTCTGCAGTGCCTTAGGCAAAAACTTGGAGATAGTGGAGGCCGGGACCCTGAAGAATTATGCAAGTGATGCAAGACTATCCCCACTTGCCAAATAACGCAAGGTTGTTTTAAGCAGGATCCAGAGAAGAACGGGTCTGCTAACGTGGTAACGAAAATAAGACCTTTTCTGCGCAGGTAGTCACGTGAGCCCCTCTCCGCTAGAGATTAATATGTCCAGCTACCCGGCTCATTTAAACGGTCTTTTTTTTTTTTTTTTTTTATAATCGGTTCCTTTAGTGAAACTTATCTTCAGGTAAGAGTTTTTCTTATTTTTCAATTTAATGCTAAACAAATTCACCAATGTCCGAAGGGATAAAAATGTCCAGGAAGAAGGATAAAAATAAAGCTGTTTTCATCGTAAGTATTATTGCATGGATTCATTTAACAAAATAAGAACAAAGAACTTCTCGATATCCATTTGGTATTACTTTATTAGTTCCACTGATTTTCTTTTCATGCTTTGGCACTCGTTCTTTTTTCTTTTTCTTCATTACAGTCATTTTATTTAGATCATTCATCCTAATTATTACATCTTTGGGATCATCAGCTTCAGACAATTCTAATTCAGAATCAAGTGACTTTATGCAGTCTTAAGTTTTGCCATGAGTTGCAATAAATGTGTAACCAGGACAGAATTAACACTTTTTTGAAAGTGTACGTAACGTGCTCTACGATCTTTCTTCATGAAACGGAGGCGTATGAAAGTTCGCTCACGATAACACTTACATCCATTTTTCTCCTCTCTCTCTCTCTCTCTCTCTCTCTTTCTCTCTCACCGTGTATCGCCTCTCTCTCTCTCTCTCTTTCTCTCTCACCGTGTATCGCCTCTCTCTCTCTCTCTCATCGCTTTCCGAAGTTCACCCACCCGAATCGCACTCATTCTCACCAAATCAATTAAATGGACCATTTAAAGAAACGCAATAGTTTCTACAAAAATAGGTTTATTATTCAAATAACCTAACAAGAAATGAATAAAACAAAGCAAAGATTAAAATGCATAATAAATTAAATATCGAGTCACATAACTAAACTCTGAACTGCAAAACACTTCTGATCAAAGAAATCTCACTATGGCTAATAGCCTGAAAATATCCAAACTCACACATACTCCCCAAATCAATAACTAGTCTTGTCAAAAAAACAGTCTACCACATGTTATTCGAAACAGTCCACACTATCCACTCTGTCCACAGTGTCCACAGACATCTGTCGGAAGAATTAAACATGATAGAAAACTCCCAAAAATACATGAAATGCAAAACACAATAATGGAAAGTGTAAAATGCATAGCCAAGATATGGCAAACGTAACATGACAAAATAATAATATGAAAGAGGTATGAATATTCATATAAAATCTCCCACACCAGTTCAAAAGTTCATAATGATTAGAAAATCATGGTAAAAAATCACAAGTTCAATTTCCTCCCATAAAAACAGAGATTTCAAACTCTACCTTATCTGCCGATTTAAAGCCTGGATCCTCTCCAAAGCTACGTCTAGACAACTGCAGTTCTATCACGTTAATGAACGATCAAACTCACTTTTAGGGCAGATTTTGGCATAATCTAGATCAAATTAACGCACGTACTCACGAATATACATAACACTTCGGAAGATCACCTGACTGGCAATATTGCTGAGGAATCAAACTATTTGTTGAACACAAAGATTTTACCTCGAGTCTCTCGACCTAGTTCCATCTGACTCCATAAATTCTTCCATCACATCTTAAAGCATTGAAGCTATGAAATGCATATATGTGTCCTTTAAAATTTGTAGCAGCCATATTTTCTGAAATAGAGCTCGGCCACCACATAAGAGCGTCTCGCTCTCCTTAACGGCAAACTAAAACAAAAGCATATGTATAAAACATAACAGATAGAGCTATGCTCAATTAGCAATGTCTACTGCACTGCAGCTTTAAGGACTGCTCTCATGACGCACTTCCAAAGTCACTGGGGTTGAGTTCTTAGAGCCTTTACATGTAATCTTACAAACACGAATAAGCTTTACTACTCCCACAACAAGAATTATCAGTAAAATAGCTATTAAGACAATTAAAATTGTCGGCATAATATATTCCTGATACTGGAACATCACGGAATCGTCAATGTCTTCCAACGGTGGAACAGTTATTGGCACCTTGGTTGTAGGTACCGCCACTACCAAATGCTCGTTATGCGTATGACGCATAATTATCTTCTCGGAACTGTTGAATACAGCACGGCTAAGTACGAGAAAGTCCGTAGACAGGATTCTGCAGGATGAATCGAGCTGCTCGGACCCTCGATGAACGAATGTCGTCGACTTGTTGTTCCGGCACATCATTGTAACTGCATACTCCTTGCAAAAACACGGCAGGAAGAGTACTGGTGGACTCAATGTGGTAATCTCGCAGGAACTGTCTAAAGTCACATTCTGTCGGAGTCTGTCTATGAACTAATGATAATTCACAACCACCCACAGACAAAACTCGCAACTGGAAAATACTACTGTCACACACACACCTCTCTCTAACTAAAGTACAACTCGTCTTATAATCAACTCCCGAACCTTGATATTGATCTCCCAAATTGAACAGGGTCTCTAATCTATCCTATGTCACTACTGAGTCTCCCAAAAACACTCGGAAAAGGTCTAATAACAAAAAGGTTTCATGTTACTGAACCAAACAAAACTACTAATGCAAAAGTCAAACACTCACAATGTGAACTAATTCCAAGTTTGTATCTCAGAATAATCACAGCCAACTCACTACTAAGCACACAACAACTCTACGGAACTCACTCACAAAAAAAACTCTATCCAACAGAAAAAAAATACTCGAGAATCTTATCCAAACACTAAAAGGTATCATATCTCGTAAAAGACATGAAAGTTCTACTCCGGTTAGCAAATATTTCGCAACACCTGACTAACTCTCATCAAAATAGCAATTGACGTAATGGCAATCGCTCCCCCGATCTTAACAATTACAACTACTCACAATACGACTCCCTTCATTTAAAAAAAAAAGAAACTGGAAAAAAAATCCAAATACTCAAACACGATCTCCCAACCCGAAAAAAAAGATCAGACTTGTACGGTCCGATATACTAAGTATCTCCCCCCCCCCAAAAAAAAAATCCTAAACAACACACACATTGCGTCAGATGATGAAACACATCATAACACAATAACACACTAACACACGGGTCAAATCTCGTATGAAATTAGCCCATGTCTCAATTCCCAAAATCATTCGAAAACAAATGATTAAGAACCTCAACATCTAAAATGAACAAGAGACAAAAAAAAAAAAAAAATATCATATATATACAAATATCAACCGATTTATCCCTCTAACTATATACAAACGTTCCATTACATGGCTATATACAAATGTTCCATTACATCCCAACTTTCTTTAACTTCGAAATATGGGTCAATTTCGTCACTCCAGTGTTTACATCTTTAACTACAAATCTATTCCCTCTTTTGATCTCTACAATCTCAAAAGGTCCGTGGAACTTCGGACTTAATTTATAATTCAGATCATTCCGAACATTCACTTTCACAAACACTCTATCACCCATTGAAAAAGCTACTCCCCTCGATTTCGCGTTACTTTTCTCTACCATTGCGCGCGAACTAAGTTCAAGTTCTTTACTGATACGTGCAAATCTTTCTCTCGCTGTATTTATCAATGAAGTGACCGTAACATCACCCTGAACTCGCTCTGGTAACAAATCAAAAGGTCCTTTCAACTTGTACCCATACAAAGCTTCTGCTGGAGATATCTTAATTGTGTCATTCATCATAGTATTGATACTATATCGCACTTCATCCAACGATCTGTCCCAATGTGTATCGGAACCTCCCACCGTCATGCGCAAAGCTTCGATTACTTTCCGATTCGCCCTCTCACACAACCCATTCGCTTCAGGTCTATACGGGATTATAGATACTTTCTTTATCCCCAACAAATTAGCAAGACCGCCTAAAGTCTTATTAATAAACTCCTACCATTGTCTGTGATCAGACATTCAGGAACACCATATCGACAAATTATCCCCTTAAAGAAGGCTATAGCAACTTCCTCAGCTGATTTGTATTTCAGTGGGAAAATCTCGACAAAGCGAGTCAACTCATCAACAACTACTAATAAATGTCTATAACCAAAAGCGGACTCTGAGAAGTTACCCAGAATATCCATATGCACTCTCTGAAACGGCCTATGTGGTATGGGATATGAACCCAAACGACACGACACTGTCGTCGCTGGCTTATTCGCATTGCAAATAGCGCACTTCTTCACAAAGGCTTCTACTGCGGAAAACATATTTTTCCAAAAAAACTTTGACCTGACGTTTTCATACGTCTTGTCTACACCCAAATGAGGAGAACCAAATTTACAATGTACAATGTCTAGAACCTGTGGTACTAGACTCTCTGGCACGATGATTTGTGTAATCTCACCCATGCTTCGAGTACTTCGCAAGTTATACTTAACTTTTCTCACCAATAAATTATTCTCCAACTCTAGACCAGAAAAAGGCAACTTATACCCTTTCTTCGGTGAAACTCCCTTAAGAAATGCCTTAGCATCTGACAACAATTTATCTTCATCTTGCTTTTGTTCCAGCAAGCCTATGTCCCAAGTGACATTTTCACCCGTAATATAACACACAGCGTTACTCTCACTATCACGAATAACAATCTCTCCCGAGACTGTCGACTCACTATTTCTCCCTGAAGTATGCACTGTAGGAACGTGTATGTCCTCTACATGCGATCTCTCAGAACTACTAATATCAGAGACATTAGACACCAAATATTTACTCTCTTCACCCACACAGGATTCGGTGTGTATTTCCTCATCCTCGACCGGAAAATATCTGCTCAATGCATCTGCAACTACATTATGCTTACCTTCAATGTATTTGAGGTTTGCATCAAAATCTCTCAATGTTAGGAACCAACGTGCTCTCTTGGGCGACAAATTTGGCTTATTAAAAAGCTCTAACAACGGTTGATGATCTGTAAAAATCTCAACTTTATTTCCCAACAACATCTTAAAATGAACAAGGCTAGAGACGACTGCGAAAGCCTCCTTGTCCACAACTGACATCAGCCTTTCGTTACTACCACGCGTTTTGAACTTTCTGCTATAAAAAGCAATTGGGTGTAATTTCCCTTCAAATTTCTGCATCAAACACGCACTTATACCTTCCTGACTCGCGTCAGTCACTAAGGTGAACGGTTGACTAAAATCTGGAAACTTCAAAACTGGTGGGTTCACCAAAGCGTTCTTAAGCTTCTCAAAAGCTAATTGTTGACTATCACCCCAAACAAACTTAACATCTTCTCGTAACAAATCTGTCAATGGCGACGCTATTGTAGAAAAATTCCGCACAAAACGGCGAAAGAAACCCGACATACCTAGGAACGAACGAATCTGTTTCCTGGTTTTGGGAACTGGAAAATTCACAATGGCTTTAACTTTCTCATCATTCACTCTAACTCCCTCTTTAGAGATAACATGTCCTAAATAGACAATTTTTCTCTTCAGAAACTCACATTTGGCCAATTTGACCTTTAATCCAGCGAACCGTAATCGCTTAAGGACTTCTTTTAACACCCTTTAGATGTTCTTCAATTGTATCTGTGCATATGAGAATATCATCCATGTACACAAACACCGACTTTCCTAACAAGCCATGAAGTACTGTGTTAACCAGTCTAGTAAATGTTATTGGGGACCCTTGTAATCCAAAAGGCATCCTATTAAACTCGTAATGTCCCTTTGGTACCGAAAATGCTGTATATTTACGGCTACTCTCGCTAAGGGGAACTTGTAAAAACCCTTGCATAAGATCTATAGATGAATATATATTCTTGCCACCGATCTCAACAAACAAATCAGGCAAACAAGCTACAGGATATCTATCTGGGCATGTTTTTTCATTCAATTTACGAAAATCTACACAAACTCTGATACTACCGTCTTTCTTAGGAACTGCAAGCAAAGGAAAATTAAACGGAGAATTGGACGGTCTGATAATGCCTTCCGACTCCCACTTCTGAACTTCTTTTTCTACTTCTTCCCTGATCTTAAAAGGAATTCGATATGCTGGAATATATATGGGATTTGTACCCTTTTCTAGTCGGATTGAATGTTCTAAAACATCTGTAACTCCTAATTTATCTCCCTTCAAAGCAATGATATCTAGATATTCTTTCAACACTTTCTCTACTTTATCTGAATACTCAGGATAATCAACTCTAGCCAAATGTTCATGAAGAACCTGACTTCGGAACTGTTGCTCCTCGTTAGGAAACATATTCCCGTCTCCACAAAAACTCACTAATTTATGCTCTTCCTTAAACTCTTCAAAATCAATTACATAAGTACCCTTGTGATATTTTTTCACTGAGTCTTGATAGCTAACTAATTCTACTGAAGTCACGCCTGCGACTGAAATTTCATTCACTGACACCGTACTCACAACGTCTTTGAATTTCTCGGTTCCCTCAACAACGCACACTTGAGAAGGAAAATTCTTCTCTTTCAGCGACACTTTAACTCATGTAGGAACTCGCGGTTGCAAATCAATATCTTCCAACAAAAATCCTTTGAAAGATCTTTGCGGAATATCTTCACTCTCTAATGAATGTGTTACACATGTCTCAGACTGTGTCTTAGGTTTCTCACAAGTTTTTTTCCTGTGTATATATGGAACAAAACAACCTGACTCACCTATTGTAATCCCCTGAACTCCCGTAAGAATGTTGATGTTATGTCGCATACAAGAAGGGTGTCCTAGCAAAACCATTTCACCTAAGGCTAATCCTTCTATGACCAAAAATGATTCTACTATTGTCTTTCCACCGATACAAAGCGTAAGAAATGACGAACCTAAAATATTCAGTTTCCTCGCTTGTACATCACACACTGTCTCACTAGAAGGGACTAATTTGCACTCTGGAAACCTCAAGTGAAAAAGGTCAGCATTTACTAAGTTAACTGAGCTACCAGAATCAATGAAAATATGAATTTCATTGCCATTAGAGAATCCACGTACAATCGGCCTAGGTTCTAGTGACTCTACGACCTGATTAGTCATTATCCTGTGTCCGTTTTCGAACTTATCTTGTGAAAATTCTGCTGTTCCTTTGTGTATCTAGAACTTGCATCATGTGGAATTCTCCTGTCATATCTAGAAAAACCTCCCCGGGACTTCCCTGAATAATCTCTATTCTTCGTGGCTGGGCAAAATCTCCATCCATGATCTGAAGATTTGCAAACTGAACAATATCTCACTCTGCAATTTGATTTACTATGGCCTATTTTATCACAATTAAAACAACGTACCGTTGTGACTGATCTCTCTGGAATTTTCTTCGATTCTACTCGTGCACATGTCTTCGCTGTTGCATCATTTCCCGAATGCGAGCGACTATCATTATTCTGTGGTTTGGAAACCGCAGCTGACATCTTTGCACCTCCCTGTACAAAACTACTGTCCAGTGTCGGGCATTTTGCTAGATTTTTGTTAATCTGTGCAAACAAAAAGGATTCGTCTGTATCCTGATCAATTCTCTTATCAAAACTATCTACAATTACATCTGGGACCGACGTTAACAGGCAAGCAAAGTGTAACAATCTTTCAAAATTATCTAAGGAGATATTATTTCCAGTTACCCATGGAGAACCTGTTATAGATTTCTTTAACTCAACTACTGCATCGAATAAATTCGCACTGTATGTGACTAGTGAATCATTGCCCTTCTTTATTTTGAGAAACTCTCGCAAATTCCGGACTGCGCATTCACGTTGAACTCCGCCATAAGTAGCTCGTAGAAATTTCTGCAGTTCATTCCAAGTTTTACACCTTCTGAACCCGAAACTGCGTGCTCGTTTCCCAATATCTCCTTTATCTAAATCCAGAAATGATTTAGCCTCTGTTAAAGCTTCAGCGCCATTCGTAATTTTCTTGGAATTCAGATAATTGTTCACTGACTCAATGAAAGTTTCTATATTTTGGGTTGGCTTCCCGTCAACCAGCCCTTTAAAATTACTAATTCCCGCACTAACGCTCGTCATTTTATGCACCACAATTGATTGGGATGTGCTTGCTGCATTGTCCGGCATTTTGTGAGTAATCACACTCCCTGAGCGTAACAACATAAAAAAAAGAAACCAAAAAGAACACTAGAGAAAGGCACAAGTTACCCCCTCTAAAAGAAGAACAGAAAACGGCGTTCTGCGCAACTTACGAGAATGGGGTACTTACCAATTTTGAAACAGAAAACGAAGTACCTATCACTCTACTTGCTAACCTGTGACGTCACCCACTCGAAGACTAAGCAAAACACACCAGCAGTGCGATTATTGTTGAATAATCACTTTGCGTAATAATCACTTTGCGTAATTAACTCACAATCGCCACTATTCACACTTATTTGGGTATTTTGTTAACCCCAAAATTGCTCTAGAGATCATCCAGATCTATTTCACAACTCCCC
>JANJGK010000008.1:60824721-60827221 GCA_039081455.1 Macrobrachium rosenbergii
TAAATGTTTATTGACACCCTAACCAGATTTTGCTAACCAAGAGTCTAATTATAGGTTGTGTTTCCTCTTTACCTACAAGTTTTCTTTTGAATCCCGCTAATTGTCCATTTTGGTCGATAAAAAGTGCTCATAGGGTTTCGATGTTGGCGGAAGTATACGATCTCACTCTTTTTTTTTTTTTTTTGTAAGTTATTTCACCTGCCAACTTCTATACGGATGGAGGAATTTTTACGTCTTTGTGCAAATCAAAATCTGTTTCTGAAACTTATGGGACTTCCAGACTTCAAATGAAAGAAAACAATTTTTTATTGTAATCTAGCCTTAGTATTTATATAAAAATCATATATATATATATATATATATATATATATATATATATATATATATATATATATATATATATATATATATATATGTGCGTGTGTGTGTGTACACATGTGTGTGCGTATGTGTGTATGTGCGTGTATGAGTGCGTGTGACTTCGATAACATCGTGGAAGGCGGGGGACTATTGCGGATATTCGAAGCATGAAGAGAAAATACGGCAGAGAATGTTGGGGAGGGGGAGATGAAATTTGAGAATTAGTTAGATTAAGGGGAACATAACCTAAATGCCAGATATTGTACGACCATTTATAAGGATAATATGAAATAACGATGTACCCAAAGGAAAGGTTAAGGAACTCCAGTGGGTCTGTTTAAAATCCTTGGTTGAAGATGAGCATGTTCCTTATACATAATAAAATGTTTACTCTAGAATGAAAACAATACAGCAGATGATGGGGCAAAGATAATTAAATATAAGATACATATACAGATGTGTGTGAATATGTGTGTATGTGTGTCTGTGTGCGTGTGTGTCTGTATTATACACACACACACACACACACACACACACACACACACACACACACACACACACACACACACATATATATATATATATATATATATATATATATATATATATATATATATATATATATATATATATATATATATATATATATATATTTACGTTTCTGGCCACAGTTTGTTACTTTAATAAAATATTTCATAAGCTGAGCCTCGACCAACACTCACCGTGGTCAGCCGTAAATACCAATAAACACATGAAAGAATACTCACACATGAATAATGGTAGGTCGCCAATTGAAAGTTCTGATCGATGCAAGATTCTACTTTATTGTACACAGATTAGGGCATTCCAGATAGAAGGATAATGATTCAACTCTCAATAAACAAAATACTGATAACGTTCACAGCGCAACAGGGAGCCAGTGGCTCGGGTAGAAATTCAACTACTGTTACTGTTCTCTTGTTATTCTGCATGTTGATACACCTGCCGCAATAAGGCAGAATTCCTCCAGGCAAGATGGATGTCAGGAAGACGCAGATGAACGATATAACACCTGCCTGGAAATAGAATAATCCCAGTGAAGCTTTGTGAAAATGTAGTTCTCTTAATAGCAACTATAAGCACATGGGATGAGTGATTTGAGGTTCACTACGAACAAGGGACGATTAATGCACGAACTTAATTCACACAGCGAAGCACTTACCACTGGGTAACGGGATATCAAAGAGTACTTTCTGGGGAAAGAAATTAGGAAATGAACTGAGACATTCAGGATAGGGAACAGAGAACTGTTAAACTCAAATGCCCACAGGCGTACCATGGATTTGCCTTGCAATGTGCACTTTGCAAAGATGGCTGGAGGATCTACAATGTCTTCCTTTAGATCACACGTGGCCGCTGGTGGATCAGGCTGCTTGTAGCCTTACGGTTTCCAGTTCACAGAACGGGTGCAGTGCACATGACACGGGATGGAATTACAGCGAGACTTTCTCTCACTGGGTCTGAGGAAGGACTGAGAGTGATCGGGGAGTCCGGCTGGCTTTTATGACTTAAAATTTTGCCTGTGTGGGGAACGCTGTTTTCTCCAGCATTTGGACACCGGCTGGCATCTGCAAAGAGCATTTGAGAACCAGTGCTAAGCTCACACAGTAGGATGTAGATGAAAAAAGGGATGAAACTCTGGGACTTTCGGTTTCCCTAGCGTTTAAGCGCTCGCCAGTGAGTAATGTAATTCTACCTGGACCCAGTGCGGATGACACACCTTAAAAGTGCATTCTCGTTCATCTGTGTGTATGGCCTGGATGCCCACCCCTTAAAACACAGGACTTTAACTCCTACATCAAGCAAAGAGACGATGGAAGTGGATATCTGTAATATATATATATATATATATATATATATATATATATATATATATATATATATATATATATATATATATATATATATATATATATATATATATATATATATATATATATATATATATATATATATATATATATATATATATATATATATATATATATATATATATATCTGTGTGTGTGTATGTACATAAAGTATGTACACATTCATACCTTTATTAAGGAATTGTGGATAAGCACCCTCCCCAGTGCAGAAAACTTCACAAACTCTACAC
>JANJGK010000008.1:60832221-60884721 GCA_039081455.1 Macrobrachium rosenbergii
TACTCCAACAATATAACTTTACTCTTATACTGCAAAGACGCATCAAGAACCAAGAAGAAATTGGTGCATCTCATGTCGACAATGCACACTCATCCATCTATCATGCCGAATGGGAAGCCTGCATTAATAATTTTTCATAATGAAACCTTACCTTACCTTACCTTACCTTACAGTTTGTTTGGGTTGCCCCAGGTCCCTCAGTGTGAGGCACCTTTGATGTCTACTAGAGAATTGCTAATGCATCTTACAGTATATTTTGCATCTTCCAATCTTGGATGGTCTGGGATGTAGCTTAGATATTTGTCGAGCTTATTCTTAAACATATCTACGCTCACTCCTGATATGTTCCTCAGATGAGCTGGTAATGCATTGAATAATCGCTGCATTATTGATGCTGATGCGTAGTGGATTAATGTCCTGTGTGCTTTCCTTAGTTTTCCCGTTATAGTTTTGGGCACTATTAATTTACCTCTGCTTGCTCTTTCTGATATTTTTAGCCCCATGATGTTTTCGGTAATTCCTTCTATATGTTTCCATGCCTGTATTATCATGTAGCGTTCTCTTCTCTTCTCCTTTCGAGACTATATAATTTTAAGAACTGTAGTCTTTCCAAGTAGTCTAGGTCCTTAACTTCTTCTATTCTAGCTGTAAAGGACCTTTGTACACTCTCTATTTGTGCAATATCCTTTTGGTAGTGTGGGTGCCATATCATATTGTAATATTCAAGTGGGCTATGTTGATATGTATTTGATTTTTATTTTTATTCTTCATGGCTACAGGATGCATATACCTACATTCTTTATTAAACCTACATCCATTTCCTTCTCTCCAGTTTTTACATATTTTTGGATGTAGATCGCTGCATTCCTCCTCATAGCCATATAGATATGCACATTTGCCATAGATCTCGTAATTGTGACATATCTTGGAATGCTTGTAATAACATGTTTCACCGAACCTGCAATTCCCTCTTTTCAAAAGGGTGCACACTGTGTCTTTATTTTCTTTTTTTTTTCTTGCTCTTTCCTATCAGTATGAAGATCCGGGTACAACCTCTTTGGGATTTTATTTTGAGTTATCATGTCATAGTTTATTTCTTCATATGTATGCTGCTGTATTGCCTCATATGTAGAATCTATGAGTTTCTCTGCATCCATACTCTTATCCTGTTCTTTGTTTTCATTATTTTTTTCTGTCTCTTCAATCTTATTTTCTTCTTTTCCATTTTCCCCTTCTTCCTCTTCTTCATCTTCTTTATCCTCCACAATTTGTACCAAGGCTGGGGTCGATACATTCGACCAGATGTGCTCCTTCTATGCAGTTGGTCGAAAGACAAAACGATGGTCCATGTGTGTCTTCTACGGGTTGATAAATTGCTGTGTTATCAACTTGTGGATAATATACAATGAAAACCAGCAGAGGACAGGTGGTTCTACAATGCCCAGGCACACATATATGCAGCAGTTGGCAGTGGCCCTTATCAAACCATGGGCAGAAAGGAGGTTGGTCAACACTCCAAGTATGTCAAGTGACCTCAAGAAGGTTATATGTACTGTCTGCGACATCCCTCTACCTGCCAGCGCTGCTCCAACAGGCCGCGTGGTGATGACTGACAGCAGAACTCCCATGATTCGGTGTTCACTATGTCCCAGGAACAAGGACAGGAAGACCGACACCGGTGCACCGGCTGTGGGAACCCAGTGTGCCTTCGCCACATCTACCCATTCTGCGTGGATTTTCAGCATTAATCAGTACAAAAAGGTAAGAACCTTGAAATCGTTCACTTTCTGCTCATTTACAATGGCAGAAAACAGTAAAACAAATATTTATAGCATATACATCTTTCTTTGACTTTGAGGAAAATTTATTGTTCATTTACAGTGGTAAACAAATGTAAAACAATACTTTTATTGAAAAACCGTCGTCTGTGTGCACACAAAACATAAATTATATAGTTTTCCGATTATTTAGCGTTTATAGACAACGATACAGCGACCAGAAAATATAAAAAAAAATTTTACATACAAAATTATTATTTTTTTACTTACAAAAATTACCCATTTTTTTACGCTCTCCCGTACAGTGTATGTTGCTACCAGGAGGCTGTGATTCCCCTAGCCGAGGCTCCTACGACCTGGGTGTGTGTGGGTCATCGCTCAAGACTTCAGCTGTAGTTTTAGATTTTTCAGAATTTTTTTTATTACGTAATGTAGCGAATTTTGCTATTTTCAGTATTTTTTGAGTTGTCCCTTACACATTCACTTTGCCACGGCATTAACTTGAATCTCAGGGGAAATGAAAGTAGAAACATTGTATATTCTTGTGCTTTTTTCTGACTTATTACATTTTTATTACAACTATTTTTTTTTTCCAAAATGGGATTCAACATACCCCATGACCGTGTTGATAGTACTATTGCCCACGACTGTGTTCTAGGGTCAAGATTGACATGAACTCTGGATAAGAAGCAAAAGGATCTATAATATTTATTTGATTTTGGTGAAGAAAGCAATAGGAAAAAATTTAAAGTAATTTTTTTCTATAATCTTTTCTTAAAATAAGCCACAAACTCATATAGATATCTCCGTACCTATTCTCATTAACGTTGGCGACGGCGTAGAAAAACAATATCCATGTACTATCATGCACAAAAGTCCCTTCCCTTAGCCATCCAGAGAGTGAACACGAATCAGCTGAATATGAAACACCAAAGCAGCTGAACAAGTAACGAATGGAAGACCCAACAGATGTCGCACTCTAAGGGCATATGGGAACAGGAAAGAGGAGTGGGAAGCCGGTATTTTTCTTGAGCATAGACTTGAGTCAAGTCTCCATTTTCTAATATCGTTAAGAAAGTGATCATAAAGTTTTTGCTGTTGACAATACTGGGTTTGAGTGTAAAATGTGCAGTTAAAGAAATATGTGAAATAAATATAAGAATAAAAGTGCTTAGGAAAGAATTCATGAATTACTATTTCCTATAGATTATTGTATCTCATCAACAGATGTGACTGTCCACAAGATCGATACAAAACATTTTAGCATCAGTGTTTACGGTGGTATTGTATAATCTGCAAGCCAACTCTTAAAAAACAAAAACCTAACATTTACAGCAGCAGATTAACAAAATTTTCAGTTCGCTTACGTTATTGAGGCAGCAACCACAAACTGCTGCTGGTGCATCCCCTATATGCAAACATTCATAGATCTGTTGTATTTAGTTATGTTGCGTGATTGGGCCAACATTCATAGTGAAGGTGGACGATGTAGGTGATGGCAACCGAATGCCATTTTTTAGACACTTACAAAATATGGCTATACGTAATTTTTTTTTACATAGTACCACAAAATGAAATATTCAGATACGTTCACCAAAGTAACAAATTCATATTCAGTAAAAAGATAGAAAGAAAGAAGCAGAGAAAAAATATTAATAATAGCACAGAGATAAAGACAAACAACAACAGGGGAAGGGAAGGGAAGAGAGAGAGAGAGAGAGAGAGAGAGAGAGAGAGAGAGAGAGAGAGAGAGAGAGAGAGAGAGAGAGAGAGAGAGAGAGTTTCTGGGTAAGTGGTAGTCTAATAGACGTAACTAGCGAATGATTTTTTCAGTATGCATTGTTTGGCGGATTTGGCGGCGGTGTGAGGTTACAGCAACGAAAATGCGCTGTGAATTGAATAGTCTTTTACCTGTCCAACTGTGATTATTGTTAATGTAGAATGCCTTGGTCATGAAAACTATTAATCCACAAACAATATTATGATGTTGACAATTTTTAATTTAAAATAACACTATACTAAGGGTTTAAGGATGACGATACCCATGCCTGAGGTAAGAGTTATACCTGCGGTAGGAGGTGACTTGGGACGTGCACAAATTTAATGCCAGTGCAGATTATAGAACACCACTGTAAACACTTGCTGAAAATTTTTGTATCGATCTTGAGGACACATGTCTGTTGATAAGATACAATAATCTATAGGAAATACCAATTCATGTATACTGACTTCCTAAGTACTTTTATTCTCATATTTATTTCGCATATTTCCTTAACTGCATATTTTAAACTCAAACCCAGTATCGTCAACAATAAAAACCTTACGATCACTTTCTTAACGATATTAGAATACAGAGACTCTACTCTAGGCTCAAGAAAAATACCTGCTCCCCACTCCCCTTTCCTATTTGTGGACAAAAAGAATGGCAGATTTAGCAGAGTAAGAACGCATTCATTTATTGTCTACCAGAAAATTGTTGGAATAGATGGACTATTGTGCACGGTTGAAAAATGGGACAACTATTGGAAGATACCTCGTTCTATACCTTATTTTCGAAACGCTTTATTGCAAATACTGGCCGGCTTAGAGGGGAAACTGGCTACTAAATGAAAACAATTGATTGTTTCAAGGCTAAAGATAA
This sequence comes from Macrobrachium rosenbergii, assembly GCA_039081455.1. Classification (NCBI taxonomy): domain Eukaryota; kingdom Metazoa; phylum Arthropoda; class Malacostraca; order Decapoda; family Palaemonidae; genus Macrobrachium; species Macrobrachium rosenbergii. The sequence continues at coordinate 60,836,641 of JANJGK010000008.1, forward strand.
AAATGGTTAAAATACTGTAGTTTTCAGCATCTATTTACAAAATCAATTATTATAACACTATTAAATTAACATACACGTTAATGGTTGTAATGCTGAGACTTTACAGATGGATTTGGAATCACTGTCCAAATTAAAAATAACGTAGTTACTGATGAGGATTTAATCTGATTTCTTATTTGTAGATTTAAATGCAGAGCAGTTGTCGGGCGCGTCTTGGCACCATTTGAATTATTTTATTATTCGAAATTAACTAAATAATATTCTATGATATGCTTAAAACTTTACGTGGTCTAGACAAGAAAATGCTGATGTAGGTCTCTACAGCACATTTATTTAGGTGTTCGTGGCCAAATAGGAACAAGTAGGAAAATATATGTTGAAGGATCGCTGAAAAAATTACATCCTCTTTAAGTAAATGACCCGGGCACAAAGGCATTCATTCGGTTTTTTAAAAAACAAATTTGAATTTGTCTTATAATTTATGCCATTCGTAATACTACATATCTGTTAAACTTCCTGAAAGATAACGTACAATTAATCCCAGTACTCGTTCTGTCTAGCGAGTTAGTATCTGATTGATATTTTTGCTAAGGATATATGGAGGCGTTTAGCAACTCTTTTACGGCTCTTAATTACTCATCACACCTCATTCGTCCCAAATGGATATCCTTAATATCCACCGCTTGGGGAAAAAGAAATTAAATTTGACTTACGTGCTAAATATATCGATACATCCATCATTTGAGACGTATGGTTGAAAATTTTATTTTTGAGGCATTAGACTTAGCTGATTATAGAATTTAACGTCCTGTCCATAGAATTCCTTACATTTTAATATTGAATACTATGAGAATAATGACGCTATACCCACATGGGCAGAGCGTGATTAACGTTAGCATGGTAGATCATAAACTAGTGGTTCAAGTCCCCAAAGAAGCATATAATTTGTTTCTGGACTAATTGTTTTCTTATATTTTGGAAAAATAATATTAGCATTCGCCGTTGTCGAGGATGTCGATAAGCGCTACTGCATCTTTCGAAATCTTTATGGAAACCATTTCTTCCGCTCGACTCGCCCCTTTTAGCGCTGTCTCTCGCGCGTTGCTTTCACGTCTTATCGAATGATCTCACCCAGATTCTCGTCGTACCTTTGGCTTCGAACTCCCATTACTTCTACTTGACCGAGCATATTGCATCTCGGCCTCAGAAAAATACTCTTGATCCCGATGCCCTTTTTCCCTTGGCCAATGACGCTTCACACAGGAGATACAGGCTGGACGTAATAATCTTGGCTGCAGACACGAAATATCAGATACACCGATATGTTGCGAAGAAATTGGAGTATTCACTTTCAGCAGAATTTTTACCTACAATATTCTTCATCGGGGTATGTGATTATTAGGAATTAGAGTTGATTCGTTGGTAAATGATGATGATCATCATCATCATCATTATTACTATTATTATTATTATTATTATTATTATTATTATTATTATTATTATTATTATTATTATTATTATTATTATTATATTGAAAGTGATTGCTGCGTCAGCTGCATACAGCTTAAATAGAGTTTTCTCTATTTTTTTAATAACTGCCTTTTTTGGTTAATGCGTTGCGCTAGTAACTCTCCGATACTTGTCATTTCCGGAGACGGAAATAGTCGTGAATTAGGATATACTATATTTCTGGCTTATACTGTACAATGAGCATCCGGTAACTGGAATCTGGGTCCCATGGTCCGTAGAGTTGTTTAGGTCTGTCGAGTTGTAACTCTGTTTCAGGTATGTAAGACCAACGTTTCTTTCAATCTCTGTTGAGCTTACTCATGGCAAAGGGCGAGAGTAGACTGATGTTCATGCTGGGACCAACTCTTTATATACGCTGTATACAGCAGGGGGTCAACTGCAAGCTGACCGCTGATTGGCTGAGGCAAAATGCGTGCCATGGATTGGACGTTGGGAGTTCTCCTCAAGCCAAATTTTAAATGCCCAGTCCGTGGATGCCCCGGCTCATATATAGGTTAGGTATGACCACCATGAAACTAGCTAAGAGGATTTCCTGTCATGAGCAAGAAGATGCTACAAAACTCCATATGAGGGATTCCCATCACATGAGCATCGCCAGAAATACAATTATCGAGAACACCAAGATAATTGGAAACGCTCCGGACTCGAGATCCCTAAGGTTGCTACAGGTGCTCTAAATACAGCAAGTGAAGCCCTCATTAAATACAACCCAGGAAGTTCTCTTCCTACCCACCAGCATTAGGCCTGCAAGGTTTAGGTGGAACTGCCGTCCACAGACATCCACGGCAGTAAGGATAGCAGCACTTAACATTGTGCCTGCCTACATCCCAGGAACTGTACCAGAGGCAAGGAGTGCAGACACCCCAGAGAAAGCCATGAACTTGCTGTTTGGGGATGAAATTATAAGTAAAATAGTGGAGTGGACCAATCAGATCATTCCAAGAGAGGCAGCCAAGTACGACTATCACGGGGCAAGGATGTCCCTGATAGAACCAGATGAGTTGTGAGCACTTTTGGGGTTACTAATCTTCAGTGGGTGCCAGAGGGACAACCACCTGTCCACAAAGGAAATGTTTAACCCCAAACTGGCTCAGCATTCTACCGTGCAGCCATGTCAGAGGATCGCTTCTCCTTCCTGGCCAGCTGTCCGAGGTTTGATGACAGAGACACAAGGGAAGAGAGGCAGCAAACTGACAAGTTTGCAGTGATCCGGAAGATCTGGGACATCTTTATTGTGAACTGTAGCAAAATGCATGTCCCTCATAAAAACCTAACTGTGGATGAGCAGCTGCTGGCCTTCCATGGGAACTGCCCATTCCGTATGTATATTCACAGCAAACCGGGCAAATACGGAATGAAGCTTGTCCTTGTAAATGACAACAGCAGCAAGTACATGTTGGGCAGAATTCCCTACCTGGGGAAACAGGACACCAGACCCTGGGCTGGCGTAGCCCTTGGCCATCAGTTCGCCACAGACCTTACCACACCTTACCACCACACCAACAGAAACGTCACCACAGACAGTTGGTTCACGTCAGTGTCCCTAGCAACCGATCTCCTGATGAACTGCAGCATGACCCACGTTGGTACTGTGAGGGTAAACAAGGAGATACCTTTGGAAATGAAGGACACAACAAACCGGAGGCCAGGTTCAAGTGCTTTCTTATACTCCAACAATATAACTTTACTCTTATACTGCTAAGACGCATCAAGAACCTAGAAGAAATTGGTGCATCTCATGTCGACAATGCACACCCATCTATCTATCATGCCGAATGGGAAGCCTGCGATAATCATTTCTTATAATAAGACCTTACCTCGCCTTACCTTACAGACCTTACAGTTCGTTCGGGTTGACCCAGGTCCCTCAGTGTGAGGCACCTTTGATGTCTACTAGAGAATTGCTAATGCATCTCCCGGTATATTTTGCATCTTCCAATCTTGGATGGTCTGGGATGTGGCCTAGATATTTGTCGAGCTTATTCTTAAACATAGTTCTTCATTGGATGGATCGATATCGTACTCGGCTAGCACTCTCCTTGGCCCGCGCTCGATTCTCTGGCCGGCCAATGAAGAATTAGAGGAATTTATTTCTGGTGATAGAAATTAATTTCTCGGCATAATGTGGTTCGGATTCCACAGTAAGCTGTAGGTCCCGTTGCTAGGTAACCATTTGGTACTTCGGGCCAGCCCTAGGAGAGCCATTAATCAGCTCAGTGGTCTGGTTAAACTAAGGTATACTTAACTTTACACTCACTCCTGATATGTTCCTCAGATGAGCTGGTAATGCATTGAATAATCGCTGCATTATTGGTGCTGGTGCGTAGTGGATTAATGTCCTGTGTGCTTTCCTTAGTTTTCCTGGTATAGTTTTGGGGACTATCAATATACTGTACCTCTGCTTGCTCTTTCTGATTTTTTTAGCTCTATGATGTTTTTGGTAATTCCTTCTATATGTTTCCATGCCTGTATTATCATGTAGCGTTCTCTTCTCCTTTTGAGACTGTATAATTTTAAGAATTGCAGTCTTTCCCAGTAGTCTAGGTCCTTAACTTATTCTATTCTAGCTGTACAGGACCTTTGTACACTCTATTTGTGCAATATCCTTTTGGTAGTGTGGGTACCATATCATATTGGAATATTCAAGTGGACTACATTGATATGTATTTGATTTTGATTTTTATTGTTCATGGGAAAACCCATAGAATGGGTGAGTGACTTCATGTACAATCACTCAAAAAAGTTTTGCAACATACTTCAAAAGTTTTCGGACAACAGCTTATAATAGCGACATCTGGCGCTATTTGGCAACTCAGTTGTAAGCGCGTGAAACAACTGAACACTAGTGGTGGGTCCGAGAAATTACCTGCAGTTTCCCTTAAACAGGGCTTTTTCTGATACTGCTTACTGTTGTCATATTTTACTTAATTAAAGGATGTTACTATAATACTTCAGAGGTCATCGCTGTTTTTATGTTTCAATATTTTCATCTCCAACTGCCATCACTATCGTTGTTTTATCTCCTTCATATGTGTGAACTTTGTAGACATAGGCCTACGACTGTTACAAGTTGAACTGTTAGTCTTATTAACATCAACAAATACGACTTTTGTAAAGATTTGCTTCACATTATTATTAATTAAATTTTTGAATGACTAATCCTATGTGTATTATGAACTAGTGAAACTTAATATAAAATATACTGAACTAGACTAACGGATTTCACGTCTATTTTTGTAATACATAGAATATAATCGCACATACACACACATACATACATACATACATACATACATACATACATACATACATACACACACACACACATATATATATATATATATATATATATATATATATATATATATATATATATATATATATATATATATATATATATATATATATATATATATATATATATATAATGCCGTTATCATGTGTAATTTCTCATTTCTTTCATTGCTACTTAGGCCTATCATTTTGATGCCTCTTATGAAGTTAACTGAATATATAACGCCTATTTTTGTATTTCTTATTATCTAAGTTTCTAAAGAATTAAAATTAGCTAGAAGTTCAACATTAATTTAGTTAACGCTAAATGCCAGCAGTGAAGAAGACTACCATGCTCATCAGTGGAGAATGTCTCCTCCTCATCGCAAAAGATGACTCGTACAGAAATCATCGGCCACTGGATTATATTATAACGCAAACCCTAGCCTCTATTCTTTGTGTTTCGCTGATGTGAAGTGTTTCTTGGCAGGAGTACGATGAAATAATATCTTGGTCTCATGTAACCTGTTACGGATGGTTTGAGCAGCAATTTGAAGGGAGAGCGTAACGTTCTCTCTTTATAGCAACATCGGTAGTCAGGGGGGAGTTAGGCGGAGCACCTTCAGTGATCATCCGATGATGATACTTAACAGTAGTGCAACAATGACGTTGTCCTCCAGTTTTTACAATGAATTTATCATGTTTCCTCGTTCTCTCTGTTGTTGTATCCCTCTATACATGGTTGTTTTATTTACGCTAAGCTGCCGAGCAATATCTACGATAGAAACATTAGTCTTATGCAAGCTAATGATTGTGGTCCGGCTTAGTGACGAGACAGTTTAAACTTTTCCTGCCCGAATGTGGAGTCACACGATAACAGACGACGTTATGAGATTTTTTATTTTTTGTTTTTGACAACGATAATGGTTGAATTCTTTCTTTTTTTATGTATATATAATTTCATTGATGGTTATTCAATATTATTTTATTAGTCAATAACCTTTTATCTGGATTCGAAATATAGTTTCTTCTTTGACTCTTTTGCCCAATCATCTGAAGTGAAATTTTTCAAAATGTTTCGTCATTTTTCGTAATATGAATTTTTCACTCACCACTCTTTTTTATATTGTTAACCGTATGATTAATAACCAAAATCGAATAAGAAAATTACATTTCCTTGTAAATATCAAAAGAACAAATTACTGTTAGGTAAACGAAAACTTCTGGAACATGTTGCAGAATATTTTTGAGTGACTGTACCTGGAAGTTAATATAAATCACAAACTCTCACCGGCAAATGAAACACACCACTTGAAACAAAAAACCATATGCCGCCTAAATGCGATGAGAAGAACCATTTCACTTCGCCAAGGTGCATCAAGTCATCTACTTAGAATGTTCTACTTTCAAACCACCCGCTCTGTAGTGGAATATGCGGCACCGGCGCTCACAAAGATGACACACCCTCAGATCTGCTCACTTGAAGTGATTCAAAACAATGCAATGACAATCATTGCAGGAGCCCCAATGTGGACAAAACTCTGCCTACTCAGAGCAGAAACTAACCTTCTCCCTCTCCCATCCAGAATTGATCAAAGAAATGCCCTCACCATAGTCAAAACCTTGAAAAGTGGTAGGGATTGCCCTTTGAGGAACAAAATAGCCAGAATCTTAAACCTGCATGAGGAACTCAATCCTCCCAGGAATTATGTGGGGAACCTTCTCGCCGCTCTGAGAAGAGTCAAGATGCAAGAAGCTGCCGCTGCAACTAAGAGGGAAACACCCACCGTCAACTATTTTGAGCCTCCTCCTTGGGCGCCCATCCCCTTCAAATTCCATTCCACTCTTCTCCCAGCAAATAAGCAACACTGCTCTCCGGCACAACTCAGACAAGCTGCACAAACAGCCATAAACAACACATCTGCTCCCAATGTCTACTACACAGATGGGTCAGTGGACCGAAATATACCAGCTGCAGCTGCAGCAGTAGTCTCCTCCTCCCTAAAAGCTAGCTGGAGACTTTCAAACAATGCCTCCACCCTGCAAACGGAACTAGTCGGCATCCAGAAGGCACTAGAGGACTCCCTAAACCAGGCAGGAAACACGGCAATCCACACAGATTCAAAGTGTGCAATTCTTGCCATAAAGAATCAGTCACACACTGAAAATGTCCATATCCTAGCCAGCATAAAAGCTGCAGCCTTAGCTCATCAGAGCAATGGAAGGCAAGTGACACTAAATTGGATTCTCATTCACAGGAATCAAAGGAAACGAAGAGGTAGATCAACTTGCAAAAAGCACTCTACAATGCAATATAATCAGTATTGCTCTAAATCAGTCCCTCACACAAATGAAACAAAAAACTTTCAGGTACTGCTAAAATGAAGCCCACAGCGAAATTCTTCAGGTACTTCTCCAAGGATCCAGGTCTGCCAAATGGTATGTAGAAAACACCAAATTACAAAAGTTTTCTGTTTCCAGGAACACACCCAGAAGACTCGCAGTCATCACCAGCCGGCTACGGTTAGGAATATGTGCACCTGGCAGTTAATCAATCCAGAAAACAGAGCATGCACATACTGTGAACAAGTAGTGGATCAACCACTAGATCATCACCTGTTACACTGCCCGGAGACTTCTCTGCTGAGGCGGAATTTCACAGAGGCCCCGCTAACAAACACCAAACTAGTATCACACATAATTGAAAACATTGAAGAATTTTCAGCGTTCCTCTGTTCCTATCCACCACCCAGGTGAACAGTAACAGGCCTCATGCAATACACAATAACCTTGTGCAGCATATCTCTCTTGTTATTTACCTCTTTTCAGACAGATGCTACCAGCTCACCTACACAGACCTTTCCAGAATCAGCACGGGCAACCCATAGCTCTACATCTTCACAGCAACTGACCTTATTTTATTTTTTTATTTCATTTTTTATTTTTACTCAGATCTATTCAGTTCTAATTACTTATTCTTTAAAATAATTTGTAATTATTTATCATACAATCACTTATTTACAATTATATCCATACTCTTAATCTCATGTTTAATATATTTATAATTTTAGTTTTTCACTCATATGTATGTAAATGTATGTATATGTGTGTTTGTGCATGCGTATGTGTATATATGTATATATGTATATGAATATGCATGTGTGTGCGTGAGTATATGCACATAAATGTATATGCATTCTATCTCAACATTACTACAATCTCTTCCTCGAACTTCTTTATGTCTATATTACTACCCATTGAAAACCTTCTTCCCTCTCTCTCTCTCCCACGGTGACCCACCCCCACTAAAACGCACCTCTCATACATTCATACTGCATCCCACCTCACCAAATGACTCATGGACTGCCCTAGGAGCAAGGCCGCGACGGCTTACAGCCATCTGAAGTATAAGCAAAAAACATCTTCCATTGATCACACAAAACAAGCATCATCTCCCAGTCACCATCTTCAATCTCCTACTCAACAAGTAAAGTCAGCTATGACCATGCTTTTTCTCCCCCTCACATCCTTCCCTTCCTTTTCAGTCTCCTCCTCTAAAGACTAAAACTACAATCTGCTGTCGCTATGCCTTCATCTTAAGCTTTACACTTGATCTGAAGGGACGTTCAAGGCCCATCCTTTCTCTGCAACACACAACTCCTCCCTTCCTTCCCATTCCCTCCTACTTACTGGGACTTGCTGCTATAACACTTTCTCTCCCACTATACCCTTTCATTTCTGGCCCAGTGGTTAGATTGGACCGAATGGTATCAGCAATGGAGGCATGTCCGCACCAGGAATTGAACTTACATGAACTTTTAAGTAACCTTTACTCTGCAGAATCTCAATCTTCAGTTACTGGCTGCTGAATAGCAAGAGCCCGTGCCAGCACAAGGCTGGCTAAATCTAAATCCATCCATCCGTATGAACATAAGTCTACTCCCGTCCTTTGCCATGAGCATGCTCAACACGGATTGAGAGAAACATTGGTCTTACATACTCTACATGAAGCAGCGTTACAGCTCGACAGACCTGAGCAACTCTACGGATCATGGAACCCAGATTCCAGTTACCAGATTCGCATTGTACAGTATAAGCCATAAATATATTATATCCTCATTCACGACTATTTCCTTCTCCGGAAATGACAAGTATCGGAGAGTTACTAGCGCAACCGTGTAACGGAGAAAAGGCAGTTATTAGAAAAATAAAGAAATTTCTATATAAACTGAACACAGCTGACGCAGCAATCACTTTCAATAAAACCTGTTTAAAAGAGGGTCTACTACCCATACATTTTTATTATTATTATTATTATTATTATTATTATTATTATTATTATTATTATTATTATTATTATTATTATTATTATTATTATTATTATTATTATTATTATTACCACATTCAATAATAATAATAATAATAATAATAATATTTGTACGACTGTAATCTCAATAAGGATGTCCCTTGTGATCTCATGTTGTCATATTTCATTTTCATCTGTATATAAAAACAAGAGTAAGTTTAACTAATGCCTATTACAAAATAAATTCCGAACAGCTATAGAGACAATAAGCGGAGATTCCATCGTAGTGCATAAATTCTTATTTAACTTGAACTTGTCATATTGCATTCAATATCTTAATCTTGAGTTTGATAGGTGGTGTCACATAAAGGAAACGTTTAACAATCAGGTGAAATTAATATTTGAGAACTGACCAAATATTTAGGTAGAATTAATATAAAGAACTGGCAATAGATAGTGCTTCATTCATAGATCTCTAAATAAATTACAAAATTGAAGCCATTCTTTATAAGAATGCACTTACTCGAGATAAACAACCCAAAGCAGAATTACAGAGATAAATACAGTGGCAGAAAAAATGTGAGTTTTTGTAATAAACCAATCTATCACAAAGCCACAGATCAGACACATGGTTCAGAGTAAGTTGTATTATGCCAAATCAATTCCCCGTTTGGCCTTACTATAAATACTCACTGACCAAATATTATCGATACGGCACAAATTTATTTGTTCTCCCTCCATAAATGCAGAGTTTTTTCATAACTTCATAAGTAAAAAGACTATTTGACTTCGAGCATGCCAATGAGCCGCAAAATAAACCATTGACTCACTACGCGAACGTTAGGCTCTGTCATTGGAAATGAGGTGTGATTTGTAGATTTGTCTTCCAGGAATTATCAATAGATGTTTCAGTTTCAATTCTGAAAGCTTCTTCTAAATCACACACCGTATATATATATATATATATATATATATATATATATATATATATATATATATATATATATATATATATATATATATATATAAACTTACTATCCCGCCTTTGTCAGCCTTTAATTTCCCATGGGTACTGTTGTTCATCTCCTTATTCCAGCGCTGCTCCTGTGGATGTCGCCAAGACGAGGGATGGAAACTGGTGAGTTAACGGACAATTGCCCGCACTCGCGACAGAGACTGGAAGGCGGGAACGAAAGCTACATAAGGACCTGACCAGGGGTCAAGCAAGGCCCCCCTCTGACCTAGTCACCTTTTCGTGCTAACATAATCCCACCAAAGTCCCTTGCCTTAATCAACAAAAGTCTGGCCAACACATCAACACAACACATCCTATGGGAAGAGGTACAGTTTGGATTTGGAGTTTGTTGCAACGCCTATTCTTCCACTATTATTTCCATTCTTTCTAATATTCACGCCCCTTGGAGTCCTGAGACAATAAGTGAAGTGTTAAATGTTTTCCAATTCAAGTAATGTAAGCACCTCACAGAATTTGCTATGCTAAGTTGTTACCCTCTCAGCCTTCAGCACTCCCGAAGTGAATGCGAAAGTGTTATCCTTGCAAACCAAGTGACAATGGGTTTGTCTTGCCAATCCCTGAATTCCAAACGTGGAAGAACACTTGAAGATTAATATCTGAAGATTTATCTGCCTACGTGGCAGAGTTACTGTATATTTACTTACTTTTAGAGATCCCTACCATAGTGTGATTTATTTCATATTAGGATTATTTCTCTAGATAACAATTCCCACCATAGATCGTAAAGTCTTTGCTATTGGTACTATTTGATTTATGAATAACGTAATGACAGTGCCAAGGAGCTAGTGAGGAGCTCCCTTTGCAATATCCTTCTGATCTTTGTAATAAAAATCAAATTTGTGAAGTCTTGCTTTCTTTAAAAATACACCCACAAGCACACACACACACACAAGCACACACACACACACACACACACACACACACACACACACACACACACACACATATATATATATATATATATATATATATATATATATATATATATATATATATATATATATATATATATATATATATATATATATATATATATATATATATATATATATATATATATATATATATATATATATATATATATATGTATATATATATATATGTATATATATATATATATATATATATATATATATATATATATATATATATATATATATATATATATATATATATATATATATATATATATATATATATATTCATGATGTTGCCTTGTAATACTTATATCCTCCTATAATTTTGACATTTTTACTTTTTTCATGTGTTATGTGTAATGATAATGATTGTTGAAGTGTCATATTTAATTTGGCATCAGATCTCATAAGAACTAATGATCAAGTTACTTAATAGCGTAATTTAGAATTGTTATTACATTTGTAATAGTAACGTAATTTAGAATAATATCTTTCTTGGTAAAAGTGTAGTATTTGAACACATGTGTGTGTCTCTAGCAAAGACTTGTTTCATTTCAATTGTCATCAGTTGAGATAAGAGAGAGCGCTTTGTTTTGGGTTAGTGATGACAGATTTGGATTACAAACGCCGATTCGTCCCATACGGGCTCAAGACGAGTGATTTCACGTTGTTACATGTTCGAGTCACGTACGCCATGTTTTGTAAGATTGCGTTCAAAACGTTTTGCTGGGATGAGGTCATTTTCCTTCTGGAAGCTTCTCCATTGTATCTCACACCCAAAATGCTTTAATGACGTCACTTCCCTGCTTCTAGAACTTTTGTATCTCGTACCCAAAATGCTTTAATGACATCATATAATTGTTTCACGTGTTACTGGAATCCTAAAATTTGTTTCATTCTGATTTCTGAGACCAGTCGATTTGGTTCCCTCTCTCTCTCTCATTCTTAGAGAGAGATTACTTTTAACATAGTGTTTTGTGGTCACGTATTAGCATTAACGTTTGAGATCTGAATTTAGTAAAATTATTTAGCTTGTAACGGCGCCTGGTAAAAAAGTGTGTTTTGTGGTAACGCAGCTGCAGCGAGTGATTTACAGAGGTTTTCACAAGTTTGTGTAAGGTAACATGAATCTTATTTATTAATACCATGGTATGATAAGTTAGGAAATTTTGAACAAGTAAAATCATTATTGATAAATCTTGTGTGTATTTTTGTGTGTTTTTCTATTTACAATCTCTTTATGTTTTCACATTTTTTTATGTTTGTGATGTAACATTTATTTACGTAGCATTTTAAATATTTCTTGGTATAATTTAACATTGCATACTTGATTTCATTTATTAAGACTTTTTCTTTTTAAATCTTGAGTAATTCTTGATAGTTTAAATTTTGCTTGATTAATTTAAATTTCTGATAATGTTTTTGTGAATTAGTTTTATTTCATAATTTAATTCAAGAATTAATTGAGTGTTGTGTTATTTTCAAGTAATAATAAATTTTTCAGATTGTGAATTCTAATTAATTGTGAATTCTAATTATAAACTTTGAATTTAAAAATAAATTTTTGTATTTAACATTTATAGAAAAACAGTGTTTCATTTGTTGACCATCAGTGAATAGGACTGATTGTGTGTGCATAAGGCAAAGTGATAAACATGTTTTGTTCTTTTAGTTTTGCTAAAGTGAATTAAGACCAGGGAAACAGTTAGAGTTTTTGATGGAGTGATGCCATTCTACTCTAGAATATTTCTAGTTTAATTTTTTATACCTCACACATATTCTGATAGACTTAGTTTGATTTTTCAAGTAATAAATAAGTTTTTCCTAAGGGATCACTGTTACCTTTAGAGTACTCAGTCGTAATAATTAATGTTATGAGAGTTCAGGTATCTGGCTGAAGTGAGGTATATTTTTGAATCTTGAGATTAGTCGTGTAATAACCAGGTACTTGATACGCATCGTGATATTATATTGTTTGGTGCCCAGACCCGGGAACAAAACAAAATATCACTCTGGTTTATGGTTTATACGGGTGGTGTTAGGTATATATTTTGACAGGAGAGTGACCACATAGTTATTTTTTTCTTTGTATTGTGAATTATTTAGTTGAGTTACTTAGAGAATATGGCTCTGTTCAATGTTCAGAGGTTTTTAGCAGCTCCTTCCATCCAAGAGTTATCTGAATCCAACCTGACTAAGGCACAGTGGATTGCTTTAGCAGTAGCATGTGGGGGTAATGTGTCTAGTGATATGGTTAAGGCACAAATCAAATATATTGCAATCCAAGCATTGATGGACTCTGGTAAAGTAGATGAAGAGTTAGGAGAGGCACAAGAATTGTTGAATGCAGATGAGGCAGAATTTACAGATAAACATGAGCAAAAGAAAGAGAAAAGTGATGCAGAAGCAGAACTAAGACGTATAGAAGCAGAAGAAAATTTGATTAAGCTGAAGATGCAGGCTGAAAGAGAGAAAATACAGACAGAAAGAGAAAGAGAAGATAGAGAGAAAAGAGAAAGAAAGGAGAGAGAAGAAGAAAAAGCAGCAGAAGAAGAAAGAGAAAGAGCAAAAGAGGAAAGAGAAAGAGCAAGACATGAAAGGGAGATGGAGTTAATAAGAGCTCGATCCACATTACCTGTAACACTGTCTAACCCTACTCAGACCCTGTATTTGATGTAGTAAGAGTGCAGAAGTTAATTCCAGAGTTTACAGAAGAAGCTCCAGATGAGTGTTTTGATCACTTTGAAAATGTGGCTTCAGGTATGGGATGGCCAGAAGATAAATGGTCGGTCTTGTTACAGTCTGTTCTCATTAGTAAAGGAAGAAGTGCCTATTTAGCCTTATCAGCTGATCAGTGTAAAGAGTACAAGGTACTCAAACATAATGTGCTACAAGTTTACCAGATGACCCCTGAATATTATAATGAAAGATTCAGATCTTTGAGAAAAGATGACAAGATAACTTTCTTGGATTATGCCTACAAAGTAAGAAGATGTTTTAAACGATGGTTGGAGGCTGCTAAAGTTAAAACTATGGACGAACTTGAGGAGTTAGTAGTCCTAGAACAATATCTTAGAGGAATTCCTGAACACATAAGAGCCTATTTAAGAGAGAGAGAGAGAGGTTAAAAAACTTGACAAAGCTGCTACATTAAGTGAAGACTTTAATATAATTTCTAGCAAAAGAAATTATAATGTCAAGTACCAGAACCAACAACGCACAGGTTTCAGGTCTCATCCAAATTTCAGGAATATTACAACTGGAAATCCTTCTAGTGGCTATGCCAGTATAAAGCCAGGTAACACCCCTCAGCAATTGAATGTTAAATCCTCATCATCCAGTCTGTTCTCAAGACAGATACAGAAGACTAATGTTGTCTGCTACAAGTGTGGAAGAGTAGGACACTACAGTCGAGATTATTATCAGACTCAACGGCAGACCAAACCAGCTGGTCAAGTGGTTAAAGGTAACCAGGTGAAGCAAACTACGAAGAGCAGTGTGGGGAAAACTGAAACTAAACAAGCAGAGTGTTTAGCAACCAGTGGAAATGTAACTTCAAGCAGTGAGTGGCTGAGCAGCTTGGAGGCTTTTAAGCCATATATCTATGAAGGTACGCTGACAACTCAAGGAGGAAGTGTGCAGGTACCAGTCAAGGCATTACGTGATACGGGGAGTAACCATAGTGTGGTAGTTCGTGGTGCTCACCCACAGTTGGAGAAGAATCTCACCGGAGATTCAGTTATTTTGAAGGGTATAGGAGGAGAAGAGGTAACTCCTATATGCCGCTTGCATTTGTCCTGTGAATTGGTGACAGGAAATGTTGATTTTGCTGTAAAGGACTCACTAGCTGATGAAGGTGTACATGTTTTACTGGGTAATGAAGTTGGTGGTGTACCATTTGTTCCTTGTCCTATAGTGACAGACAAACCGTTAAGGGTTAAGCCTACTGTAGATTTAGAGAAGAAAACCCCCTACCTGTTTCCAGGTTGTGTAACTACCAGGAGTATGAAGAGAACTATGTCTGCAAGTGAAGATACTGAGGATTTACCTGCACCAGAAAAATCAAATGAAGGATCTTTAAGCTTAGAAGAGATGTTCCAGGAAAACGAAGTTTCCCCTAGTGGTAGTAATGAAGAGATTTCCCAAGAAGAAGAGGATCCTGTTGTTATTGAAGAGACTCCGAGTAGTCAAAGTGTTCCTGAAGATAGTAGTGAAACTACAGAGGCAGAGTTAGCAGATATGGAGAGTTCAGCCCTTGAAGTTGGTCAAGTGACTAGAGAGAAGCTAATGACACTGCAGAAGAGGGATACAACGTTGGCTGATTTGTTCTTCAGAGTTGTTGATCAAGAAGGGATGCAACAAACCTCCACCTGTTATTATCTAAAGGAAGGATTGCTAATGAGGAAGCATCGACCTGCAGATATACCAGGAATTGCTGAATGGGGCGAATATCATCAAATTTTGATTCCATATCCATTGAGGAAACAAGTTGTAGCAATAGCGCACGAGTCTGGACATATGGGAATCAGGAAGACTGCTGAGAAGATTATGAAGTATTTTTTCTGGCCTGGGCTTCACAAGGACGTTAGCAGATTTTGCGGAGTGTGTCACACATGCCAGATAGCTGGAAACAGAATGAAACCATTCAGAAAGCACCCCTACAACCCATAGAAGTTAGAGGAGAACCCTTTAGCAAGGTAATTATAGATGTGGTTGGGCCACTTCCGAAAACAAAGAAAGGAAATGAATATCTGTTAACATTAATGTGTCCAGTGACTAGGTATCCTGAGGCGATTCCTGTAAGAAATATAAGTGCAAAGGTAATTGCTGAGAAGTTGGTGGAGTTTTTTTCCAAGTTTGGAATACCAGAAATTGTGCAAAGTGATAGAGGAACGAACTTTACTTCAAAATTATTCCAGGATGTGATGAACTTGTTAGGAGTAAAACAACAGTTATCAATTGCTTATCATCCAGAGACTCAAGGAGCCTTGGAAAGGTTCCACCAGACATTGAAAAGTATGTTAACTAAGTATTGTAATGAATCAGGAAGAGAATGGGATGCTGGTTTACCTTTAATGTTATTTGAAGTTAGAAATGCTTATCAAGAAAGTATGGGATGTTCACCAAATGAAATGATTTTTGGTTGAGACATTAGAGGTCCATTGAAGATTTTTGCAGAGAATTGGGAAGAAAATCAAGAGGAAATCCAAGGAGAATATGTGAAGAACTTGAGGAAAAGATTAAGAAAAATTAGAAAATTCTCTTTAGAAAATTTGAAAATAAGTCAAGAGAAAATGAAAAGAAAATATGATGCTAAGACTAAGCCAAGAAATTTTAGTATTGGACAGCAAGTTCTAGTGTTCTTACCAGTGAAAAGATTTTCCCTTACCAATAAGTTTCAAGGTCCTTATAGGATAATAGAGAAGTTAAGTGATCGAACTTATGTGATTGAAACACCAGGAAGAAGGAAACGACAGAGGAAGATACATGTGACTCTTTTGAAACCTTACTTCTCAAAGACTAAAACTGAAACAGTGTCAATAACACAAACAACTTCATCTACAGAGGACGATGATGGCTACGAATTGGGAGCTGAAAACAAGATGAACAATTCTTCAATATTAGAAAATTTGGAAGGTAAACTAAAACATCTGAGTGTTGAGCAAAGTAGTGAATTAAGTGAAGTGATTCAAAGTTTCCCTGAAATTTTTGCAGATGTACCTAGGCGTACCAATATGACAAAGCATGGGATAAAGATCAGAGAAGATGGAAAGCCTTTTAAAATGAGAGCTTATCGCTTATCACCTTTTCATCGAGATGTTTTGAAGAAAGAAGTTGAATATTTGTGGCAGCATGGATTAGCAGAACCCAGTTCAAGTCATTATAGTTCTCCTTGTGTGTTAGTGAAGAAACCAGATGGTTCATTTAGGATGTGTACTGATTATAGGAAACTGAATTCCATCAGTGTGGCTGACAATTATCCCTTGCCTCTTATTGATCAATTACTTGATAATATTGGGCAAGCCAAATTTGTTTCCAAGATAGACTTGTTGAAAGGATATTATCAAATTCCCTTAGATGAGAATGCTAAGTTGCTGTCAGCTTTCATTACTCCTTTTGGACTGTATCAATACACTGTTTTGCCGTTTGGTCTGATGAATGCACCTGCAACATTCCAGCGAGTGATGGATCAACTACTAGGATCAATAGAAGGATTGGATGTATACCTTGATGACATTGTGATTTATTCTAATACATGGGAAGAACATCTGAAGATATTAAGGAAATTGTTCAAGAAGTTATGGGAAGCAGGACTAACAATCAACTTACAAAAAACTGAGTTTGGAAAGGCAACTGTACAGTATCTAGGATTTGAAGTTGGAAAAGGCCTTCTCGCTCCTGTTGATGCTAATGTAGAAGGTATCCGTAAGGCTACCCTTCCTACTACAAGGAAACAGCTACAAAGTTTTTTTGGGCATGGCTGGATTTTATCGCCGAATCTGTCCAAAATTCTCAGCCGTAGTAGCTCCCTTAACTGACTTAACCAGTGTTAAAAGAAAGTTTGTTTGGACTCTAGAATGTCAAGAATCATTTGAGGAGGTTAAAGCCATATTAACTTCAAGACCAGTGCTTCAAGCTCAAGACTTAAATTAAAAGTTTGTGATACAAGTTGATGCATCCGACTGTGGAATTGGAGCTGTTCTACTTCAAGAACACGACAACAGAATCTTCCATCAGTATGTTTTATGTCTTCAAAGTTGAAAAAGCACCAGAAAACTTACTCAACAGTCGAAAAAGAAAGATTAGCATTAATCACAGCATTGAAAAAGTTTGAAATGTATGTGAACCGACCTAGGAACGATGAAATTTTAGTGTTGTCGAATCACAACTCAATCTCATTCATCAATAAGATGAAAAATAATAATATGAGACTGACCAGGTGGTCTTTATGCCTGCAACTAAATATTGTAAAAGTTAAACATATTTTGGGAAAAGATAATGTCATAGCAGATTATTTATCCCATTGTGAAGCGTTGGATTCAAACCCGGGATAAGTAATCTTCTGGAGGGAGGAATTTCATGATGTTGCCTTGTAATACTTATATCCTCCAATAATTTTGACATATTTACTTTTTTTCATGTGTTATGTGTAATGATAATGATTGTTGAAGTGTCATATTTAGTTTGGCATCATATCTCAAAAGAACTAATGATTAAGTAACTTAATAGCATAATTTAGAATTGTTAATACAGTTTTAATAGTAACGTAATTTAGAATAATATCTTTCTTGGAAAAAGCGTAGTATTTGAACACGTGTGTGTGTGTCCAGCAAAGACTTGTTTCATTTCAATTGTCGTCAGTTGAGATAAGAGAGAGCGCTTTGTTTTGGGTTAGTGATGACAGATTTGGATTACAAACGCCGATTCGTCCCATACGGGCTCAAGACGAGTGATTTCACGTTGTTACATGTTCGAGTCACGTACACCATGTTTTGTAAGATTGCGTTCAAAACGTTTTGCTGGGATGACGTCATTTTCCTTCTAGAAGCTTCTCCATTGTATCTCACACCCAAAATGCTTTAATGACGTCACTTCCCTGCTTCTAGAACTTTTGTATCTCGTACCCAAAATGCTTTAATGACATCATGTAATTGTTTCACGTGTTACTAGAATCCTAAATTTGTTTCATTCTGATTTCTGAGACCAGTCAATTTGGTTCCCTCTCTCTCTCTCGTTCTTAGAAAGAGATTACTTTCAACGTAGTGTTTTGTAGTCATGTATCAGCATTAACTTTTGAGATCTGAATTTAGTAAAGTTATTTAGTTTGTAACGGCGCCTGGTAAAAAAGTGTGTTTTGTGGTAACGCAGCTGCAGCAAGTGATTTGCAGAGGTTTTCACAAGTTTGTGTAAGATAACGTGAATTTTACTTATTAATACCATGGTATGATAAGTTAGGAAATTTTGAACAAGTAAAATCATTATTGATAAATCTTGTGTGTATTTTTGTGTTTTTCTATTTACAATCTCTTTATATTTTCACATTTTTTTATGTTTGTGATGTAACATTTATTTACGTAGCATTTTAAATATTTCTTGGTATAATTTAACATTGCATACTTGATATCATTTATTAAGACTTTTTCTTTTTAAATCTTGAGTAATTCTTGATAGTATAAATTTTGCTTGATTAATTTTAATTACTGATAAAGTTTTTGTGAATTAGTTTTGTTTCGTAATTTAATTCAAGAATTAATTGAGTGTTGTGTTATTTTCAAGTAATAATAATTTTTTCAGATTGTGAATTCTAATTAAGTGTGAATTCTAAATATAAACTTTGAATTTAAAAATAAATTTTTGTATTTAACATTTATAGAAAAACAGTGTTTCATTTGTTGACCATCAGTGAATAGGATTGATTGTGTGTGCATAAGGCAAGGTGATAAACATGTTTTCTTCTTTTAGTTTTGCTAAAGTGAATTAAGACCAGGGAAACAGTTAGAGTTTTTGATGGAGTGATGCCCTTCTACTCTAGAATATTTCTACTTTAATTTTTGATACCTCACACATATTCTGATAGACTTAGTTTGATTTTTCATGTAATAAGTAAGTTTTTCCTAAGGGATCACTGTTACCTCTAGAGTACTGAGTCGTAATAATTAATGTTAAGAGTTCAGGTATCTGGCTGATGTGAGGTATATTTTTGAATCTTGAGATTAGTTGTGTAATAACCAGGTACTTGATACGCATCGTGACATTATAATATATATATATATATATATATATATATATATATATATATATATATATATATATATATATATATATATATATATATATATATATATATATATATATATATATATATATATATATATATATATATATATATATATATATATATATATATATATATATATATATATAAATTAAGATAAAATCCACGAAGGAAACGGAAACACTGGAGTGCTGAGAGGGCTTTCAACACTAGTCCTTTGCTTAGCAGACTGAAGAAATCTAAAAGTATGTTTACAAAGAAAGCTCATATAAATGTCAGATGGGGATTATAAAAGAAACATATGTACCTGGAATCCAACACAATTAGAAAATTTGTAGAACTGCCAAAACAGGATTAAATATTTAAGAGGTTTTTACAAAGGATTAGGATCAACCGTTCAGGAGCAGAGACAGGACAATTAAAAGATTATACAGGTTCGTGACTGACCACCTTAACATTTTTAGTACAGCACAATAATTCTCATATTTTTTTGTAAACAATAATAACTTTTTGCAAGATGAACATTTTTACAAATAAAAAATTATATTAAACATACGGATATATAGAAAATATATATCAAGTTGCTACCTTGTAATTAAGTCAGTGATTTTATCTTTTAGGTCATTCTTGAACATTTTTCTAATACAGGGGTCCAAATAATACATGCAAGGGATAAGATTAAAATTACAACTGGAAGTAAGCTGGATAATAGCGGACTCCAATAGATTTCTTGAAGAGAAATCACTTGATCTGGCAATCACTGAACTTTCAGTCCAATTTATACTGTGAGAGTTTTCACTTAAATGAATGAATATAGCATTGGATGCTTGTCCAGTTTTGACTGAATACTTATGTTGCTTAATACGTACATCTAAATCTTTGCTAGATTGGCCAATATAAAATGAGGGGCAATCCAAACATGGAATTTATATATTATGTTGTTGTTTTCTTTAGAGCTATTTTTTATTAACATTCTTTTGAGTGTGTTATTATAAGAAAAAACGAGGTTTACATTAAAAGGTTTTAACAATGATTTTATGTTTTCAAAAACACTAAAATAAGGCAAGCTAAGAATGTTCTAAGGGGTTTCTTCCTTCATTTTACTTTCACTATAAAACTTTTTGTGGGCTTTGTTATAACAAATATCTAGTATATGTGAAGGATAACATAAGTCTGTTTCTATTTTTCTTATGTATTCAATTTCTTTATCCAAATATTGGGGACTGACAATGTGCAAGGATAAATTGGACTGAAAGTTCAGTGATTGCCAGATCGAAAGATTTCTCTTCAAGAAATCTATTGGAGTCCGCTTTTATCCAGCTTACTTCCAGTTGTAATTTTAATCTTAGCCCTGGCATGTATTATTTGGACCTCTGTATTAGAAAAATGTTCAAGAATGACCTAAAAGATAAAATCACTGACTTAATTACAAGGTAGCTACTTGATATATATTTTCTATATATCCATATGTTTAATATAATTTTGTATTTGTAAAAATGTTCATCTTGCAAAAAGTTATTATTGTTTACAAAAAAAAAGAGAGAATTATTGTGTTGTACTAAAAATGTTTAGGTGGTCAGCCAAGAACCTGTATAATCTTTTAATTGTCCTGTCCCTGCTCCTGAACGGTTGATCCTAATCCTTTGTAAAAATCTCTTAAATATTTAATCCTGTTTTGGCAGTTCTACTAATTTTTCAATTGTGTTGGATTCCAGGTACATATGTTTCCTTTATAATCCCCATCTGTCATTTATTTGGGCTTTCTTTGTAAACATACTTTTAGATTTCTTGAGTCTGCTAAGCAAAGGACTAGTGTCGAAAGACCTCGCAGCACTCCTTTATTTATATATTCATCAGGTTCCATATTTTCGTGATTCAGTTATATATATATATATATATATATATATATATATATATATATATATATATATATATATATATATATATATAACATTACCCTATTCGACCTCTCTTCCTTTATTTAGTAGATATATGAAAAAACAAAGAACCAAAGCTTCCTCATTGTAAAGCAGTCTAGGGAGGGAAGCCAGAGAGTTGGGCTGTTTTTTCAAAAACACCAACCATCAGCTGGGGGTATGAAGCGTAGTTTAGGGGCATATTCAACAGGGTAGGTTTTACTAGGACCACCTTTAGATAGATTGTACCTTAAGCTCACTTTTCTATGACCTTTGTACTGGCGAGTTTTTGTCATTTTTCAGATGCTGCCCGTGGGCCTTATAAGGTGGAGGAGTCTTTCAAGCATGCACCCACTCATCTTGACCCAGGTCGGGCAGTCCAGTGGTATCCTTCATTGAGAGCACAAGCACCATGTGTCTCTCCCGGCCTCCTCCCGTTGTTCCCCCGCATCCCTGCCCCCTTCTTGTGGAACAGCTGGGGAAATTGCCATTTCAACGGACCCAGGCTTCTGATGCAATTGATCACTGCATTATCTACTCCAACGGTAAGTCTGAAGATGACAATTACTCCCAGTTCTTTCCTTTAGTTGTCACACATGTTTCATGTTTCAAGTTTCTCTCTCTCTTAACCAGTCACTGACTAAGGAAAATCCTAGTAAAACCATATCCCATTTATGAAGTCAAGTATATGAAGTACAATTATTGTTGCCTAGTGAAATTACACAAATTATCCTCCATGGTGTTAACGTAATATTCTTGATCTAAGATTCATCCCTTGCAATTAATTAATGATAAGTGAGAGGTCCTTGCTATCAAATTGTTATCTGGATACATCTCTTCCAGAATCGGGCACACCTTGGAACCTGTCCAGAATCCTGTTTGAAGAAGGATTGGCATATCACTGTACTCAAGTCACGAGCTTGAAATTGCTTATAGACAAGTCACAAGAGTTCTTCAGGTGGTGCATCATCCACTAATTTATGTTGAAATATCTTGTGTCCGAAGTGGGATGAAGTTGGGGCTGTTATTAGCTCCTGTAAGATCACAGTTCACGTTTTTATTCCTTTTTCTTTTCATTGAAACTAATTGTTTGAGCAATGCTGATTATTTAATTCATGTGTTCAGAATAAATCGATATATTCAGTAACCTAGTTTCAACTGGCGACAGATCTCATTAAGTTAATTATCTGTCTTTTTTGGTAATTTTTAGCCTTAACTGATAGGACTACATGGGTCTTAGGTAAAGCAAGGATATATAAATCACAGTAATTAATAATTTAACTCATCGGCCAAGTGACCCACGTAACAATATATATATATATATATATATATATATATATATATATATATATATATATATATATATATATATATATATATATATATATATATATATATATATATATATATATATATATATACTAGCGTGTGCTTGTAAGCCTGATCTTGACATTTCTACATCGGTGAATTTTAAAGACGACGAAGCTATTTTATAATACAAATATTCACTTGGAAGTGTTTCGTCATGGTGCGTACATCGTTTATTTAAAGCACTCATAGTTCGTTGTAAGATCATTTTCCTATTATGAAATAATTAGTAATATCCTCTTATTGTCGTTAACCCTTTGTAAGTTAATAGTAAAAAAAAATCAGCTTGGACGTCAGTCCTGGAAATGCTGTTTTGATGTTGTTGTGACAGAATAAGCAATTCAAATCCTCTGGTGAAATAGCGGTTTAAACTTTTAAATACAACAATTCTTAGATAGGAAAATTCTACATAAGCATTTCGGATACTCAAGCGGAAACACTTGTCTTCTCCATTATCGAACGACTTCAATTCTTCTTTCATGAGGGCAATCATTACCAGAGTTGTAGTTATTTAACAAAATCTAATGAGACGTAAAAAAAACTATCAATTGCAATCCACCCTTTCACGCTCTCCAAATACAACAAATACAAATTCAAACTCCCCCATGAATGGCTTTTCACTTTAATACTTTTTTTCCATGGACCATATCATACAAGCAAAATATAGTGTTTTTTTTTTCTAGCCAATTCACTCTTTAATTTACATATTCGTATATACCTGCTAATCCGTCCTACTTCCCAGCAACAGTAGACTTTCCTCAGTAACAAAAACCAGAGTTCCTTTCTAATAGAAAGCAGCAGTAGCTATAGTGGTTTGTCGACTGCGGTAGCCCAAAAATCCAAAATGAGCAGTAAGAAAGGCATGGGCCTACAACATTTACACAGAAAGACTTGTCGAGAACCAGGTTAGCTGTGTGTGTGTATTTTCAATAAAGGCATTCACCTCCTAACTTTTCGCTCCTTTTCGGATGCGCTTATCACTATAAGCTTAGTTCAAATGAGGAACATTTGTAAAAATACTACATGTATAGTATTTTTGTATCTCTGGCTTTTAGTCTATGTACGTGTATGTTTATATATATATATATATATATATATATATATATATATATATATATATATATATATATATATATATATATATATATATATATATATATATATATATATATATATATATATATATCTTTGTGTGATGTTGCTTTTTTGTTAAAACTTTGTTACTCACTGCTGTTTTCTTCACAGAAAACCAGCGAAGTTCTTACAAACATTCGATATTGTATTTGTCACTTTATTTACACTCACAATATGTACTTGCTTCGATGTAAAGCACACCGTCCTCACGTGGGAGTTCAACTAACTTTACATACTGGTACAATGATATTTATACTAACAATTACAAAGTCATACATTGACATTATACATATACCCAATTAAAATTCAACTAGACAGGCCCGCTGTCTACTGATTGCCCGTTGTGCTTTGGACCTTGGGATAAGCCCTGTGTTCCGTCTTCAGGTCTTGCTACCCTGGTCCTTCGTCCCACGTCCAGCGACCTTTGCTTCCGGGTGGATGGCAGGACGTACTGTGATTCCGTCTGGACGTTTAGGGTGGGTTTTGTAATTTTATTGATAAGTATCTACGATCACGAGTCTCCGGTTTGTATTTTCATGTCCAATTATTGTCGTTGCTTATATTAATTCGACTACTGTTGGTCGCCTGTTATGTCGTTCTGAATAATGCTGAAAAATGGCTCCCTGGTTTCCGTGATATTGCAACCGCCTCTTCAGGGTAGTCGTGATATGACCAATGTAGGTGGATTCGGGGGGACTCACAATTCCCCTCGGAAAAAGGATTGTATATTCTGATAATGCACTGGAAAGGAATATCATTAAATCTCGTTATATAAAAGAAAGTTACAACCATAATATGAATATCAGTCAAGGGATGTATAAACCTTTTCCTTTAATATCAAAAGAATTTTGTAAATTGTTTAAATTTTAAGGCAGGCAGTAGAGATGTATGAATAGAGCCTCGATGGCTCAGTCGGTTACAGCAGCAGCTTCGGACTTCGTAGAGGTCTGTGGCGCGGGTTCAAATCCGCAGCCGACTGATCAGAGAGGCAGACACTTTGCTATCCGTGTAGACATCCCGGGATTATATATGTAATCAACGGATAGGTTTGCTTAAAAAGCAAATGGATGTTACAGACTAAATACACACACAAAACAAAGCCACTACAACACCTAAAAACATAACAAACATCTCACACGTCTCGAACTCTCGCCATACCCGCGCAATAACTTCTCGCTGCTGGGAAGAAGGGCGTTGGGTCGGGTATGATACATGAAACATACGCTACCGGGGTCTAAGCGATGTCAGGCAGGGCAGCCGATCGAGACCACAAGTCTACCCCAAAGCCAAATCAAAAGTCCTTCAAAAGAAGGCATCGTAATTATCCCATACAAAAATGGGAAAAAAGCACGTTAAAAGAAGAAGAAGAAGAAGTAGAGATGTATGAATATAGGATTATCATATTTGTGAACACAGTACAGGGGCAGTAGTGCTAATGAGTTTCCAAACTCCGCCTCCCTGACACCTGTCAGGTATCGATCTGAGGTCGCCTATGGTCGGTATGTTTATCAGTATTGTCCCCTGGGAGTATATAGTGATTTTTAGCCAAATGAGTTTTGAAGGCCACTCCTACCCAAAACCGGCCGGTGGGTGGATATGTAGTCTCTAGCGGTTGTGTATGTTCGTCAATACTGTTCCTATAGTATATATATATTTGTGACTTCTTATACTCTGTATCAGTCCTTCGTAAATGGCTTGGAAATAAAGTCCAAACCGGTCAGTACTTATTTTTCACCTGTGGTGATGTGTGATAAATGAATTACGTACAAAAGTGATAATAATCAACACACACACATATATATATATATATATATATATATATATATATATATATATATATATATATATATATATATATATATATATATATATATATATATATATATATATATATATATATTTCCTCTTAATTTCTCAGTTTCCTCAAACTTTCCTTACATTCTCATAAAATGCATATTATGACCAACACTTATTTTGGAAATAGACCTACTGTTTCTTAGCTATCATTAAGCACAAAAATTGCCAGTAGAACGAATAAATTTCGTTACTTTTAATTCCTACTATTCAGTGCACCTTTTAACTGAAATTGGAAAATGGGTAAAATTATGATGTTAAACAATGAAATAATATACGCCACTAGTTCAGATGCTTTATATGTTTTGAAAGTTTGCTGTTAGGTAATGAACTGGCAAAATACTGGTGATTGTGAAGACATAATTAAACCCGACTGTCATGCAAATTTGAAATGGAATATGTACCCGATAAATATGATCTTAATATTGAATTCATTTCCATGAAAATTTTTCCTTGGGATAACACCTCACAAAGGATGTAACTTGAATAATTGGGTCATTACATCTCGCACTTCGCAGTTCAGCACATTAATGATAACACACTGGGGGTCGTTTTATTTTTCATAAGATAATAAAAATTGAAACAGAATTCTCATGTCGCCTCGGTAAAACCGAATATTTTTCATTAATATTTCCCTGACACGGGTAGGCGGAGCAGTAGGTGGCGTTGGAGGTCAGGAAGAAGAATTCGTTGAACTCTGACCTCAGTCTTAATAGAAGAAAGTCCTTTCCACTCTTAGCCTCACCCAAACTTATGGAAACCATCTGTACACAAGGCAGTTGTAATCTAGGTATTTTTCTAGGTATAACAACGAGTGTATAGGTATGAAACTTAACGTTTCAATTTCCCTACGGTCACTCCGTCAGCTACCATTATCGACATAAGCTTAATTAATTAATAGTTTTTTTGTATAAAAATATGCAAAGGCATGGATACATTAGCACCACAAAATCGAAACACTAAATACTTAATATTTAATGTACTACTTAGTGCAACCCATGTGTTAATCTATACGAACACTTCTTTAGTAATCTTTCATTTCTCATGAATCTAAATGATTTCTTCTCACTATATTTTTTCATGACTGAGAATTTGTTCAGCGAGGTGTCTTTTCAGTGAATTGTCCAGTGAAACGTGAATGTTCAGTATTTACTGTCTATTGTATTCACTAAGAGCTGAATGATAGAAAACTTAGAACGATCACTGAATCATGTGTGCTGAAGTTTTAATTTTATGAGCGTTAAAGTAAAAATGTAGTTAAGTGATAGTTGTGTAATAAATGAAAAATGTCAACATACAAATCAAAATTTACATACCAATGAAAAATTTATGATCTGATTAGGAAAAAATATCATTATCCTATTTTTTTCGGAGACGGAACCATACACAAAATCAGACGTCAATTGAAGAAAGGCCCCTCATGAAGAAATAAGGAGCGAAATTGTATCAGCAGTTAGACATTCCTCTCGTATACTGAATCAACCTGAGCTTTGATTTCGGGAAAGAGTTTAAATTTTTTGAATTTATATTGAAAATCAGTAAAAATTATCACTGGGAACAAATACAATTTTCATAGTTAATCTGTGAAAGTAATGACGATTATTTACCCGGGTAATGTGAAAGTTCAAAATATCTACTTACATGAACTGCGAGAAAATATTTGTTATAAAAAAGTTCTTGTGTGTAATTGAACGGATCTTTAATACCATTTGTAAGTGGTGTGTAAAAACAGACAAATAAATTTTAACCTTACAATCATATTCCAAAGTCGATGTTCATCATCAAATTAAAGAAACCAAGTAGAGCAGAAAATACTTTCTAGTGAAATATCTTTTTTGAACATTTAGAGATGTTTGGTAACCACATCTGGTTACTATGAAAGAAATAAATCTTTATTTTCATAACAAAAGACTTAAACTGTAGAGATAACAAATTGAGACTTTTGTTCATCGTATCATTTTCCATATTTTCAAATCCCTTTTGTTTATTGTAATATTAAGTGACTGCATTCACGTTCCCTTCGCCCGCATTTTAAGAATCATTTCTTTAAAAGTGAGACAAGACGCTTGTGAGTATCTTGATTTGTCTACTGGAGGCCACTAAGAATTATATTTGAATGTATAATGGTGACAGTATAGTCATAATCTCCGGCGCTACTTTCCATCCTTGATTGTAACCTGGGGTGTAATTATTCCATTCCTTTTACTATCTTTCTATATTTAAATATTCTGATGTTTTTGGTACATTTACCAGATGCCGATCAAATCTATCAAGAAGTTTATCTACGGCATATAAATCATATAAAACACTTCAAGTTTCTTAAAAGATCCTAACAAAAGTTTCATTAAAAAAAAAAAACACTTACACCACATACACTCGTCCCTAAAAACCCACACGCCTTTCATCTCTGTTTTTATATTTTATCATTTAGACCTGCTTTGGTTATATATGATACGGTTTCTCAGAATGTTCTAAAAAAATGAATAGGTTTTATTGCATTTCAATTTGTATGTTATAAAAACCCATTCATGTCAGTCTGAAATGGAAACAAATAAATTCAACATTCGAAAATGGTAAAATTTGTATTATAGCGTGGAAACTATTGTGCCAGTATTTATAGTTTGTTAGTACCAAGAAATTCAACTTAATAGATATTCATTTTAGAGCACCACTGTCTATATATGCAAATACTCAGGCATGGGTTATTGACCTACTATAAAATTTTAAAATACTAAATGGTTTGCGTTTGCAGTAATCATTGTCCATATCTCATCATTATGATCGAGATTTTGCAAACCATGATTATATATTGAGATCATTGGAATAACTTATTAATTCCTCTTAGGCATGCAAAAGGAAAAAAAAAAAACACGAAAATTGTTTGTTAGATATCAGGAGACATACCCCGTAGTTTTTATTACAATATCCTATCAAGAAAACATAAGGAATATAACTAGTCTCCCTTTTGTCATACCAGCAATGTAATTTAAAAACAATGTACAAGAATTACAAATTAAATCACCATTGTGCTAACACGCCTCGTATTTTCGTGAACCTATAATATTACACTTAAATTCCAAAAACATTTTCCTCCCTCCTCACTAAATCTTTTCCCTTAATCTGGGAATTTAGAAGGTTTGACCAGGTTTAATGGATTTGATCGAATCTTTCAGTTATTTAAAAATTCAACAGATTCGTTTGCTAAGGAAGGCGTATGTTGAAATATTTGTATGTATACTATTAAAAAAACAATTTTATTACCATGTACCACTATGGTCAAATCTCTGTTTTCGTGATATTTCTTGAATTTTTTATTCATGAAGCATTTTTCTTAGTTTGTTTTTTCTCTTTAAAGTAGAATATTGATTATCTATGAAGCTGAAATTATCAAATAAGTTATTTTAGTAAAGGTCAAGCAATCTAATGTTGTATTTAGAAAATATTTTGTAAGTAGGTAAAGATTAGTCGTGTATCAGCAGCGTGTTGGAACAACATTAAGATCATATGAATTTTTTTTTCATCAGGGATTCAACCAGAGGTACGCCTCGCCGCTGGCAAAAAATAATTGATTTCCGGGAAAGACAAAAATGTAACTTTTTTGGTAGTATGGGTCTTATTTTGGTGGACCATTGCTCAGCATTATTCAAATGTTGGTGACTTAGGAGATCTGTATTCACATTACCATGGATATTTCAAACTAAAAGTCGTACCGGAGGTTGTTTCTCCTTTTTACCTACATGTATTCGTTTGAATGCTACCAACTGTCCATTCAGGTCGATAAAAATAAGTGCCTATAGGATTTTGATGCTGGCGGCAGTATACGGCCTCACAGTGCTCTTTATTTTTCTCGGTAATATATTTTACCTGACAGCTTCCATAGTAATGAACGATTTTTTACATCACTGTGCAAAGCAAAATCGTCTGGTATTTCAACAAATGTTTGTGCCTATTATCTATTACTGACGAAAAATATGAAATCTTTATTGAGCGACATAAATGAAGAGAACATAGCAAATGTGAAAACAAATCGGTAAATTAGAGATACATATTCACTCTTTTAGGATAATGCAGGCCATGTGCCGATATAGCTGAGGAGTTTACAAGAGCCAAGCGATCAAAATAATAATATTTGAATCTCATTGGTAAGTACACATTGAATAGGTATGGTAGGATTTTAACCTAAAACACACACACACACACACACACACACACACACACACACACATATATCTATATATATATATATATATATATATATATATATATATATATATATATATATATATATATATATATATATATATATATATATATATATATATATATATATATATATATATATATGGGGGTGATTTGATGTGCACATCATACATATGTATAGCTGCAAATTTGCAAATTACATGGTGTTTTATGAACCAAGTATATGATGCAGAATTCATAATCGATTCTGTTGCATTTGTGAATTTTATACCTTTTACGATACTGATGAGAGAATATTTCATTTTCGCACCCCTTGGGTCGGCTCACTGATATATTACCGAAAGTAAAACTTTAAGATTGCAGCGGTTTTAACAGTAGGGAGTTTCAGATAACGAGGATTTAATATTCTCTTCTTAAACCTGGCTCACTATTTTTCTTTTGTATATATTTTGAAAAGTTCTTGGTCTATATTTTATCTAACACACGACTTATGTTCATTTGTCGGCCTTCGACACCAATATCGAAGGCTGACTTCACTTCTTGGATGTGAATGTGGAGAAGAAGAAAGGAGAAAGGTACAATACTGCCGTGTACCAAAGGCAACTCATGTGGACGGTGCCTTAATGACTTACAAACGCTCTGTGGTAGCCCCGTACGTGAGACGTGAATTACGCACTGTTCCACATGGAAAGCTACTCTTGCAGAGCTCGAGCGTATTAGGCAGCTCTTAACTAATAACGGATACGACAGCAATCTAATAGAAGGTTGCATATGAAAACAGTTGGATGTGTATGCCAGCACACGAGTGACGACGTCTGCATCACCGAAAACCATCATACTGTATTACAAAGCTTCATATCACAGCAAGTTCAAGGACGAGGTCAAGGCCATGAAGAGAATAACTGACAGCGGTTCGACACCTACGAATCCTATCGAGAGTATTTCCGTCATTGCCTGAACCTAGTCAGCACCCTCATAATGTGAAATGGCACAGCCCCCATAGAGTGATGTGGGAGTCGACCAATGCAATATACAAATTTAGATGTACTGATGGGTCATGTCAAGCCCTTAGCAATTACTACATAGGTCGCACCACTACCACACCATGTAAAAGATTACAAGCCCACCACAACCAAAGGGCAATATTTCGACACTATGTAGATGACAATGACCACAAGCCGACACTAGAAGAATTGTTAGAAAGCATAGAGATCCTGCATAGATAAGTCAGTTCCACAGATTGCAAATAGCAGATGTGAGTATAAATCTATAATGGCCTGCGTTAAATACACAAAGGAACACGGCCTCCATTTTTCAAGGAAACCACAGGAAATCTGTGAGAATTGAAGAGAGACAAGAGCAACAGAACACCCCTGGACACAACTACTGACAATGAAGCAACTCAAGACTATCGGCCAGAGACGGGAATCACGCCATTATCCACACCCTTGGGTGCAAGCCTCAGCATAAGACGTGCCAGGAATACCCACGCTGCCGCCCAGACGCCAGGCGACAGAATGAGACCAGCTGACCAACAGAAATTCAGCACCCCAATGACATCATGTTTGAAATTCCAACATCCGCATGCAGTAATAAAAACCGCGCTTGTCAGTTTATAATCCAGTCCTGATAAAGCCTTCAAGAGGGGTAGAGAAACAGTCCGTTGACTAGAAAAAGAAAGAGTGAATGGAAATAATCCAGAATTAATTTTCATATATATATATATATATATATATATATATATATATATATATATATATATATATATATATATATATATATATATATATAAATGGATGTATGTGTGTATGTTCCAGCATAACTGAGAAATGCAGTGAGCAATTTCGACCAAACTTGGTATACATATGACTTACTATCTGGAAAAGAATAATGTGGCTGTAAGACATCACTAGCACCAAAAGGGGTAAGGATGGGAAGAGCTTCCCTGAAACGAGGCTGGTTCTGCCTCATAGACTTAGTAACTAAATAACCTCTATGGGTTTATCATACTCGATTTCGGTATACATATGACTTACTATCTGGAAAAGAATACTGTGACAGATATTAGTGTCTAATCTATAGTTTTTAAGGTCGCTGAGATGAATAGTAACACTTCCGATACCCTTCAAGTCCAAATTCCGCCCCAATAGGAAGCGGGTGTGGGAGGGGGTAAAAAACAAAATGTAAAAAATTACAGATATTAGTGTCTAATTCATAGTTTTCGAGGTCGAATAAAATGAATAGTGACACTTCCAATCCCTTTAAGTCCAAGTACAGTTCCAATAGGAATAGTGGGGTAAGGAGGGGTGAAATATAAAATGTTAAAAATGCTGGGCAATGTAATTGAAGCAACTATCTTAACAGGAAAGAGGGAGAGAGAGTGAGAGGGAGAGTAAGTGAGAGTAGAGGTTGTGTTAGGGAGGAGAGAGAGAGAGTTTCTTGGTTGCCATTCCGAGTTTTCCCAGGGTGCGAAGGGGAGAAATATAAAATATAAAAAATACTGGGTGATGTAGCTGAAGCAACTATCTTAACAGGAAAGAGAGAGAGAGAGAGAGAGAGAGAGAGAGAGAGAGAGAGAGAGAGAGAGAGAGAGAGAGAGAGAGAGTTTATTGGTTGTCATTCAGTTTTCGCAGGCAGCACCGGGTTGATCAGCCTTTCCAAAGTATATCACTGCATCATTACATCTCATCTATCCTTCTCAGATTAGGATGTAAATGCATATATATATATATATATATATATATATATATATATATATATATATATATATATATATATATATATATATATATATATATATATATACATATATATATATATGCATTTAACATCCTAATCTGAGAGGGACAGTTGAGATGTAATGATGTAGTGATATACTTCGAAAAGGCTCAAATTGCTGAGAGATATTTATTTATCATTAAGACTATAATGGACAACATAGTCGCTACGTCTTATATCATCACACAACGTCGTAATCTAACAAGATCCATGAATCATTCGGTGCGATAAATTACAACTTCTCTCTCCTGCTAAGCATACAGTACACCAAATAAGACAAACATATTAAAAATGAAACAAGGAATGGGAGGGAGAAGCAGTGAGTAAAAGGATATAGGTAAACCAAGCCTCCTTGACCACGAGACACTGTGAAAGCTCCGAAATGAAGAATGGTGTGTGAGCTGCACGAGTCATTAATTCCGCCAATAAATTCTTGGACCGGAGCAAAATGGCTCTGGCTGAGAAATCTACGAGTTCGCGCTCCAGGGAACGCGCCCTTCACTATTTGTACAGGTAAAAACAATATTTGCATAGAACAGAGCATTTAAAGGCATTGTGTTCGATTTTCTTTGAGGTAATGGCGTCCGTCATATTTTTTTAAAGTCATTTTATCGCTATTTTTTTTAAGGCATACCAGCTTTAGGCTTCTCTTCCAGGAGCAGGAAAAAATTATTCATATTTATCCCACTATGATAATTTACGTTTGGATAAGACTCCTGTATTTCCAGCACAGAAGTTGATTACTTAGAAGCAGGTACATTTCTTTGTACTGTGCATTTTTCGTTCCCACATGTACCGATTTTCTTAGAGATCGATGCATTGTTTTTCGATGACTGGCAGTCTTTCAAAAAATTGATGCCTAGAAATCAGTCATCTTTCCACACACTGTAGTAACCAGCCGCATAGAAAATGATAGAACACCATTATTCCCTAATATTTATCAACTAAATACATTGCTATAACGGATTTTTTATTTTCCATACTAGTACAGCCGTCGATGACAGATGCAATTCTAGAGACTTTCAAATTTCTACGAAGGGCAGTCAACTCTTTTGGACTTTACTTTGATAAGAGGCTTTAGTTAGGAATTTAATAAATTAACTGATTTTTTAGATGTTAATTTGAATGCCGGTAAGAGACAGGCAAAGCAATCTTCGTTTTATTTTACAATGTTATCTTTGAGAATAAAAAGAGTCTGTATTTCAGAATGTTTGTATTCAAAACTTTCACATTAAGACGTTTCCTAAGACAAAAGGCGGGTCAATTTATGAAAAAAAGTCTGTCAGCCTCCAAATAATTCTAACAAATTGTTTTTCACTAATTTCGGTTTGTATTATATATACTGAAAGCGTCTGAGAAAGTCTACCAAGATGTGACCAGTTAAAATTGGTGTAAAAGTAGGTCAAATCCAAGATGGCTGACACTGGCATTGAAATAAAACCATCACAATGGATTTAATGGATATGAGTGTTTTAGAGTGAATTATCGGGCTTTTAGGTAGAAATACTTTAGAAATATTCAGTTTCATCAAGTTAGAGGTCTAACTGCAGTTTATCCGAGATAGCTTCCAATATGGCGGGAATATAATTGAGACAATCTGGTAAATGTTCACTTGATTTTATTTATGTCTCTGCCACTGTTCGTGTTATTTTTCAGTACTCTACTTATTAAGCTGATAATTTTGTTTATTTTTAGTATGATGTGCAAATTGTTTATCAAAGTTTTTTGTTTGTTTCCAGGTTTTGGTAATGAGCGCATGTCCAGAACAAGACAGTTGTCCAATCTGCGTGAAGCCGTTCGCCGATAATGATGGTAATGTCCAGATTTGTCAAAAAGGTGCTGATGGAATTAATGCAGCAAGCGTTCAGTGAGGAGACAGAATTGTTGTGACTGCTGGCTGTAAAGTACATTCTAACTGCCATAAAGATACATGAATCAGCATGACATTGAAAATCATCTGAAGAAGAAGGAGAACACTACTCAGACACTTAAGAGAAGTGCACTTGTGTCTGCTGGTCCCTTCAACAACATGACCGATTGCCTTTTCTGTGGTACCACAGTGACTCTTGGTTCTTCAGACTTCAGCTATGTAAAGATAGATACATTTGCCAGGAAAATTCTTGAATGCTGTGAGCATCGTAATGATGATTGGTCATTTGCAGTGAAAGGATGTGTTGAATATTTTGCTGGAGATCTCCATGCAGCTTGCATATACTACCACAGATGCAATATTAACTTTTGGAATGGGTACCATGGAAAGTCTGCATGTCCTAAAGACGATGATCAGGAACAAGCGTTTTCCAGAATGTGTACATATCTGGAGATCAATGACAAGGAACAAATAACTATATCTGGGCTTCAAGGAAAAATGAATGAGCTTCTTGAGAGTAAAGACTCAGCCCATATGGCAAGTACTGTCTCAAGAACAAACTTATGGAAATGTACAAGGTCTCCATATACACTGATGAAGGAGAAGGTGTCAATGACATAGTGACATTCAGAGAAAAAATGTCAAACATTCTTCGATCCTACTTCAAAGATACCCAACGTGGTAGTGATGAAGAAGCACAAAAGAAAGCCATAATTGAGACAGTGGCTCAACTGATAAAGAGTGATATCAAAACAGCTGTCCCATCTGTGACTGAACAGTATCCACAAGCAGAGGAACTTAGGCTCAACTCTGCCCTTGGTTTTCTCCTAGACATCCTGAAAAACTTGCTGAACCAGATGTTTGTTGGAAAAGACAAACAAAGGAAAGTTGTTGGCATTGGACTGGCCATAGTGCAGGCAGTGAGACCATGGGCTGTTATTGCACCACTGCACTGCGGATTGGTCTAGCAGTCCAGGTTCATCATCTTTATCATTCGAGATTCCTGGTAGATATACTCTCTAAAACTGGATTTGCCTCATCATATGCTGAAGTACTATGTAATGAAAAGAATGAAGCAAGCTGTTTCACCCCCGAATTACTAACCAACGATGAGGATCCAAAAGATTTGACCATGCTATTTGCGTGTGACAATGTTGATCACAACATTTCTTACCATTAATGGTAAAGAAACATTTCATGGGATGGGCATGCTTGCTGCTTTAACTCCAGCAAAGAAAACAAGTCACCTTGTCAGTAGACATAGCTCTACAGAACTGAGGATTGCTGAGATGACCAAGACGACATTAAAGTGTACCGTTTTGCTAACCATACTCTCCATAGTGTGATAGGAGAGCAGATATTATGTGGGAGCTATCATTCCACTTCAAACAACCTGTTCTGTGATGGCAGGGTATGATGCATGTCCTACACCAAGGCAATACACATCCTGGTCCTTTGTCTATACAGTTTTTACCTATGATAGACATGTTCCCTGGTGATAAAACTTGTATCTTGTCTACATTAGAATTCCTTACCGACCTGGCCTCTAGGGATCGTGTTGCTCCAGTAATTACATTTCATTAGCCTCTAAATTGGAAAGCTGTTGAAATCATTAGCACTGCGCCACAGAACAGTCATCTGAAGGAAATAATCCTCAGACTTGGTAATTTCCATTGTTCATGAATGTGCTTGGTGCAATAGGTACTTTGATAGAGGGCACAGGACTAAAAAGATGCTGGAAGTAGTCTATGGTGAAAATGCAGTTGTACATAATGCTGTCTGGAAAGTTTGTCCAGAGGGCATTCTGAGGTCACCTGTTGGTTGACAAGTGCCTTAATGGAATGATTCTAGAATCCATGTTGGATAAAAGTCCAGAGTGTACTTCGCGTGTTGAAGATGCCGAAAAGTGATGCAAGTCTTTGTTGGAAGGTGAAACCACACTGGAAACATTGGTATCTCTCCACCACTTCTTAGTATGCATGAAAGAATGGATGAAATGAGAAGGAAGCTTAGTAAGCAATCTAAAACCAGTCACTTGTGGATAGGTTACCAGGAAATGCTTGGTGTTGCTTAAGCTCTAATCAAAGCTGACAGAACTGGTTCATGGCTGCACCACTTGCATGCCATTGCTGATTTCTTGCCAATATTTGCCTCAGCAGGCCACTACAACTACCTCAAATCGGACATATCTATATATCCACTAATGAGTCAACTTGAGAGTAAAAACCTCAATATTTACAGACAGTTCCAAGAAGGGTTCCACGTCATCCATCGAACTAATCAGTTCTGGGCAGGTCTAAGCTGTGATCTAGTCATCAAGCAAACACTTATGAGGTCTATAAAAGGTACAGGTGGCTTGACCCATGGCAGTAAGATGACAGAAGAACAGCGAGCACTGTGGACAATGTCTGCTCCCATAATGTCCGAGCTTAACAATTCCATGCAAGAGTTTACTAATCTTGCTTATATCACTAGTGAACAATATAGGGATTCAACTGAGGCTAGGATCACAAGACATGGTACTGATATCTCAAAGATAAAGGACAAACTGAATTCATGCTCACCCTTCTCTTCTGACCCTGTTTTAAGAAATATTGTCAATGGCGTAGTGGCCAAGGAAGAAGTAAATGTACAAGAATATAAACAAGTTGGACAAAAGCTGGACAACCTAAATTCTCCATCTCTTTCAAGAGAAAAGATAAAGCAACAACCATGGGACATTCATCAGCAGTGAAGATTGCTCCTGAAAGATCCATGGACACAGGCCTACTATTCCAACGCTTCTTGGTACTATCGATACAGAAAATCTATCCTTAGAAGGTGTAATGAGATACGAACTCAGTTCATATCCACTCCACCTGTTTGAGAACAAAGATGTGCTATGCAAGGCTGATAAACCACAGCTTGCTCATGCTATCAGTAAACACAACCAAGGCCTCACCAACTGCTCTGATACCAGATGGATATGTAATTGATGGAGGATCCTTACTTCACAAGGTCAAGTGGAAAAATGGAGACACCTATGGTAAAATAGCCAAGTCCTATGCCACTTTTACAAGTAAGCACTATGGCAGTACAGCAATCATTGTCGTTGATGGTTATGGATCAGGTCCTTCTATTAAGGATAACACACACCAGCAACGGGAACAAACTAACATCTATCCAGTTGTGAACTTCAATAGCGATACAGAATTTGACAATAAGGAGGAATTCATGTCAAGAGGTACCAACAAACAGAGGTTGATTAACCTTATAAGTAGAGAGCTAGAAGATGATGGTTGCACAGTCATACAGTCTGAAGGTGATGCAAATGTGGACATTGTTAAGGCAGCAGTTGATGTAGCATCTTTATACTCTACTACGTTGATTGGAGAAGATACCGACTTGTTCATCCTACTACTTCATCATTCTACTTAAGAGAGTAAACCTCACTATTTCAGATCATATAACCAGACAAAAGTAACTCGTAAAGTATGACATCAACCAGATAAAAAATTTCTCTCAGATCAGACCTATGTACACAATTGTTGTTCCTACACTCATTTACAGAGTGATTCCACATCTCGTATTTATGGCACTGGGAAAAAGTCATCCTTCCAAAAACTTATGAATGGTGATTCAGTCCTACTTGCTACAGCGAAGGAATTTATCTCACCTTATAAAACTCCCACTGAGATTGGAAACCTTGGCTGCCAGGCTATGGCAGTTTTGTTGGGTGGTGAGACCACATCTTCTATGGCTACTTTGTGATATGACACATTCACTAAGAAGGTGACCTGTGCTAAGTCATTGGTGACATCTGAACGTCTACCCCCAACAGATTCCTCAGCCAAATTTCACAGCCTCCGAGTACACTATCAGACTATGAAGCTGATGAAAAGAAAGGCTCCAATGGATCCTTTACTGGGGTTGGAGACATGAGGACAATCAGTTAATGCCTATTATGTCAGATATGAATGCTGCACCAGACAGTCTGCTAAAGATGATACACTGTAACTGCACAGCTGCTTGCAATACCCTGCGCTGCAGTTGTAGAAAACGGTCTTCCATGCACATCAGCATGTAGATCTTGTCAGATGACATCATGGGACAATATGCCTGGAGATGTGTCTTTGGAACTAAAGGACAGTGATGAAGGCTAGGCCTAATTGCTGACTATAAATGTTTGGATTACACAGATTCTGGTCCCAGACAATATAATTTGTGCCTTTATAGACTTTAAATATTAGCATTCACGACTTGCCGCCATGCTTGATGTTAGGCTATTATTAGTTAAAATCTCAGAGAACCATTAGAAAGTCCTTGGAATACATAGACATGTTTCCAATTATTAAGAAAAATTAATCTAATTTAAGTTGTTTTCATTTATTTAATAATAGGTAGGTAGGCATATTGAAGGTGATCTAGTTTTCATGCACTTCTGAGGGTCTCATATTGGTAGACTTTTTTTCTCACGTCAAATACATCTAATAGAGCTGAAAACAGACGCTGGACCTTTTGTTAGAATATTTGGGGGGTCTCGTGGCATATTGACCTGCTTACAAAGGCTGATTCATTTTCACTCTTGAGTTCTGTTTCATGGAAATACTTTCTGAGCAAAAACCTCTACACATAAAAAAAGGCTCCTTTGTTTGGCAGATCCACCTTCACCCACCACATAATTCATCTTTGCATGTACCCTGAATAGTAATGCCCTTTCAATATAAGTGGTTTTCAGTCACCTATAAGTCTCCACTCTGACCTCTCCTGTCAAATATGGCGATCCCTATACCATTTCTCTTATGTACAGTCGGCCACGAAGAATTGGCGTAGTTTCTTAATTTATTATTCGTTATGGAAATATTGCCATTTGCAGGTGCCAGATTATTTACTCATCAATAAATATTTCCTTTCAAAAATGTTGTACTTGAAATAAGTTAAATTATTCAATGTATCAAAGATAATTATTTTGCAAAGTAAGGAAAATATATACCCAAGAGCCCACGAATTCGAATTTTAATCTCAATTAAAGCTTCGTGACAGCATAAGCATTTGGAATTTGGCTTTGCTGCTGCTCGAGTCTTGATGTTGACCCAACGTATCGTACAGTACCGGGGTGTCGTCAGTTCTTTACCTATAGCCGATAAGCCTATCAATATTCATTAATAGGAAAGTGTAATTCAACTAATTTTGTCCTTTGATCAATAAAATAATTAGCACGACACATTTAGTATGCCTAAATTTGACTTCTGGTTACACAATAGGTCTATTTTCAGCAGTATACTCTCTATGTAATGTAATTGAATATTTAAATCGACATATCTCTGTTAATCAGCTTTATTTGCTTGTTCCCATTATTCTTTTTTACTGGCCATGCTCTCCTTTTTTCTTATCCTTTTCATAACTGCTTAACATAATTTACTCAGACCTAGCTATCTCATGTCAAAAAGCACTCATAAGAAATCAAATGAACGCAATTTAATCTTTTTTTAATCGAATTCCTTGCATGTCATCCTGATCCATCGGTACACGTTGGAAAGCTGTGGGAGTCAGAGCTGATGAACACATTAAGACAAAAGGCTGACTTTCATAAAACCATTCTTGGGTTAATCTTACTGTAGCTATTCATTTCTTCTAAATAGAAATTGATTAGAATCAGTTTCACACGGATGCCTAGACCTACTGCCAAAAACATATTATAATTAGCTGAAAGGATAGGAAATATGACATGTAACTTTCTCGTTATATATATATATATATATATATATATATATATATATATATATATATATATATATATATATATATATATATATATATATATATATATATATATATATATATATATATATATATATATATATATAGATAGATAGATAGATAGATATAGATATATCTATCTATCTATCTATCTATCTATCTATCTATCTATCTATCTATCTATCTATCTATATATATATATATATATATATATATATATATATATATATATATATATATATATATATATATATATATATATATATATATATATCATGAAACTACAATTGTCGTTTAATATCCAGTTCACGCTACTTCAGGAATGTAGACCGCAGAATCGTCCAAGGCTTTATATATTGGTATGTGATATGGCAATAATAGTTTTCAAACTGAGGATACATACTTTATGCTGTTGCGTTAGCAATGGTTTTCCTGCCGGAATCCTGCACACATATTTGCTGTAATCAGGGGTTGCTCTTTGACAACTGCAACAATCATATTGTCTTGTTCTCTTGTGGCGCTTCGAGGAGTTCCACTTCTAGGCCTGTTTTTATGTCAGTGGTTGTGATATGATGTTTTTTATCACTTCGTTCCGTTCACGTCAATTTTTCTGTGGAAAACAGTTTTACGTAATAATATAACATGATGTTCTAAAGATTATAGTGACCGTTTTTCACGTCATTACATAAGGTTTCTTCCTCTTCGAACAGAAAAATAGATTAATCAGGTCTGAATCGTGCGTCAGGTAGGTGATCGAAAAATTATGAAACTGCCAATTCTAATTTGGGTGACTGTACCTTTACGTTTCTTTTCTTTTAAATTCGTCTCAAATCATATCTACGAACAAAGTAGCTTTTTATTTTTATCTTCCCCATCCTTAATCCACTCTTCACTTCATTACACGAAAGTTGGCCCAACAACCCCTTCCAACATTCCCACCTAAGCTTCAATAGTCACTCT
This sequence comes from Macrobrachium rosenbergii, assembly GCA_039081455.1. Classification (NCBI taxonomy): domain Eukaryota; kingdom Metazoa; phylum Arthropoda; class Malacostraca; order Decapoda; family Palaemonidae; genus Macrobrachium; species Macrobrachium rosenbergii. The sequence continues at coordinate 60,878,298 of JANJGK010000008.1, forward strand.
TAAGTTTCATCTCATTCTTTCTCCCTCACCATGTTACCTCTGTTGTTCCAGGTATTTATGCTCACCGCCTCTCCACATATTGTCATGTTATGTTTGCTCCCAAATACTTGAATCAACTTGTTACCATTCTTCAGTCCATACATTCTAGCATTCATGGTTCTGTCCCCTTGTATTCTATTTACCCTCGTAACCTTGTTCATGTTCACATTTACTTTAAGGCTTTCATCTCTCTAAAACACTGACATGTAACACACCTTTATCTTAGACCCACATTTAAAGTAAACCACTTAATATCTCATCTACATATTCAAAATCATGCTTCGTTTTCCTCAGAAAAATCTTCTAATCGTTCTTAACCACTTACTCCCCTATATCCTCTAACATCAAAAATCTCCACATTCCTTTTCTATGAGTTCAAGCTTCTTTAATAATAATAATAATAATAATAATAATAATAATAATAATAATAATAATAATAATAATAATAATAATAATAATAATAATAATAATAATAATAATCCATGGCAAACACTTGATCCAAGCATCCTCTTCGCTGTCTTAAGGTTTTCTTCTCAATTAATCCTTGCTCATGTCTTACCTTCTCAATAAAAATCCAACAGTACACTTGCACTACCATACTAAATACTGATTAAAGTTCAACTTTTATACACATGTGCATAGTAAGGCGCAGAATTCAACTTAAAATATTTTACATATACATTCATAAAGTATTAACAGGAGCTTTAGTGCTAATGGGCCTTTAGTCATTACTGAGTACAGCAGTGACGGTGTGTTTTTGTATTTTCATAGAAAAAGTGAGACGGGTGACAAGGATTGACAGAGAAGAACAGAATGTGTTTAGAAGGTGTATTGTTTCAAAGTTTGTTATTAAATAGGTTGCTATATTATTGTTGTATGAGGAGTTTGCATCTATAGAGGGACGTGTGAAAATTCCTGTTTTTAATGCTTAGTAGAATATTCATGGTATACATTGTTTGTCATTACTGTTCATGTGTAGGTCAACTGAAGAATGCGTTATATTCTATGAGACTTCCCTAGATTCCAGATGAACTGATATGGTGAATAAAAGACAAAAAAATTGAACAAGACATCACCTGTGAAAGTAAAGTCTATATTAGTTAATTCGTTCATGACTTACTTCAATATGCACTCCTAAATCATAAGAAAGTACAAGACAGTGAAAGAATAACATATTCTTTTGAACAATTCACATCAGTTAGAAACAGTATAAAAGATGGTTGTTGAAAATAGGATGCGACACATTTATGTCAAAGCCAGAGAACTTTTATAAAATCCCAAAAGGAAACGATGCAAATAGTGTATCAAGAAAAATAACTGTAAAATGACCTATTATATGATTCTGCCGTACTATGCAGGGTGTTTTGCCACTCACATTTGTGTAGGGTTATTTCTTTATTCGTAAAACTTAATTATACCCTCTATTTTGAATTGAACTAACTTTTTCATGAAAAATTTTTATAGTTATCGAAACAATACAGTATATGTAAAATACTGAAAAGATTGTAGACTTTCATTACTATCCGCTCCTTTCTTTTATCCAGAGCTTGATACACGGAATATAAACTAAATAAGGACTTGTTCTCCTTCCTATATTAATCTTTGCAACACTAGATATCGAATGATGCCGGTAAGAAAGCTTAAGCCTTTATAGTGAGAGCAAGAAACCCCAATCATAGAAAGAAAAAGGGACTGATATCTTTAGCTATTCTCTTCAAATTGTACCTTTTTGAACCCATAATCGTTGAGTCTTTCCGAGTATAAAGCAGCAAGATCTTTCACGAAAGAGAGAGAGAGAGAGAGAGAGAGAGAGAGAGAGAGAGAGAGAGAGAGAGAGAGAGAGAGAGAGAGAGAGAGAGAGAGAGAGAGAGAGAGAGATTTCTTTGATGTTACTTGCCTGGAATTCAAGGCCTTATCGAACTTATTAACGCAGGTTTTTCGCTTGTCCTTGTTAGATCATTGACCATGGAAGGCAAAGGAGATCAATAGAATCTTTTAGACCCTAAGAAGCAATCTGCCTGGCGAAGTGGAATTAATGGGATCCCAAGGACTATCTCCCGAGCGGAGGAGACAAACACGTTCTATAAAAGGAGTAAAAGCAAGGAGAACGCCACACTGAATACAGGGCTTTTGTGCAGCGAGAAATCTTACGAGTTTGTTCTTCTCTCGTAAATATATAACGAAGCTGAATTACACTTCAATTTAGCATTAGCTTTTACTTAGGTAACTATTATTTTCTCTTTTAATTGGGGAACTAATAATTGGGGTGTGGGCATAATTGTTTCTTATTACTTCGAAGTTACCGCCTTGCAAGTTACCTGCATAGTTGTAGGATACTAGTTTCTTCATGTAGTTTTTGTTTTATTTCAGCTCACGAAAATTAACTCTAGTTGCATTTCAACTCCAGCTAACATATGGTACATGACGATCATAAGATTATTCGAAAACACCTAGAATTCCGTGTGTTTAGCATCTTCTGAATCATTAATATAATTGGTTATTTTAAAACATAAATTATAACGTAGTTTTCATTAGATATTCTTCCCTTGAGAAGAGGAAGTGGGTCAGCTCGACAATGTGATCTACATCCGCCGTTGATATGTCAGAGGAAATTGTACATGCTATTGTACAAAAAAAAAAATAAATAAATAAATAAATTCATTTAACAACCAAAGAGATCATAAACACGGAAGACATAGATCTTATATTACTGAACGTATAATATCAATAAAATAACAAGTGGTGTTATGTAGAAATATAAGTATATTTAAACGTGAGGGAGTCTTCTTGTAAGGGAATATAATTGAACTATATATGCATGGGGGTGGTGGCGGTGGCTAGAACTGGCCTTTGACTGAGGCTGCTGTTGCAAAATCAGCCGCTTAAAATTGAATCTCGGTGACGTATGGAGGGAACCTCAGCGGGTTTCGTACTGGCATACAAGCCACACGCAATACACCCTTGTGAAATTATGAAAAACTGCATCCCTGTTGCTTCTGTATCGTATCATTCAGTTCAGTTTTGTAATATTGTTCTTACCAAAGAATACATCATTCTTTTCGCAAATGATCTCCTTGTAAGAAAAGCCTATTTTATGCTTCGGCGAAAGAACAGGTATGAAGTAATAATAATGTTCATGGAAACAAAGGCAGAAGATTTCTGTTTGCACAAAACTCAGGCATTACATAGGGTGGCATAATCTTGTACAGTTTTAGCTTCAGCGCCTTTTTTGTCACCTAAAAGAATGGAAGATTTATATAATAATAATAATAATAATAATAATAATAATAATAATAATAATAATAATAATAATAATAATAATAGATTTTATTTCAGTTCAAGGGCACGTACATGGAATATACAAAGTTGAGACAATAACGTACACAATCTAGATACATGAGATAACATTATAAAAATGATAAATCGGCAATATCCATACAGTTGCTGAAGAAGTATAAAAAATAGTATTATAATAATGGTAATGACAGTAATAATATTGAGAATAGTAGTAAAAAAAGATACTGCATACAATTAATTTCCAGCTAGGTACCTTAGGGGGTTACAGAAGATGGGTCCAGAAGGCTAAATACGAAAATTGAAAATAGCAAAACTCTACAGTGATATTAATCACAGTCTTAATAAAAAGAAAATAGAAAACGCCAATAATAACTATAAACGAATTCAGGCGATGATTTCCGAGGAAAATGTGTGGTTCTGCAATATGCTTAAGCGATCTCGGGAGCAGCGACATGAACTCGGTCTTGGTTTCTTTGTATAGGATATAAAATCCGCCGGCATACTGAAGGCAAGTGTCGATGAGTCGCTGGAGACCTTGCACTGATGGGGAAATCAGAATCATATTGTCGGCGTAACAGAGGTTGTTAATTGTTGTTCGTTGATAGTGCATCCGATTGGGAGTGAGCTCAGTGTGACATTCAGGGCATCTGTGTATGTATTAAACAGCTATGGAGAGAGAATGCCCCGTTGCCGGAGCCCATTTAGGGAGGCGAAGGTGTACGGCAATACGTTACCCCATTTGACACAAAATTGCTGTGTGGAGAAACAAACAACATAAAATGCCAATTAAATATAGAGGTGTGCCTCGTTTGTGCAGCTTCAGGAAGAGCTTCAGGTAGTTTGCTCTGTCAAATGCTTTTCTCACATCTACAAAACAGGAAAACAGGAGAGGCAGATGATAGGTAATAGTTCGGCAATTCTTTCAGGGTGTAGATGCAAGTGTCGGATGAGTGGTTTGCTTTAAAGCCGAACTGGCTGTCAGTAGTGTGTAGAAATGGGAGAGGTCTCACTAGAAGAATGGACTCAAGTATCTTTGACGCAGTTGTAGTAATTGCATTCGGGCGATAATTGCCAGGGTCAGCTACATCCTTTAGCTTGTTATTTTTATTAATGGCATTAAGTGAACTAAGAGTAGGGAGTTTGGAAGAAACTGGTGAATTATGCATGCATTGAATAGAACAGCTAGCTAAATGTAAATTATCGGATGGCAGAATTTGAAAGCTTCAGCGGGTAGACCATCGCAGCCGGGCGATTTATTATTAGATAGGTTGCTCATGGCATCGCTGATGTTACCTGGTGTAATACAGTTAGTGTCATGTTATTAGTAAGGAGGTTATCTACATCCCTTCAGGAGTCTTGATCGTTTATGCAATTCAGGATAGTACTGAAGTGATCGCCCCACATTCTTGCGATAGCCTCGTCACCGATGGCTTCTCCCACTCTCTGTGATAGCTTTTTAGGTTAGGGATTTAGGGACTGTCTTTCCAAAGATTGGGGTAATCGCCAGATTCTAATTTTCTAGTCATTGCATCAGCTCTTAGTTGCTTTACACTCAGTCCGCAGTGCTTAATGGCAAGTTTGAACTATGTCATTAGCAGCACAAAGTGCCCTTCCCTCGGGCTACCATATTGCCTCCACAGTAAAAACATTTCTCGTGAATGTGTATACAGATCTTTAACCAAGTCATTCCATCCAGGTATATTACGAGAGTTACTTTGACGAGATCTAAAGGTATCCCTGCGGGGGGCAAGCTTAGCAGAAATTATATTTGAATAAAATTCTTTCAGATCTCTCCTTAGGTGGTCATCTCTATATTTTGAGTTAGTGCATAGTAAGGCGTCTGCTGGTTAAACTACTGATTACAGCCTGGTTTTCTTGGTTTCCCTAAAGGATCTGGTTTTTGCTGGTTTTTAAAATCCCAGTTAACGGCAGGTGGGTGATCATTTAGGGGTTTCACGATAGGGAGGGATGGGGTACTGAATGACAACTGTAAGGGGATGTGATCATAGCCCGTTGCAAGATCGTAGCAAATGTTGCAGGTCACAATAGAATCATGAAGTTGTGGGAACTTGATGCAGTGGTCCAGACAGGAGGTTGTAATTGTGTCCGTTCTATTTTGTACATAGGTACAGGAGGAGGGAGGGAAGAGCATTACATCGCTAATTTGGAGAGCGCGATTTTGACAGAAGCGAGTAAGTTCATTATAAAATTGTTTTGTGGGGTGAGAATTAAGGTCCCCAATTATACAAATATGATCAGCAGTAGAATCATGAATAATGCTGTGCAACTCGCCTAGGATCATGCAGTGTTGATCAAAATTATTGTTCTTTTCCCAGGTCATATAAACATTAATTATTAGGATCTTAGAGTCCCCTACTGTCACTTTAAGTCCCAACAATCTATCACTCCTATAGGTCATCATATTGTCTAACGATTTGTGCCACAGGAAAGAAAAGCCCTGTTTTGGGCGACTGGCTACAATGTGATCTGTAACTTGCATCGATGAGGTCGAGAAAGCTTTGAAGACTTCATGCACTAAATTGCAGATGGCAAGGTCATGAGGCCAGAGAAGCGTTTCTTGTAATGCAATGATGCCTTTGGAGTTTTTGCAGAACATGTTTAGGGGAGGAATGTTCCGTTTGAGGCCAAAAATATTCCAAGAGATTATATCTAATGTATCCATAGCAACTCACGAAGATGGGAAATGAATGAATTGAACATTTGGGTGGATGAGGGGTTGGCCAGCAGGGGTGGGCAGTCACTCACCATGGGAGGTTGGCTGGCACTTGTGGTAGAAGGCAAGACTGGGCTCAAATCCCTGCTTAGGGTAAGCCAGTTCCCCGGGGGTTGTTGGTCCCAGATTAGGTTATATCTTGAGACTTTCATATTAGGACCAAAATTCTCGCCTTTAAGAACATTGAGGGTTTGAAATAGGCAGGTTATCCTGTAGGCTACTTTATATTTAATTTTGCATGGAAGTTCGTGGGAGATAAGAGGATCGGAGCCCGAGAGAAACTTGACTCTGTCTACTATGGCATCTAGCTTCACCGATGAGCGCAAATTGTGAATCACAACATGATATCTCTTC
>JANJGK010000008.1:60895679-60913179 GCA_039081455.1 Macrobrachium rosenbergii
CTTAGGCCATGCGTGTCACGAGCATCGTGGCTCGTTTCACAATAGTTAAGATTACTGAAATTAGTTAGGCTACTTACATGATTACTGCGGCTCGGTGGTAAGTGGAAAGAACAAGGCTACTAAATTGATGTACCGTACTTTAAGGCTGTCTAGGCTAGGTACAAATAAAAGGAAGAGATCACACTGGCTACCTCCTCTGGGCAAGGGGCCAGGATCACTCTTAGATGTTAGGGCACTGTGCCGAGAGGGCACTAGTGCCAGGATGAGCGTATAGCTCGGCAACTACTGGGCTCTCTTCCGCCCCTTCTTCTTCTTCTTCTTTGGTTTCCTCCAAGGCCTATCAGTAGCTGGCCTAGCAGGTGATGAAAGCACCGACTCCGGGGACAGGCCAGAAGGGCTAGCGGGCGCGAAGTCAGGGGCAACTGCAAAAGCTGCGGGAGGACTCCCTACTCCGGCTGCTGCGACAACCGGAGCGAGAGAGATCTCGACTTCTGCGTCCGAGGATGCCAGTTCCTGGTCTTCCAAGGAAGGGGTACCATTTCGATCCTCCAGGGGTTCATCCCCTGGAGTCAAATTTTGCAAAGAAGAAGCTTCGGGTGCTGGAGGCTCTCCAGTCGCAATGATCAACTGCATGGGGAATCCTAAATCTCCCGGAGGGAGATTCGCGTCATGATTTAGACCCGGCATAGGGGCCTTTTCCATTGGTAGCTCAACGTCCGGGACGGACGGAGTCTGGCACTGCTCAGTGCTTGCAAGTGGCACTGGCAGCAGTTGAGGGTCAGGCATGCCTGACAAGGGGTCCGGAGGTGCAATACCTCTCGGACGACTTGGGTTTGGCTGCGGCAGAGATTCCTGCCCCAGCAGGAGATCGTAGCCTCTCCTAGAGTTTTGTTCGGGGGCGTCCGCTGGGCGTTGCTTGCTTGGGCAGCCCTCCCAATTTGTGGAGTGGTCTGCCCGCTTGCACGTCCTGCAGCGGTACTGCTCCTCCTGAATCTCTCGCGGAGGGGGAAGACCTCTTGGTGGGCCAGCCCTTCGCAATTGGAGAGGGCTAGGCCTGGAATAGTTTGGGTTGTGCCCCTTCCGCGGACCACTTTGGTGGGCGGAAGGTGGAGGTTTGTCACTATTGAGAGTGTTAGATGGGGCCTCCGTGGAGGAGGTAACGCGGCTGCGGAGTGGCGTTGGTGACGGGCTTCCGCAGAGAAGATCCCGACCCAACAAGAAGACCACTCCGGGCCGAATTCCACCTACCACGCCAAGACGGTGGGGTATCGTGCCCCAAGGTGTCATTACCTGGAGTTGGACCGTAGGAACGGTAATGGTGTGGCCCTCTATCCACTTCATTTCCCACCGCGTTTCTTCGTCAACCATGGCACCGGCTGGCACTTGGGCCCTAGTGATCAGGCTAATGTCTGCCGCAGTGTCTACTGTGACCGGAAGGGTCACGGGCAGGCTAGTGCTCTGAAGAGGGGCCACCGAGATGTACTGGGTTTCCAGTCTCTCGGGGTAAAGGATCCGGTGCGGACCAGCCGCAGAGAATGAAGTGCTGATTAGGTTGACAAATTTGGTGGTGGGGACATGATGTGGACCGGCCGGAGATCCAGCATTGTAGTGGCTGGCAGCCCCACAGGATCTGCACGGGCCTTTTGGATGGGCTCGGTGGCCTGCAGTAACTGTTGGAGGAGAGGGCTGAGCGGATGAATCGGGAGCGGAGTTCTGGCTGGTAGGGTTAGGCTGCTTATTAGTGCCGAGTTTGTATCGGCACTCAGCTTCAGCGTGGCCCCCCTTCTTGCAATAGTTGCATATGGTCTTGCTAGGCAGTCCATTCTTCGGGCGAGTGGAGTTCGAGAGGTAGGCCGGAGGGATGATTCGCTTCTGAGAGGTGCTATGCGACTGATTGAAGGTTTCCCACGAATCAGCCATGCAACAAGCTTCCATAAGTGTGGAGGGCTGTTTATCATTAAGATATACAGCAAGGGGCCCAGGCACACATTGGAAAAGGTCTTCTAGCATGGTCCGATTGAAAAGATCCTCAAACGTCATGCAGGCCAAGGAGTCGAACCAGCGCGTACCGGACTGGGTTTTGTGACATGCCCATTCCGTCCAAGACCAGCCGACTTCCTTGGCAAGACCTCGGAACCGTTGTCTCCATTTTTCTGGGGTTATCTCGTAGGCCTTTGTAATGACTCTACGAACTTCCGCCATGTTGCCTCTCTGGCTCTTCTCCAGTGAGCGAAGCGCTGCCTTGGCTTTTCCCTCCATATGCTTGGCTAGTATTAAGGCTCTCTCCGTCTCCGTGGTGCTGTAGTTATCGAAAAGAGCCTCGATCTCCTCCAGCCATGCTTCTGGCTCGTCCTCAGTCCACTTGGGGTCTAGGGAATTGATGTAATGCTCGAAATTGGAGCGTTTGATGCAGCAGGTGTAGGACTGGAGGCTTGATGGCTAGCCATAGCTTCGGCATTCTCCATTTTCGCTCTCTCAAGCTCGAGCTCCTTCTCCTTTAGGGCTAACTCAGTTTCCTTGCAGGCTAACTCATGCTGTCTCCTTCTTTCTTCTCTTTCCTCTTCTAATTGCCTTTGCTCGGCTTCATACTTCCTCTGCTCGAGTCTTTCTTCCTTCTCCCGCTTGGCCAAGTCGTCCACTTGCTCCTTAACCCAGGTGGTAAGTTCCGAGCCGGTGAGACCTGCCGCCGTCCCCAGCCCCAGGAAGGTTTTATAATGCTCTGCTGCCATGGTTCAGGTGGGGAAGGGCGTCTAACCGGGTCGACTGGGCGTACTTGGGCAGCGAGGAAGTGTCTCTTCAATGACGTGGCACCCTTTCAAAAGGTGGCACAGTAGTTTGGGTGTGCCGTGTACAGGTCACACTGGTGGCACTCAGTATCCCTAGGCACTGGTGCAGGTTAGGTTCCAGAAGAACTTTCTCTTCTGTGTTCCCTTTTGGTTTTGTTTTATTTATTTTTCTGGATGCTTGCTTGGTGGCACTTATGGTGCCAATGTGTTCCTAGGGACCCTCTACTGGAGTCCAACTAGGCTATATGGGAGGAAAGGCACTCTACACCCCCCTGCAGAGTGCAACAATCGAATGAGAGAGAAAGGGAAGGTAAAAGAGAGAGAGAGAGAGAGAGAGAGAAGTAAGCTATTCAAGTGATGACAGTGCAGCAAATTATTGGCACTGTGGAATAAAGTGCATGTGGGTTTTTTTTTTTTTTCTTTAAAGATCCTCGTGAGTGGCTGGTCCCAGTACCGGCCCCAGTGCTGGCCCCTTCTTTTTTCAGAGGGTGAAAACTACTGTTTGCTTCGGTCTGGATAGCAGGCCTCACTCGTGACCGACAGTTTATCACTGTATTGTAATTACTCTTAACTTGTCCTCATCTATTGTGGGACAGAGGTGTTTCTTTTATTTGGTTTATTGTATTCTAATTAATTAGCCTAGTGTCGGCCGTTCTTTCTTTGAAGAGGGTCACGTACACTTAGGTTAGGAATGCTTACTTGAATGACGAGAGAGAGAGAGAGAGAGAGAGAGAGAGAGAGAGAGAGAGAGAGAGAGAGAGAGAGATTTTCAATCAGCTAATTTCTTGCTACTTGAGAACATGTAAACAAAAATTTTATAAATGCACAATGGCATGGATCTTAATAAAATGATATAGATGCGTCGTCTTGGCTTCCTTAGGGATTACTTTATCATCTTAATTTTCCTGGGAGCCGACGTCACAAAAGTTTATCGTAAAATTTTTAATTCTCTTTATATGATTTTTATAGCAGGTATTTGTATAAGAACTTGTTATGGTACTCCTAACTAAGGCCTATCTTTCCCTGCCTAAATTATCTTTTGGTTTTTTGTCTACCGAAGTCCGTCTAGCTAAGATATTAGGAGGTGGGTTCGCTACGAAAAGCAAAAAAAAAATTTATGCCCCAAGAGTGGCGGGGAGCAGAGTCGAGGTCACAATAACAAGGTCTTTAAGATGGCGGCCAAGTCCCGTTAGGCCTAAATTTCAAAACCTTGGGCGGCGCGACAACATCAAATGGCGGTTCTCTCACAAACAGTTCGAACAATTTCAAAACAACCGCGCGAACACGGCGGAGGAATCCAAAATGGCGGGTATTTACTATTAGCACCAATTCAAAAACAACGCATAAAACAAATGCAGGTATCCAGATTTTACTTTAAATATACCAATCATGCATAGCGTTTTACGTTACGGATGGAAAACTAAATTACCAAACAACTTTGTCTTTTGTTATCGTATTCTCACCCGGACATTAAACAAAAGAATGAAAAGAGAAATGCTAGCCTGCCTGCGTAAATTTACGTTGTTGAACGGTACCTTTATTGTAAAATTACTATTTCAGTTCGTTTGCTACTTCACTGACACGGTTTTGAATGATTCCCGCTATATGCAAACAATAACGATCGGAATTGCCGACGCGATTTCTACATTACTTTGTGTATATGAACTGGGCTCCGCTTTTCTCGGCCTTAGTAACGACACAAATTGTGATTCGCTCTGCTCTCGAGTCGCACCCTTTCCTACCTACACTAATTCTCGCTACACTTGTTATTATAACTATTCTCTTTACTGCTTATTATTATGCCTGGTTCCTTGTTTGGAAGAATGAAATGGAGTTCGATATCTGACTTTTATTTTTTTTGGAATTAATGTAATTTAATTTCCTTTTCTCCAGATTCTTTCTCTAAAATGTACTTTAGATTCTACGCAAGGTCGCCAATGTTACGTGTGAGGGTCTTGGTTGATCATGTATTATTCAATTTACGTAGTTTTCACGGCCCTGCAAACCAAGATTACACGTAACCTGCCACTTGAAGCCAAAAGTTAACCTCAAAGACAGTCGTTAATTAGCCAAAGGTCGCCAGTTAAGGTTTATTAACCTTAACAAAGAATATTTGAGATGAATTTTATTTTAAACGCAACGGTTCTTCCAAACATTCGGACGCGAGGCATACAAAAGCATCGAGATTTAACCTGATTTTGCTTACCCTAAATCCTAGGCATTTTACTGGAATAACGGGGTTGAAGCTAACAATATAATAATTAGGCTTAATCTAGACTTCGTAAACACATATACAGTAAGTGGGGGATGAAGGAGGAAACAAAAGAAATGCGAAATACAGAAAAAAGATAAAAGACTGGGCGAAGTTTTGAACAAAAAGCGACTTTACCTTAGGACGAACGTTGTGCACACCAACACCGCCGAGAGGGGCTTCGCAATTGCTTCTTCACTTCACTAATAGAATAATAGAAAAAGAAAGGGGACAGGGCCACCTTCCAGACGTCTGCCCGAGACGGCGGCTAGTTTCTCTCTGTAGTTCCCTGACCGGCCTAGGTCAGGACAGTCACACCAGGTGTCCACGTTCTTGTTTTCAAAACATTCGCCAAGAGACAGGTAGAAAGGAAAAAGGACCTTAGGACCACCTATTTTTAAGGCTGATATGGGAATTTTCCTATATGGGAAAAATGGCTAAATGCTACCTATCCTTTTCAACGGACGTTAAAGTTTGAACTGAAGACGCTCCTAGCGTGGGACAAAGCAATTTCCCTGTCTTGATCAGGCTGATACTACTATCCCTAAATGTTCGAGGGCGAACAGCGTAAATATTTATAAAAATATATATATATATATATATATACAAATACTAGCCCTTCCGTTCTTTGGTCCCCTTTGGTGCTAGTGAGGTCTTACCCCTACAGTGACCTTACAAACCTTACAGTTCGTTCGGGTTGCCCCAGGTCCCTCAGTGTGAGGCACCTTTGATGTCTACCAGAGAATTGCTAATGCATCTTCCAGTATATTTTGCATCTTCCAATTTTGGATGGTCTGGGATGCAGCTTAGATATCTGTCGAGCTTATTCTTAAACACATCTACGGTCACTCCTGATATTGTTCCTCAGATGAGCTGGTAATGCATTGAATAATTGCTGCATTATTGATGCTGGTGCGTAGTGGATTAATGTCCTGTGTGCTTTCCTTAGTTTTCCTGGTATAGTGTTGGGCACTATTAATCTACCTATGCTTGCTCTTTCTGATATTTTTAGCTCCATGATGTTTTTGGTAATTCCTTCTATCTGTTTCCATGCCTGTATTATCATGTAACGTTCTCTTCTCCTTTCGAGACTATATAATTTTAAGAATTGTAGTCTTTCCCAGTAGTCTAGGTCCTTAACTTCTTCTATTCTAGCTGTAAAGGATCTTTGTACACTCTCTATTTGTGCAATATCCTTTTGGTAGTGTGGGTACCATATCATATTGCAATATTCAGGTGGACTATGTACATACGTTTTATAAAGCATAACCATGTGTTTGGCTTTTTTTGTTTTGAAGTGCCGGAACAACATTCCCATCTTTGCTTTGCATTTTGCCAATAGTATTGCTATTTGATCATTGCATAGCATATTCCTATTCAGCATCACACCAAGGTCTTTAACTGCTTCTTTATTTGTTATTGTCTCATTATTAGGTCCCTTATATGCATATAGCATTCTTTCTTTATCACCATAGTCTATTGATTCAAATTTATCAGAGTTAAATACCATTCTATTTACCTCTGCCCATTCATATATTTTGTTCAGGTCTCTTTGTAGCGAGTTCCTATCTTCATCACAAGTAATTTCCCTACTTATTCTTGTGTCATCGGCGAAACTTCTCACTACCGAGTCCTTAACATTACTGTCTATGTCTGCAATCATAATAACAAACAGCAATGCAGCTAACACTGTACCTTGTGGCTCACAGGATATTACCGTTGCTTCATCCGATTTCTCATCGTTTGCAATCACTATCTGTTTTCTGTTTTGCAAAATTCTTTTATCCATCCTCCTACTTTGTCCACAATGTTATGTTTTCTCATTTTTTTTGGCTAATATATTATGGTCTACCTTGTCAAAAGCTTTTGCAAAGTCTAGGTAAACCACATCTGTATCTTTTTCCTTTATCATATTTTTATATATGTTTTCATGGTGTACTCACAGTTGGGTCTGTGTACTTTTTCTGGGCACAAATTCATGTTGTCCTATATTAAACAAACAATTTTTCATTAAATGTTTCATTAGATTTTTCTTCATTACCGTTTCATACACTTTCATAATATGTAATGTTAGACTTACAGGCCTATAATTACTTGCCTCTAGTCTTGATCCACTTTTGAAAACAGGGGTAATATACGCCAATTTATGTTCATCATAAATCTTGCCTGTATCTACACTTTGTCTTAATAATATTGCATGCGGCTTTGCAATAGAATGAACTACTTTCTTTAACAAAATGGCAGGGATGCCACCTGGTCTGGCTGCTGATCCATTTTTAATTTCAGTAATAGCCTGCACAATATCGGCTTCATTAATATCTATGTCCGATACATATTCACTATTTTCATCTCTTATTTCTGTATCATTATCTTCATTATCAATTCTAGGTGTAAATTCTTTCTTATATCTTTCTGCTAATATGTTGGATATTTCCTGTTTTTCATTCATTAATTGCCCTTCAGTTCTTAGAGGGCCTATTTCTATTCTTCTTTTATTCATCTTTTTCGCATATGAGTAAACTATTTTGGGAGTTTGCTTGAAATTTTTTAGGGTCTTTTCTTCTAAGTCCCATTTTTATTTTCTTTTGATTGTATAATCTTTTGTTCTGCATTTTCTATCTTAGTTTTTAGTTCTATCACTTTCCATGCACTCTTTTCTTTTGCAAGTCCTTTTTTCCACTTTCTGATTTTCTGGAACAAGATCCTTCTGTCTCTTGGTATTCGTGACTGATGTTTACTTTTCTTCTTCGGTATATATTTTTCCACTATTTCCTCTAATATTTTATATAATATATCCGTATTTACCTTTATATTATCACTTACGAATATGTTTTCCCAGTTTTTGTTTAGTTCTTCATTTATTTCTGACCATTTTATATTCTTACTATAAAAATTGTATTTTTCATATCCTTCCCACTTTTTTGTCTCTTGCTTATCTCTGTTTTCATGTGCTTTGGAACGGACTGTTAATTCTATGGCATAATGGTCTGAAATACTCGTATTATACACTATTATTTCTTTAACATAGTTCACCTCGTTCACAAATACTAGGTCTTAAATATTATCCTTTCTTGTTGGCAGGTAATTTATTTGCTGAATGTTATGTTCTAGTAGCATATCTAATAGCTTTTCAAATTGCCTCTTATCTTCTGTGCTACTATTACTCTCTTTTTTATATGTATAAATACAACCATAGTCTCCTATTCGTTCTTTCCATTCTACAAAAGGAAAGTTAAAGTCGCCAGATATGAGTATAGTCCAGTCTTTGTGATTTCTACATATATCATCCAATTTGTCAATTATTATGTCAAACTCTTTAGTATTAGGGGCTCTGTATATCATGATGTTCACTAATTTTTCAGATTCAAATTCTACCGCTATTAATTCACATTCTGTGTTACTATATTTCTCACAGATTTTTCCTTGATTGACGTCTCTCCCATATATCGCGGTTCCACCTTGATTCCTATTTTTTCTATCTGATCTATAAGTTTGAAAACCCTTTATCTGATCATCATTACCAGTCTCTTGGAAATACCAGGTTTGACTTATATTCATTATTTCTATTTTTTTCATTTTGGTTAGTTCTTCTAAGAGCTCTATCTTTCTTTTTTGAGTTACTCAAAACTAAACCCTGCACATTCATCACTATGATGGTTTGCGTGTTATCTCCATTATCTAATATGGGTAATAATAAGGATTTTCCTATGTCTCTTTCCTGTTCTGATATGTTCTTTTCTTCATTTCCAGAAATTCGTACATTAAAAATCCCATCTTTTCCATTATATTTGATCTTCCATCTTCATATATATTCGTTTTGTGCATATATCTGCATTTATCTCCATAATTGCACCATCCCCCTGTGCTTGTTCTTTGCACTATATCTAGGTGCTGATGCCTCATATCGTGGTGCTAACATTTTGTAACGTGTTGTGGGCTTGCTTTTTTCCTTCATAACATGTTCTTTATTCCTTTCTTTATTTGCTTCATTTTTACCTTGATTTTTGATATGTATTTGATTTTGATTTTTATTCTTCAAGCATACAGGATGCATATACCTGCATTTTTTTTATTAAACCTACATCCATTTCCTTCTCTCCAGATTTTACATATTTTTGGATGTAGATCACGCATTCCTCCTCATAGCTGTCTAGATATGCACATTTGCCATAAATCTCGTGATTGTGACATATCTTGGGATGCTTGTAATAACATCTTTCACCGAATCTGCAATTCCCTCTTTTCAAAAGGGTGCATACTGTGTCTTTCTTTTCTTTTTTTTCTTGCTCTTTCCCATCAGTATGAAGATCCGGGTACAACTTCCTTGGGATTTTATTTTAGTGCAGCAGATTGCTGTAAAAATCGTTCAGATAGTGAAACAAGCATGAAATTTGGCACAAACATTCCTAAGACTACGCTCTCTTAGAAAAGGGCGCTGGCCACCTGAAAACCCAAGATGGCGGCTATTTTTCAAAATGGCCGCCATCTATGTTGAGATTCACTGGTTTGGGAGCATCTATTGGATGGAATATGCCAGTTTTTTTTTTTTTAAACCTCGACTTTTAGGTTATAAAAATGTTCCATACCACACATTTTATTGAAAACCCTTACTAAATGAATTGTAACCAAGATGGCGTACAAAATGGTTGCCATAAAAGTTTTTTTTTCTATCCACAGCGCTAGCAGACATAGAGACCAACTGTTTTTATTTAATGGTATATTCATGTGATCAGACAGTTTAACTAATATGCTATTTTCAACTGAAATAGTAATGGTATGGTCACATACAACATTGTGTCTAAGACTGTAACCATAAAAAGAAAAGAAGAGAAATACGGACTAAACGCAACCAATCTATGTATAGGTCTCTCAACCTACACCTTTGAAAAATTCGAGGATAAGAAGGTAGGCATAGCATGACACGTTGGATGCTCAAGCTAGATTATCTACTGAAGAGAGGGCAATATTTATCTAGACTTCACATTTGCAAGTGCACAGAGCTGTGCAGGGAAGACCCAGCTTGTAGCACTTGCACCTTTCCCGACAGCCTGCTTTGCATCCACATTTGGTAAGCTGTTGG
This sequence comes from Macrobrachium rosenbergii, assembly GCA_039081455.1. Lineage (NCBI taxonomy): Eukaryota > Metazoa > Arthropoda > Malacostraca > Decapoda > Palaemonidae > Macrobrachium > Macrobrachium rosenbergii. Next base: position 60,905,797 of record JANJGK010000008.1, read on the forward strand.
CAACTCTTGGCTAAGGGCGAGTTGGTTGTCCAGAGGACTTGCCATGCTTCACCAGACTTTTGCCATCCCCACTCAGCAGGGTTCTCTGGCTGTGGCTGACACTGGGTGGCCTGCCCCCACACACAACCAGCCTGGTACGCAGCACGCTTGGTGTGTTGGAGGAGAGCTCCCCTGGTTGGTGGAATGGCCTCATATGCCCTTTGTTTTCTGGCAAACATATCAAGTCTAGCCTCATCCACAGTGCCAGCAGTGCTGGATCTTTCATACATAAGTATGACAAACCTCTCCAGGACCTTCAGGTCACTCTCTTCCACTCTGAGAGGGTAGTGACTCAGTTTGGAGAACACAGTGGAGGCCTCTGCAAAGATGTTCCATGTCTGCCAGGCGGTCTTCTTGCCCTTGCTCCGGAAGGCTGACACTGTATCACAGCCTGTGAACGCATGGAAGAAGAGCATGCCATTCACCTTCTCCTGGCCCAGAGAGTTGCACAGGTCATGCACAGCAATCCAGCGCAGGCTCTGGCCTTGGCCAAATGCCACCCATAGCTTCTCTAGCCCTAGATTGTGGAGAGTGGAGAAAGCACTGACTGCAACGACAAGAACATCTGTGTCATTTGCTTTAACCGTGATGGTCTTGGCTCCATGTTCTGTGGCATATTTGGCATGGAGAAAGATGCGGGTGTCAGCTTCCTCATGAGAGCACTTTTCCAGTCCCTGAAGACTAGCCTCATGAGTGCTGAGGACAGCAGACCCTTTCGTGGCAATGACAACATTTGTGGCAGACATCTGGGCAACTTTATCTGCCAGGAACTGGAACAACTCTGTCTTGTTGGCATCGTGTCTTAGGAAATTGCGCCAGTTGGATGGAATCGTGTTCTTGTCTGTCACCTTGCGCCTTCCTCCTTGACCACGTTGGAGCCTGGTCTCAGCTTTGAGGCTGGATGTATTGTATACATCAAATACAAGATGTGATGATGTGTACTTGCTGCTATAGGATTGTATCACAGGCAAGAAGTCGCAAAGTGCATAGCCCTCAAAGGTCTTTCCTTTCTTTGGTGGCAAGGCATGGACCAAAGCTGATCCATCTACAATGAGGACATCAGTCTTTGGTTCTTTGTCTTCTAGTGTAACATGACTCTCCAGGACCGAGGTCAGCTGAGACTTCTGACATGTGTACAGCCTACCACCCTCACTAAGGGAAGCTGGGAATGTTTGATTCTCGTGCTGGAAGAATTCCTGCAGATCACATTCACGGCTCTGACAGGATATAAATAGCTTTGAGAAAAGCATTGTGTACCCATCATGGTCTAGGACATGATGACTTGGAGGTGATGTCAAGTGCTCACCTCTTTTGTCCTTCTGACAAAGACAACACAAACTCCAGTTTGTTTTTCTACTGCTCAATATTGGATTGGCATCACATTCTGCCATGATTTCACTTTTGATTAAGGCCGAGGGGTTATCCTTTTACCACCTTAAACAAAGCACACATTCCTGTATGGGATTCAACTAGGTTCGGTCTCCCTACACCTAGCCCGATCATTCATCCAGTGCCATTTAAGTCCCGTGTGATCTGTACACCATCCGGGTAAGTACATGAACCATCATGTACAGCCCCCATACCCTTGGCTCGGCTCTCCCGCGCTGGCACATCCTGTCTATTCAGGTGCGGCTATCTAACTATAGCTGGTCTGGGGCTGTTAGAAAGCATTTGGGACACTAAACTAAACTATACTACAACTACTAGTCTAAGACTACAGGATTAGTAAAGCTGGATTAGCTGGCACTGAACCCCATGCTGAGTTACACAGCAGTGATGTCACCAGTGTGCCCTGGTTGTGTGCAGACATACACTCTTTTACATTTATTAATTTTCCTTCAAAATTGATGAGTTATTCGAAAGAGATGGCCTCATTAGGATCTAAAACCACAGAAACCAAGATCCATGCTTAAAACGATAATTGTTGAACGGGCATTATTTCTCATTATAATTATTGTTTCTACCTTTTCTTGGCAGCCATATAGCCCCCATATTTAAAGGTAAACTGTACTGGGAAGCTACAGAAACATAATATTCACAAGAAATAGTATGGAAGAGCTTTACCATATTGCTAGAAGCAAATACATGCCATTCTAGTGAAAAATTAGCCAAAATCTGTCGATACTGGCCGCCATCTTGGAATTTGGCCGCCATATTAAATTTTTTGCGTGGCCAGCGCCCTTCTCTGATAGAGGGAACTTTAAAGAGCACTTGTGCAAAATTTCGTGCTTGTTTCACTATCTGAACGATTCTTATGAAATATGCAATTATCTGCTGCACTATTTTGAGTTATCATGTCATAATTTATTTCATCATATATATCCTGCTGTATTGCCTCATATGTAGAATCTATGAGTTTCTCTGCATCCATACTCTTATCCTGTTCTTTGTTTTCATGATTTTTTTCTGTCTCTTCAATCTTATTTTCTTCTTTTTCCTTTTCCTCTTCCTCCTCTTCTTCATCTTCTTCATCCACCATAATTTGCACATTAAGTCTTGATTTAATAACCTTGTCTATCCATACTAGACATGTTGAGCAAAATACTCTTGTGTCCATATTTTTATTTTGCTGTACTTCTGCACATGTAGGATGAGTAGGTACGTGGCATGCATAGCATTTCATAATCAGATTTTGTGGATTTACAATGCTATACCACACACTACATAGTTTACATGTTTACATGTTTTATCCTGTTCTTTGTTTTCATTAATTTTTTCTATCTTTTCAATCTTATTTTCTTCTTTTTCATTTTCCTCTTCTTCCTCTTCTTCATCTTCTTCACCCTCCACAATTTGCACATTAAGTCTTGATTTAATAACCTTATCTATCCATACTAGACATGTTGAGCAAAATACTCTTGTGTCTATATTTTTATTTTGCTGTACTTCTGCACATGTAGGATGAGTAGGTACGTGGCATGCATAGCATTTCGTAATCAGGTTTTGTGGGTTTACAATGCCATACCACACACTACATAGTTTACATGTTTTAGGCATTCATTTTCCTATTGCATCAATCAATATATTCACTATATTCACCTTATTCATTTTCTTTGTTGGAATGTGTTGATTGATGTAAATTTTCTTTATAAGTCTTTTGATAACTTGAACTTTTTTGGTATTCCTTCAATTATTTTCATTACATTTTCTGCAGACTTGCTCCAATTTGAAGGATCATATCCTTTCAATATATCTGTGAATGATTTTACATCTTTTTGGTTGGAGTTGTTGTTGGTCTCAACGATAAGCAAGCCTAGTTCCCTGCCTGCCAAGTCATCATATTGTATATCTCCTAGGCACACAAGATTCCTCCAGCACTTGCCACTGTTGTTAGACACTTCCATAATGTTCAGTTTTTAATAATTCACTCGAAAAAACAACTTAGTCACGCTTTATCATGCTATTGTGATATTAATCTAATCACCGAGAGTTCATGAACACTTCTAGCTATAGGTCATTCACTAAGTGTATGTTATACGTGTGATATTGGGTTTATTATTCAGACCAGGAACAAATGCGTCTCACCAAGAGAATGTCATAACACAGAGAGGAGATAGAGTGGAGGAGAAAGAGGGAAATATATATATATATATATATATATATATATATATATATATATATATATATATATATATATATATATATATATATATATATATATATATATATATATATATATATATATATATATATATATATATATATATATATATATACACACACACACACACACACACACACGCACACACACACACATATATATATATATATATATATATATATATATATATATATATATATATATATATATATATATATATATATATCCCCTTGACTTCCTCGCACTTTCCTGACTACGCACAACCCTACATCACAAAGGGAAGTAAACAGTGAAACTTTAACCTACCTTGGCACGATTCGAAGAAAGAGATTTTACTGAATAAAATTTGCATGCCATAAGGCGAAGACATGCCGTATACTTATATATATATATATATATATATATATATATATATATATATATATATATATATATATATATATATATATATATATATATATATATATATATATATATATATATATATACTGTATATATAACGAGCCTAAAAACTGGGAAAAACACGCATATATGGAAAACATACCAAGCCAATTAGCAGACTAGAGTATTTTAATGTAATATGCTTATGAAAATATTCCATCTGACATTCACTTTATGAAATTTATTTTTATGTAAGGCAATCAATCTCATATGCTGAGGTATACATCTTTTTATCAGTCTCTTTTTGTCTTTTCAGTGGTTCAAATGATCTTATTGCTGGTATTTCTTACCTTATGTTTCGATTGCATCAAATATGATAAATCCTTTTCATTATCAAGCCCTTTTGTGCATTTAATTCTTCCATTTTCTTACTGATGAGTATCTTTTCTGCTACATACTTTTAGTTCACTTTAGCTCCCGCACTTTCTCATTTTTCTAATTGGCCAGCAGTTATTAATAATCATTGTGCAAAATCTAATTATCTTCCTCAAAACGTTTCCTTTCACGAAAATTTTAATCTCTAGTAACTACTCATGTCAGTTTAGCGTACTAAGTGAAATTATCTCTATTGCTGGGATGAAAATTATATAGTGACAGATATATATTGAAAAGAAATATATTCAGAAATAGTGCTTAATAGAAAGAGAGAGAGAGAGAGAGAGAGAGAGAGAGAGAGAGAGAGAGAGAGAGAGAGAGAGAGAGAGAGAGAGAGAAATTCGGTAAACTTGTTTTTTAGTCGCAGTGATATTAAGTTTGAAATTTTCACGGTCGTTAATTTCTCCTATGAACAAACGCCTCTGCATTTATAATTGAATATTGGTTTTACATCGTTTGAATCTTGCCAAGGGGAATGAAATATTGACAGTTTTGTGACGATAAAAAACGATATATTAACCTTCCTACCGTTAATATTTTGAAAACGAGTAAACTTGATAGTTTAGACATTGTTCTCCTATTATCTTGTATATTTCTATTGGTCCTTATAGTTCTATATGATTTATCTTTATTATGTTATTTACGTCGTACTGATGTTTAGCAAAGGTCTTTGGCATGTAAGCGCTTCAGGGCAACTAAGACGCTTCAGGGCAACAAAGATTTCGTTTTTCCTTCTCCAGATAAAACAAAGACGGTTAATGGACAGCCGAGAGAGAAATGCGCTGTGAGATCTTGTAGCCCTTCTGTGGTCTCCACAAGTTGATTTTATTGATATTTCTAGTATTAAATCGGTTGTAATATTTGAAACAGAACCTTTGTCGCACTGTACTCCTATTCTTAAAAACAATAAGATCGGAGATGATGGAAATGATAACGGTAAATTATTATTATCTTTCAACCCGAAATCGCGCCATATAAAGAAAGGCTATGCTTTATAATAAATATAAATCATTTTGTGAGGTAGCGTGCATTGAGCTACAAGGAAACTTGTTGTATTAAAGTAATTACTTTTTATCTTACCTTACTAAACATACACTCCATAATCTTACGTAGCTGGTCAGTGGACAATTAGTTAGTAAAGGTAAAAACAAATATTATACTGCATTAACCCGCTACATATAGCCTTTCAACACTTTGATTTGGCTAGGGGCTTTGAAAATTAAATACGGAGTTCTAGTCGATAGTCAACTATCTTTAGACTCATAGTAGATGCAACAACCAAGAACACTAATCACAACTCAGCCTAGAACACTAATCACAATGCAGCCTAATTCTTCTTTGGAGGGGTGGTAGAATGGTGATAGAAATTAATTTCTCGTCATAATGTGGTTCGGATTCCACAATAAGCTGTAGGTCCCGTTGCTAGGTAACCATTTGGTTCTTAGCCACGTAAAAATAAGTCTAATCCTTCGGGCCAGCCCTAGGAGAGCTGTTAACCAGCTCAGTGTTCTGGTTAAACTAAGATATACTTAACTTTAACAACTCAGCCTAAGGAGAAATCCCCGAAGGGTTTTCGTTAGCTACAAACATTAAAAACATCAACAGATCAGCATATGGTTTTGAAGTATTATCTCAGTTTTGAGAGTAAACTTTTCTTCTTTTTCACCATTGCATTGGGTCACCAGCACCATTCTAATAACTGTTTTTTTTTTTTTAGATCGAATGTCATAGGACTATGGAAGACACAAGATCTTTTCGCTAGTGTTCAAATCATAAGTTGATATAGATAGCTCGGGAGAAAACTCCAAATATTATTGTTTAAGAACTGGTAGTCAGTTATGACTACTTCATGGTTAACACAGATTGAAAGTGTATATGTGTAGTATACACATTAAAAACATTCCCATAATAATTCAATCATATTTCTTTGCTGTACGATTCCCTAGGCATTGAATCACCTCGTGATTCGATACAAGCTTTTCATTAAAAATTCATCTATACTTCTAAATAATTTTGTGTATGAGGTATTAGGCCAAAAGCATTTGATGTGTCGATAGTTCCTGTTAAATTACAACAATTTTCGACGCAATTATTACGCACAAATTAACATAAAACTTTTATTTGTTCAAAAACGTGATTATTCGTTATTCTGTCAATTTAAATGTAAATTGTATTGTGATTTAAATAATCATTGCATAAATACATAATAATGAATAATAATCAGGAAGGGAGTACTCAATTATACATTTTGATTCCCCTCCCCCCCAAAAAGCAATGAAAGGAAGCTCAAAGTCTCTCATTGCCACATACGGATAACAAATGTCCCAAAATTAGTGAAAAATATGAAAATATTTTATTAAATATCAAAATAGCGTAGGGCGGCCTTAGTGTACACTGAAATATCACCCCAACTACTCTCTACCCTCCCAACCAACCCATCAACCCACCAAAAAAAAAAAAAAAAAAAAAATGGATGACAGTGTAGTGTACATTGAAACTCACACAACTTTATTGAAATGGGACTTTAACATGATTATTTTTGAAAGTTTTATCTCTAGTACCTTCAGGTTTGCAGCACTGTATGATATTGTGAGTCAATAAGTGCGGATCTGAAAAAAAAGCTTTTGAATAGGTTAGAGGACCGTAGATCATTTTAATCTTTTAAAGACTAACATAATAATGTTCAGGAAATTTTAAACTGACACCCTCCCAGGACGTATCCTCGTTTCTTACCTAAGGACAAATGTAACATACCTCGGAAAGATTGCATAGCTTACGCCTAGATCTGGTGTGTGTTTTTTATGAGCTAAGTATACATATGTGAAGAGCTCATTCATATTTATGCTAAATACTACCATCAAATTAGGTGATGCGTTTAGTTAACAATTTTTTTAAGAGAACAGAATTAGTTGTTTCTCAGTTAATAA
>JANJGK010000008.1:60918179-60941601 GCA_039081455.1 Macrobrachium rosenbergii
GTTTGTGTACGATCGTAGTAAAATCTCTTCGAAAGTTATCATTTAATAGATAGAGGGGGCTTGGGGACCTTAAAACATTTAGGCTGTTCAGAAACCTCTGTACCGAGTGGTTTATCTAAAGTTTTATAGAAAATCTTGAAAAGAAAGCAGTTATTAGAGAAATACTGGAGGAGAAAAGTAATTTCGTGTGGAAGAGAGTCCAACTAGACGTAAGAGACAAAACACGATAGAGCAAGGTATATATAGAGTTAAGTTTGAAATTGAGAAAAGAGAAACTATAGAAGTTGGAACCGAGACCGGAAAATGTTTTCTTTCTAAAAATTGAAGTTTTAAAAACAGTCATTTCCCTTAGAGACCAGAATATCTAAGAAGGCTTATGTTGAATAGTGTTCTTTTTCTATTGTAAAATTAACATTATTATGGCAATCATTATCAAAAATCCAGGAACCGATCTGCATCAAACTCATGTTTGAATCGGATAAAAGTGTCGTCCACACAGCGTGAGTATAACAGAGGGCGGAAGACAAGGGGGCATTCGTCCAAAATGCGCTCCTCCAGGGAGGACCAAGCGAAGACCCCTTGGCCATGCCCTTAATATGTTTAAAAAGCTGTCCACTGAAAACAAATGCCGTGTCCAGCATGCCCAATTCTAAAAGAGCTTCAGAATTCGAATAACTAAATTTAAAATATAGACTCAGGTTCCGGGAATAGAGGGACAAGAAATTCTACCAGTTTGTAATTAGGTGTGCGGAGAGGAACATTATCTGTATGTATCTTTGGTAGACCATACAAAATTCCGTAAGACGAACCGGTGGAGAATAAAACCTGGAATACTTTTTCATCAATAATGTTGCCATTTTTCAATGCTCTGAGAAATTTGTTGATTTTATCCTTCACTTTGTATATGCTTTTATAATTTGGTACACCCACTTTTTTTGAACCTTGTACGATCGCTTAAAATAGTAGTCATTTTGTTATTGTCGTCACATTTACCCAATATAAGGCCCTGAGCACACTAGCCACTCTGTGGCACCACAAGTGGCCGCGCAAAGTGGCGGGCCAGAGCACACTAGCCACTTTTTAGAGCCACAAGTTGCGACCACATGTGGCGACCACATGTGGTTATGTTTTGAATACCCGGCCACATGTGGTCACCACACCTCTACGAAGTTTCCTGCATCACTGATTAGCAGCCACATGTGGTCGCCAGAGGGCGCTAGTGTGCTCTCAGCCAGCCACAAAACGCCGCCACAAAATGCGCTGTTTGTGGCGGGGACGAGCGACAGCTTGCCACAGTCGCGAGCCACAGACACAAGTGTGATCGGCAAAGCTTGAAAACAATGGGAACCTATGGGAGAAAATATCCCCGTCACAAAACGCTGCCACTTGTGGCTCTACAAAGTCGCCAGTGTCCTTAGGCCTTACCGTTTCCCTCCCCTTATCCGGCCTCACAATGATAATGTCATCACGCTTAGAAAGGTACTTGAAAATTTCCAGATCACTCTTTTTAGAAAGGGGAGCCAAGTTTGCTTTAAGTTTTTAGAATGCATTTTGTGACAAAACCATTAACTCATTCCATACAAGGCCAAGAGAGATAAGGTCTACCCAATTGGGTGGGGTCGCCTCTGACTGTCACGGGGTAATAATAAAGTAAACTTCTCCGTTTTCTTTAAGATGCACTTGTGAACTAAGGTAGACTTGAGAATTCCTCAATAATTATTGAGTATATGTAGCACTGCATAGTGCCATATGTGTGTTGCGTTGATGGCTGCAAAAATAGGTATCGGAAAATTAAGAAGGAAAAAGGTGTATATCAGATTATGTAAGTGATGATATACTCGTATAGTTCCTTTGATAAACATATACCAACATTTATGGTCTGTCGACGTAAAAAAAAAAAAAAAAAAAAAAAAACCGAGTGACTCTTCAATTATGACAGTTTGAGATGCTGCAAAATCTAAATACAAACGTGAAAAACACGAGAAAATTAATTTTTCAATTGATTACGAATGAGGCAAAAACTGGATACCTTCTTTTACTGTAGGCGCTGGGGTGTGATCTGTGTCCGTCTCTCCTCTAGTTCTACATACCAAGACCTTTCAAAAAAGTCTGGGTAACACTTCCAGATCAAGAACGTTTTTCCTACAAAGCCTTTTTCAACATTTTGAAGCGTCTCGAGCGGCAAATATACCGAAAATAGGATTTTGCTGATTAATTCATTAAAACACACTATTTTGCAGAAATGATTAGTTTATTTCAGTTACTTAGATGGCAATGATAACATTTTAGTATATTTGAATGCCTTCAAAACCTGATTTTGTCATAAAATGACCACATTTTACAGTTATTGGTAAAAAAAATTGATTTCAGCTTGAGAGTAGTTGAAATTTGAAAAACCTCTCATTCCTTTATTTTTACACACAGGATAACCAAAATTGGTCAAAACTATTCTAATTAGGTATTGTTTACAGCACAGTTGTCACATTTATTTTTGCAGAGTCTTTAGGGCCACAATTGAAAGGAACTGTCATAGAACACCATTCTTTTGTCTATCCTTTTGTTCTTAGACCATTCTATCAATGCACACTGTGATAAGACTATTCACGAGGCATTTGTCGAAAATTGTTTCATGTTTTGGTTTACAGTTTGGTGATTGTGGCATATCTGTTGAGCTGAAGTAAAGACCCTAGGAATATCTGCAATGATGGAATCAGTGCGTCTGTCAGTATCACATGAAGGCACTTCATTCGATTCCACCAAGTGCATTGTGTGCCAGAAAGAAAGTGATATTAAATTTGTGAGCACAAGCAATGGATGTAAGAGAATTAGGGAAGTTGGTGATATACGAAATGATCAGGTTTCGAAGATGGTTGAAACTTGCTGATGGCGATACCTTTGTGTATCATGTGATGAATGAGTGCTATAAACAATACACAATGAAGTCAGTACTGGACAGAATCACTAAAAAAAATTGTCTTCCTCAGTACAACCCACAAATGATGGGTATAGCTCTCGTTCTCGTTCTCATGCAGTCCGTCACCCACCTAATGCAGCTACAACAGCCACTTCGTTACGGAATGTTTTGTGTATCATATGTAACCAGAAATCTTACGAAAAAGTGTACAACAAATATCGCATCAGTGAGTCCAACCGTGCACTGACATTTCTTGTTGTAACAAACTATTTCCAGGATGATGTGTTCACTCGAACCTGTGACCTCCAAGAGCCAATAGCTTGTACTGCCATAATGACTGTATGAGAAAATATCTCTATCAGTATGAATCACGATCAAAGGAACGTGCACCTCCTTTATCTAGAAAGCAGTCGGCATGGAACCAGATTGTGCCCCTGTTGGTGCAAGGATTGAAGACTGGAAAAGTCTATAACTCTGCGCAATCAGAGTCCACTTAAATACGATTGATAAACAATGTAGCTTTGCAACAGAGATGTTAAAATACTTTTTATGACTCAATTTGGTGCTGAGATTGATTTCACCTGTCCTGATGTTTTGAGCAAAGCAATGATGGTATTCAGTCTTTCTAGCAGTGTTCTTGCTGAGAGCATTCGCTCTTTTGATCCAGTAGAATTGTGTGTCATAACAATTAGAAAAAGTCTTGATGAGTACAATTTTCAACCAGAGGATAGCTTTTGTGATGCACAAGATCTCAAAATTGCATGTAGTGATATGAAAATCCCAGGACCACTGCTTAGATATTTTGGGTATTTGTACAATTTCAGTCCAGAAAGTTACCAAAAAGCAGCTAAGTTGGTTATGTCAGAAGATCTATCTCCGTCAGAGGAAAGTCATGATAGTGGTGGCAGCGATTATGATGATGATAATGATGGAGATGATGAGGAAATTTATGATGAACAATGTAATGGTGACCTTTCAGTGCAGCGCTGTAGAAAGATGCAAATACTATTCAAAATTTTCTATTATGTACACCATTGTGGGAGAAAGAGAACTCCCATCTATATCATGAATGCTGAGTCAGTTCATAGTATGGACGTGGTGGTAAAATTGTAACAAAAACCTTGAGTCACCAGGGTCTTGCACTCAGCTACACCGGGGTACATAGATATCAACATGATCTCGCATCTTTCACAACATTGCACAACCAGATTGTATTGAACTGCCCAGTCACTTTGATCCTGGGCAGTTCACTTCTGGTACTATTGACAACTGAGACCATGAAGGTGAAAATGTTTCTGAGCATGATACAGTTACTGTTCTCTATCAAGGTAAGACCCAAGCATCAATGAGTAAACCAAAAATATCTGACACGTCTATCACACATGCCCTCAGGCTTTCAAAGAGATCTTGCCATGCCAAGTATTGTCTGATTTCCACAAGTCAGTTCATCGCCCTGATATCCCGAAGTCTTACAAACTTGATGTTGAGCGGTATAAATCTGACATAGTTAATGCAGCAAAACTGAAAGATATAGCATGGTCTTTCTCACGCCTAGAGGTAACTGACAACTATGTGTCAGTCTATCCTATAACAAAGCCGATGCCTTCTTGGAGTGCAAGTAACTCTGATTGGACTGAAGAAACCATCCGAGTCCAGATAATAGCATTTTTACCGGTACTCCCCTATCCAGTCACACAATATGCCACAGTGTACTCTGCTATGAAAAAGCTATGAATCCATTACTTCCCAGTTGGTTCAAGGAGAAATTCCAATGTACTGTGAGGAGGATGTGTACAGTAAAGTGAAAGACATTCAATTGATGCACCTTGAAGAGTTTCAAACTTTGGTGCCAGTTATTGGGACATTTCATTTAGTGAAAATTGTTCTGAAATGTATCAGAAAAGCCCTGGATGAAAGTGGAGCTGATACTACCTTGTTGCAGGCTGATGTTTTTGGACCAAGCATCATGCAAAACCCTGTTCTCAATGGTGGCCACTTTGGTCGGTCGCTTGAAGGGATACAATTACTTGCAGAAGCTTTCAAACACTTTCGGTACAAGGAATTCTTTTCTGCGAAAGGAGTGGAGTCATATGGAGCAGAAATGGCCATACTGGAAAATCTTAAATCAAGCGTAGGAGATAAGGACATCAGAGACAGTCAGAAGTATATGGAAGAGTTTACAAGTGTGGGTGGTAAATTAGCTGGGGATCTTGATTCTTACATCCAAGCTCGGTCTGCTGAGAGTGAAAATTTCAAATTCTGGTTGGTGCCAGTTCCTACAAATGATGGACGTGGTAAATGATCTGCTAAGAGCTGATTGTGAAGGGATATGGGAGCTTCATCTTGATTCTGTACAACGTGCTCTCTATCTGTTTGTAGCCTTTGACTGTACCAAATACCTGCGCTGGTGTTCTGTATGCCTGGAAGACAAGCGACGTCTTCAACTGATAGCACCATCAGTTCACAGCCACTTCTCAAATGGGGACTTCTCAATCAAAGACAACCCCGGGCGCTTCAGTGCCGTTGGTGGTGACCAGAAACTCGAGCAGAGCATCAACTTGTCTTCAAAATGTTCTGATGGAATTATTGGGCATGCCAAACAACAACAATATGTAGCTCAGTGGGATCTGATATACCATAAGATGATGGCAATCAAGAATCTCCACAGACAATATGCTGAGGTGATGGAAAAGACCCATGAGTCATACACCCATCATGAATCATCTCAAGCAACTACAGATCGCAAGGAGTCCAAAATTCAAGCAATGATAACATTCATTGAAGACAAGGGTTCGCCTCTCTCCGAAGAAACATCCAAAATACTCGAAAATTTTGCTACAAGGGAGATAATGCCTCAGGAAATAAGGGATGACATTTTGACTGTCTTTGCCAAGGGGAAGGAGAAATACCAGATATTTTGTAATAAACAATTTGTGCAGAAAATATCAAGAATCAGCAAAGTCATCAATAGGTTGAACCATAAACAATGAAAGCAATAAGAGACAAGCCAAAGACAACATTGAGGCAAGCAAAAAGTGAAATGAATATTGCAGAAAATAACATTGAGATTGCACGTGATCATGGAATGACCACTGAAGACCTTTTGAAACACAATGTCGCACCTTCCCCAACGCTGTGTACAGGAGATGAAATGATGGTGACCGGTTGCTTAGTGTGAAAGGCTCTGGCAACTGCAAGCAACCAGTGACCGTCACTGAGTTGTGGCATTCTTTCTCATGAGGTTTTAGTCGAAAGCATGACATCAACGGAGGAGGTGCTTCTCTTAGCCTTGCTGGCCAGGAAAAAGAGAAACTCTAAAAAAAAGAAAAATGCAAACACATGAGATTCTATCTTCACGAATGGACAGAGGTTTGCGTCATACACTTTACAGTGATTTGTGTGCTGATGATAAGAAATTCTTTAATTTAGCTGTGGATGGATCCCAAACTGCTGGGTGTTTTCCACTTGGTGGATAAAGTCTTCTGTATTTATTTTTTCCCCCACCTTCACAACTACATTCTTCACCACCTCCATCTCACACGTCCTTTTCTGTGGAAAGCTGGTTGGAAACTGAACAGATTAGGAAGAGAGTTGTGCCACTCGTTGGCTTAGTATGAAAGCTCCCATTTGAAACAATGCCCAACTGCCAGTGGCGGCAACTGCCAACCACCGCCACTAGTTGTCGGAGCGGGCAACTGCTGAGCCAATGGCATACCTGGACAACTCCAGTGGTAAAGTGTGAAAGGCTCCATTGAAAATAATGGTAAGCAATAGTAACCGCCGCTAGTGGCGGCCACTAGTTGCCAAGTGTGAAAGGGGTCTAAGATATACTTAACTTTTTTTTTTTTAGCTCCTTGGTGGAGCGCATTTTCGACGAATGCCCCCTTGTCTTCCGCCCTCTGTTTTACTCACGGTACGTGGACGACACTTTTATCCTATTGAAACAGTTCGATGCAGACCGGTTCCTGGATTTTGCTAATGATTACCATAATAATATTAATTTTACAATAGAAAAAGAACATAATTCAAAATTAGACTTCTTAGATATTCTGGTCTCTAAGGAAAATGACTGTTTTAGTCATTCAATTTTTAGAAATAAAACATTTTCTGGTCTCGGTTCCATCTCCTTAGTGTCTGTTTTCTCAATTTCAAACTTAACTCTATATATACCTTGCCCCATCATGCTTTGACGCTTACCTCTAGCTAGACTCTTCCACAACGAAATTACTTTACTCCTCCAGTACTTCTTTAATAACTGCTTTCCTTCTAAGATTTTCTATAAGATATAAACTACTCAATAAAAAAGTTTTCTGAACAGCCTAAATGTTTTAAGGTCCCCAAGCTCCCTATTTATGCCAGTTTCCCGTATCTATTAAATGATAACTTTCGAAAAGATTTCACTAAAATCGTACACAAACATTTTGGAGCCATAAATCTATGGCTTAGACCTAAGAATCCTAAGACCATTGGCTCGCTCTTCAAGTTTAAAGATCGGCTCTGCCCTTCGATGACGTCGGGCGTCGTTTGTGAATACACTTGTCCCAGATGTAATCTGGGAAATATATTGGATCTACCCGGCGTCTTCTCAGGGTCAGGGCCGATTCTCATCGGGGTGGTAGTTATAGAAGTGGGTGTAAGCTGTCTAGCGCAGAAACTTCTTATAACGAATCACACTATTAAATGTAAAACTACCATTAAATATGAAGATTTTAAAATTATTGGCCAAACAAAGGAGCTCAAAGAACTGTTGATTTTGGAAGCGTTAAATATCAGATTATGAGTTCCGACTCTAAACAACCATTCCTCTGCTGTCCCGTTGTTTTCTGTCATTCTTTGTGCCTCTTGAGTCTTGACGTTGTTTACTTTTAGTTTGTTTTTGTATTCGATGGTGAAAGACTGGTTGTGTGGAGCTGTTTTCAGCTGTAGTTTTATGAATATATGACTTTTGCTTTTGATTGAACGCACTGGTGTTCTTTTATAAATATATAACTTTGCCAAGATATTTAAATTTACTTTCCGTTATTAATAATATTTTGTACTTCTAGTCTCAGTTTTGGTTAAGTGTGCATGTAATTTATATCTGTGAGTTGTAATTTTACCATTAAAATTGTTTTAGCTTTTTCAACTATTGGATCTTATAATCAGCTCTTATTTTATGTTAGCATATTATATCTTATTTTATAGAAAATCCCTGAAGATCTGGCGATGCTGTCATGAAGCGTAGGATTAAAACAAAATGCGTATCTTATTGTATTCCAGCCCTTAATCTGCTTCATCGTGTGAATGAGCGCCCTGCACATCTGATATGTGTCACATATAATATAGTTAGTTAGTTATAAATGATTTGTTTAACCAGACCTCTGAACTCTTTTAGGGTTATGTACACGATGAAGCAGATTAAGAGCAGGAATACGATGATATTTATATATGTATGTATATATGTATATATATATATATATATATATATATATATATATATATATATATATATATATATATATATATATATATATATATATATACCGATTTAAAACTCCCCAGCTCGTCTAAATTAATTTCTTTATTTGCAATTACCTATGCTGTGAAAAAGGCAAATATTTTCTTTCTTTTTAGGTAAAATATCCTCGTGTTTCAAAAGAAATAACCTATGCAGCCAGTAAATGAATTGAGATCAATGTTGACGCCAATATACTGGTATAAGATTATTGTGGTATTCATCGATATATTTTACGTCATAAGTTTTTTGAGATTATTTCAGCTTCGCAATTGCCAGCCTTTTGATTTTAAATTTGTAGCAGCCTTTGATATAAAGGAATTGAGCCATTTTACCAAGTGCCCAGTTTCTGCTTGTTTTGGAAGTATAGTGACCTAACATCTTCATTCTTCCTTCAAGAAAAATGTTATAATACTATGACATCTTTCTTTTTTGATATACCAGGAAAGTACAAAATTATACATTAAATTTGATAGATACTTTATCTTTAAGCATTATGTATACATTTCATCGCAATGTTTATGTAATCCTATGATGCCTCTCACATAGGTAAAGATGTCTTATGCTCCCTATTGAATAGTTCTTATATGAAGCTTATTTGATATTTAATAGTTAATGTACTAAAATTACCTTATTATATTGACTATCTATATGCGTATATTCTGAAGGTGGGCATTTAATTTCAGCTTACTTTCAACATAAAATCGGTATTTGAGATTTAAGGTATTGAAGATGATATCTCAGGGAATAAAACCTTTATTGTTCCTTAATAGAATTACCGAATGAACTTTTGGATTCTTGTATTGAAACTAAGGTTAATACAAAAATAATCACTTGTATTAGGAGAAAGCAAATGCATATTAAACAAACTAAATAAACAACCGCTGTTACAACAGGAATTCCAAAGTGTTGGACCTAAACTGAAACTGTACCGCAGGTCTATATTCAATAATTACTTGGCTACAACGATCTTCATCTCACAGTGACAAAAGATTCTTTTGGGTAATTTATGATAAATAATATTCAAATCCGATCCCAAGAGTCGAAGAGTGGTACTGGAGCACCAATTTTGAGAATCAAGCTCAGAAATGTGTGGCAAAAGGAAGAGGGTTTTTTTATAAATAGTCCTTTCATCTTCTTTCAAATTATGATACAACACTGAAAGAGAATTTATGTCGTACATTTAATGTATAGCATTCCAACTGAACGACTTCCCGATCAAAAATAAGCGCATAACTTTCCAGCTCCAATAAAACCGTACACTACTACTCTTCACATATTTTCTTTTCGAGTCCTGGACTGAAGTAATGAAAAATAACTTTAAAGATAAATGGTAACATTGAAATGTTTTTTAACGTCAAATTGATATTCCTCCGTCTTTAGAAAAGAAATATGGCAGCTTTTTTTTAAGCTTAAGCAGAAAGAAGTCTTCACAACTTTCAGAAAAAAGAAGAAACTCTTACTGAATCGAACAAGAAAGAGATTAATGACTTCGACAGCGAATGTTGAGTCAGATGGCTTGGCAGGCGTTGAGAGCCACCAAAAGAAAGTGGAATTGTTTCTTGGCTTAATCGGATACTACTTAAATGCCTTCTGTAAAAAATAAATATTAGCTATAAGGCTTGGAGGTTAAATGGAAAAGCATTTTTAGTTATCAAAATTGACAATGTACCTACCTAGGAAACGTTATACAGACCAACTGAAAGGCAATAAAAAAAAAAAAAAAATATATATATATATATATATATATATATATATATATATATATATATATATATATATATATATATATATATATATATATATATATATATATATATATATATATATATATATATATATATATATATATATATATATATATTTATATATATATATATATATATATATATATATATATATATATATATATATATATATATATATATATATATATATATATATATATATATATATATATATATATATATATATATATATATATATATATATACATACATATATATATATATATATATATATATATATATATATATATATATATATATATATATATATATATATATATATATATATATATATATATATATATTTATTTATTTATTTATTTATTTTTACATATATATGTGTGTGTGTGTGGTATATATGAGGGAAATTTATAAATAGCTCGGTAAAGAATCAAAATTCTTCCTTAATACGTGAAATATGTGCAATTTTCAGTTGGAAAATGTCATCATACCCATAGTTTCAAGTGTTACAGGGAACGTAGAAAATCAATGTGAATAAATGCCTATCTCGTAAATTCAGCTCGTGGTTTTCACCTAATAATAATCAAAGAAGAAAAATATCGGACATTTCTCAGAACACCGCCTTTCTTTTTCTTTTTGCTGAGGACGAAAGATAAAACTTCGATAAATGAAAGAAAAATCTGTGAAGGCGCTGAAAGGGTTTTAGCATCGACCACCAGCCGAGCACCATCCAATAAATCAGATATGAGAGAGATTCTTTGCGAGTTGATGGATCGCGTCTCCATACAAGCCTAAGACTCCATAATATCCTTTATATCCCCTGGGATCCGTTCCTAAGACGTAGAGGATATCCTTGAAAGCCAAATATTCCTAACACTTTTTGTACGTCATCCTTTGTGATTCTCTTTCCTATGCAAGGAACAAAATTTAGTACAATGTTCCAGTTAAGTTTCATTTTTAGAATACGTACTGAGAATTTGTGCGTATACATCTCTCTATCTGTCTATCTATCTTTACACACACACACACACACACACGCGCGCGCACACACACACACACACACACACACACACACACACACACACACACACACATATATATATATATACATATATATATATATATATATATATATATATATATATATATATATATATATATATATATATATATATATATATATATATATACATACATACATACATACACACACACACACACACACACACGCATATATATATATATATATATATATATATATATATATATATATATATATATATATATATATATATATATATATATATATATATATATATATAATATTAGACAATGACTCTGTTAGATGAATTTGATTACAAAAATATACAAACTTCACTTGACAGCACTTTTCGTACAGGGCGAAAATATTCAGTCTGAGCTCACAGAAAGTGAAGCTTTAGATTTAATATTTCAACTAAATTATGGATACATGCAACGGGAGAGAGAGAAAGAGTGGGAGATGAGATAGGGTTGAGGGAGGGTTGAGGGATGGCTGGGGACCCGAGTTAAGGTCGCTATTTACAGCCAGTTATACTGATCACGTACGACTACTGTAATTGTGGGTCGCTGTCTTTGAAAGACAAAATGGGAAACCTTGTGATGTTTGATGGAACCTGGTGCACATGGCTGGAAAATGGACGAGAAGGGGCTGTGAAATCTTCTTTGACTGAGATTCATCCTGCAAAAATGATGACGAACAGAAAAATTTAGTCGTGAAAAACGTTGAAGATATATTATTTGCAAGAATAATACACGAACGTGTTTCAAATGTCACAGTTCCCAGCTTGATGATGTATTGAAAGAAATAATGAAGTGGATGAAGGGAATTTTATATTGAGGAGGTATTGAAATGAAGATTCTATAAAGGGGGTGGTATAGTTCTTGGTATGGAAATGTCACCCAAAAGTTACACCTAAAAGTTACTATTTTAATATGTCCTTGATATTTACTTTATGGTATGAACTGATACTGAAAATGATTATAGTATTTTATATCAAGATGATGCCATTAATACTAACTGTTCTTTCTATGATACTATAGAAATGCAGATTGTGAAGTTACGAGGTGTTTAATAAAGACAAACAGTGCCGAATTCCACCCTGTATCACTATGATTTATATGCCAAAGAAGTGTCCCAATAGTTGTTCAGTCTATGAACTATTTCATTTATCATGGTTCCTTATATTAGTGAATGAAGAGATTGAGTGTTTTGAGTGGTACTGTTTTCTTAACGAAATATTGTGAGGAATTCATGATTATAATTGCATGTAGCGTAAAAATAAGACCTAAAATCTATCATGGACTAAATAACGGTAGAAACTGATTTCTTAAACCTAAAAGGAACAGGTTAGTCCTCTAGTAACATTACATATGAGGCAGAGTAAGTGACAGTTAATGATTGTTTTGGAGAAAATAAATGTTACCTATTGAAAAATCAATTATTTATTGCGAGATTGATTACTTTTTGTGCGAGCGTATGCTTGCTATTCAAGTAAACAGTTATTGTTCTTTTACAGAAACTCACATAAAAAATAAACACAGTGCAATTTTCTACCCATTCACTTTTCGTTGTTGGAAAATGGAAGAAGCCCCTCCGAAACAGCGACACATAGTAGCCTCAATTACACTTTTCACTTTCATGAAGCAACCATTTTTGCGCTTCCAATTTTCAACTGTACATGACAGCACAAAGCAGCATCGCAGCATTGTCTAAATTTGTGTTCAATTATTGTCAGTCTTGGTGAAAATTGAGGGAAAAATTTGAAATTTTTCTCTTCAGTAAACTAAGAAAAAAAAAGCTACGTGCTTCGTACGCTTTTGCAAATAGTTTCTAGTTACACGTCTGTATGTTATGGAAAAATCACTGTTTCTATGCGAAGGTGATAGTAAACTATGAACGACGCGGTGGCTTCCGTGAAAACATTCGAAAAAAATGGTCAGTACACCTTCGTTCTCTAACTGGGAAGTCGTGGAAGAACCTTTCTTTACGTTAACTTCTTGCAACAGTAGTCGTTTGATACACTACTGATAATTCATCAGTAGTATTTCCCATTATATTAAACCCATTCTTAAAATAAAACGTTTCCTGTGCACTCATGCAACACCTACGTCTTCCTCTCTTCCTCTCTCCCAATGTTCCTGAATGTTTCACTCTCTACCCCAGCCTGATCCCCATTTTTCCACACAACATAACTAACTCAAGACACGCTGTTCTGTTCTTACACAGCTAATCTTTCCACTTCTACCTAATTCATCTTTTCTCAACCTTTCAGTTCCTCTTATGCCACATATACTATGTAACTATGTAATACGGTATTGCCCACGTTTTCATATAAAGAAGATTTGGCTCACTAATCCTTCATACAGTCTCACTCTGACTTTTATAAACGATCCGAGTCTCACTTCAGTCGTTTGCATACCCACTGCTACCTTACTTCCTTCAACTATTCTGTGATTTGCCTACTGTATCATTAACTATATTTACCTAAAAATACCCAACGACTCCAACACTGATTCTCCCTCTGTCTTTTCAAGTTTCATTGCTCTATCGTCTCCAGGGTTCCATTGACACTTTAAATTCTAATTACTTTCAGCAGTTTATCTGCACTATCCACAGTATGTACAGTATCATCTACAAACATCAACTTTTATAAACCCCATTCACGACTTAGTTTCTTATCTCAGAACTTTGTATCTTTATTTATTGTCCATTCTCTAAGTTATTGCACCATTCATCCTTAAAAAGTTGCTCCCACCAAGAGAAGTAAAAATTATCAGACATTTTTAGTCCTTACCTTTTGTACATCCTCAATAATCTCCAGATTGTATCGCTATCGTTTATACAACAAACTGTTTTTTGGTTCATGACTGTCGATATAGCATTTTCTATTTACTTTCAAATGTTGCTTATGTCTGCTTCATGCCAAACACTTCAACCAAGCACCTTACTTCTTTTCTACATATAGATTAATCTTCCACTTCATTCTTCTTGTAAGATGCGTCCCTTTCTCAATCAAAGGCTACCATGCACATTGAAACTATAATTGTTCTCTTTTCATTCTTTTGAAACTTTACACCAGCCAGATATTCCTTATGAGATCTTGTCTGTTACTCAATCACTCTATCACCAATGTACCTCAGCAGCTCTCTTATAATGCCATTAGTTCCTTTTGTCTTTCCTTTCTGCAACCACTTAATTGACTTCCACTTGGTCCTAAACAGTCTCTTCCATAAGCATTCCCATAATTACGCTAACCCTCTTCGATCTCATCATTTTCTCCCCTACATTCAACAAATCTGTTAAAATCCAGGCCTGGTATCACTTCAGATAGCATAGTGCATTTGCATTTTTTTTCCTAATATAGCACTAGTTAATTTGCATCTTTCCTGATATTCATCTGCTCACCTTAACTAAGAATCAAACTAGTCTTATTATTTCTAAGGTTTCTGGTCCCTGTCTTCAATACTATTTTTATTACTTGCCTTCTTTTTTCCTCTGGTTTTTAACTATCTATCCATCCTCTACACGTGACCTCTTTATAAAATAAAAGATATTCCACAAGTTTTTTATTTCCCCAGCTCACCACCAAATCATTAAAGATCAGATATACCCTAGCCACTCCTCTTCTCATCATTGGGCCTTTCAAGTTACTCTTCCAGTTATACGATACTAACAAAATAATCTACCCTAGTTTTACATGGCCATTTTTTTTTCTCTCCTAAGTATTCTTATGAAAATCCTTCTTCTCAACCCAGATCTTTTCAACAGTGAATTCCCTTTCCAATCAAGTTTTACAGAAATCTCCCCATTCCCATTTACTCCAGAACCGCCATACTTACCAACAACGCTTTCGGCCCGCCAACTGAAATCCACTACAGCTGTTTGACGTCCTGGTTCCTATGGCTAATGAGTCATAATAGGATACAGTAGTATGGGATTATATTGTTACATTCTCGTACGACGGTTGAACTTCATCATGCCATATAAAGGGGCGAGTGTATTAACTGATACACGTACATTGAGTTAGATTAGTTCATATTTTAAAAGGCAGAGTATGACGTATTAGTTGATATGTATTCATTAATACCGAAATTATTGGTTGAAAAATACTAAAATCATGAATTTGCAAAGTTTGTTACACTCTACTGAACCTGGAGTGGTTGTCTAACGATACCGAAAGAAAATAAATAACTCAAGCTCAATAGAATAGTGGAACAAGGCGAAACCTTCAGCTAGAGAGTTGGTGCATTGCCTTATGATGGAGCTGTCGACCAAACGTAAAGTCGGAGCACAGCTATTTTACTGGTCCTTTAAAGCTAACCAGTCTTTGATTGACGCTCCACTCCCGAAATAATTTCTTACCTTAATAACTTCTTGCTCTAGGGACATAAAATTCCCTCGACAACCTAAACGCTATGAGTGTAGAAGATTCGCATTGCCTTTTCTCATAAAATTCTGTAAAAGATGTGACTAGTACGGCCTCTTGAATCTTCCTATTATATGTTTTTTTTTTTTTTTTTATTGAAGAAATGTCGTTCCAGAAGAGCAAAAATAATGTATGAGTTCAAATCGCCAAATTTTCTCGCAAGTGCCGTTTCTCTCTAGGATTGTCGAAATGGAATATCTTTTTAGGGATATGGATAACCTGAATATCATCAACCCTGGCATCCACTATGCTTGCAGAAAACAACTCAGAGTTATCATACATGATCAAACTTATAACATAAAGGATCTTGGTAATGGTTATGATTACAAACTAGCTCAAACAACTTTAGTACTACTACTGGTTCTCATGTGTAAACATTAACGGTGTTTGAATGTTGACTTTCATATATTACATGAGACAAAAAACCTATTAATGGTGATTATATTATGTTGACGTCCCTGTTACTTCGATGGGTTGTGTTTTCTTAATTTATACTGTATAATTAGGTCAATGTAATTAAAGATAAGGTGGCTTAACATTCAGAAGATAAGAAAATTACATAAATGTATTTACTAAACCTAATACGAAATGAAGTATGCTGGTGCTGACATGGATCTGTTACCAATCTTTCACCTTGATTCATTGAGTTTTGGCTGCAATTATATTCAGTTAATGGGATTTGTTACACATTCATTCATCACCTTTCATCTTTCATTTTCATAGAAATTTATTTTCGTACGTTGTTAAAAGCTAGGTACTATTTTCAATAGAACTTAAAACACACATCAGCTGGAATTCAATTTCAATCGATAATGGTAGTTTTGTTTGATTTCCACGATCATTACAAAGCTTTCTTGGCAATATTCCATAAACATTTAGTAAGTACTCCACAATAGTCGGTGCAACATTCAAGGGCATCATCATGAATAATATAGACTAGTGTCACAATGTTATGCACCACAGTACCGGAGGACATTCTTTCTCCTTTAAGAGAGACCGTGATGTTATTTTAATGGGGCATTCTCGCTCGTCGTTTTTTTCGGGCTTATTAATTCATAAACCGTTGCCTATTTACATATTTATGCCTGTATTCGTTTTTTATTTCTCTCTCACTGACATTTCATCATTTCATTGTATATTTTAAGACAATTCTCCCCTTGATTCTTTTCTCATATTTTTCCACAAACATTCGATCATATGAAATGACAACACCTAAAAATTAATCCTTTAAGTATATTGTGAAATCCCTGTTCTCTTTATCAGAGCATAAATGTTAATAATTTGATGTGCCGGCACCTTTAATAATAATAATAATAATAATAATAATAATAATAATAATAATAATAATAATAATAATAATAATAATAATAATATCGTTTACTTGTGCTCAGGGCCATATTCATGGAATATACAAATACAGTACACACATTCTAGATGCATAAGATAATATGATAAAAATAATAATCGGCAGTATCCACACAGTTGCTGAAGAAGCAGAAAAAAAAATAGAATTTATAATAATGGTAATGACAATAAAAATAATAGTAAAAAAATATATTAAAAATGATAACAATTAAAAATACAGATTGCAGACGATTAATTTCCAGCTAGGGACCTTAGGTTAAATACGAAAGTTGAAAATAGCAAAACTCTACAATGATATTAATCACAGTAATAATAAAAAAGAAAATACCAATAATAACAAGAAACTCAGAAATAATAATAATAATAATAATAATAATAATAATAATAATAATAATAATAATAATAATAATAATAATAATAATAATAATAATAATAATAATGACAGATTCTGCGGATGACACTTAATAATTGCAAAAATGGAGAATAAGTCATTTAAGGAACAGACGTCTCATTATCCCATCTTTCCCACAATTTAGATCTTGCCTCACTGCTTGGGATGGTTTGTACGAGCGAATTGCTGCTGTTTCTCAGGCGGGTGATCAGACTGGACATTGTTCGCATAACAATGATTTTTAAATTATCCAGGCGGTTTTCTACGAACATCTGCGTGGCGGAGTGATAGCGGGGAGTGTTTGTGAGGTGCCTCAGAATGTCATTGTAAACAACAGTGATACCCATGGTCTCTCGGGTATAGTTCGTCTAAAGGGAACACCCATATATCCTGTAGCAGTTGCACATAGTTTACGACGCCTCTGTTCTGTCTGCCGTATCTTTTAGGTCGTCCGTGATAATGTGGCCCAAATACGGAAATTCATGCATGAATTCCAGACGTTGATTTCCGAGGAAATTCTGCAATATGCTTAAGCGATCTCGGGAGCGGCAACATACACTGGGTCTTGGTTTTGTTGTATAGGATATCAGATTCTTCTGCATATTTGCAGCAAGTTTCGATGAGTCGCTGGAGACCTTGCACTGCTGGAGACATCAGAACCATATCGTCGGCATAACAGAGGTTGTTTATTGTTGTTTTGTTGATAGTGCATCCGATTGGGAGTTAGTTCAGTTTGACATTCAGGGTATAGAGAGAGAATGTCCCCTTGCCGGAGCCCGTATATGGTAATACGTTACCCCATTTGACACAGAATTGCTATGTGGAGAACCAACAGCATAAAATGCCAATTAAATATATAGGTGTGCCTCGTTTGTGCAGCTTCAGGAAGAGCTTCAGGTAGTTTGCTCTGTCAAATGCTCTTCTCACATCTACAAAACATAGGAAAACAGGAGAGGCTGATGATAGGTAATAGTTCAATCATTCTTTCAGGATGTAGATGCAGGTGTCGGTTGAATGGTTTGCTTTAAGGCCGAACTGGTTGTCAGTAGTGTGTAGAAAGGGGAGAAGACTCACTAGAAGAACGGACTCAAGTAACTTCGACGCAATTGTAGTAATTGCAATCGGGCGATAATTGCCAGGGTCAGCTGCATCCTTTAGCTTGTTTTTTATTAATCGTATTAAGTGAACTAAGAGTAGGGAGTCTGGGAGAAACTGGTGAATTATGCATGCATTGAATAGAGCAGCTAGCAGAATGTAAATTATCGGATGGCAGAATTTGAAAGCTTCAGCAGGTAGACCATCGCAGCTAGGCAATTTATTATTGGGTAGGTTGTTTATGGCATCGCTGATGTTACCTGGTGTAATACGATCGCCGAAATGAAACTGAACGTTTCCAGTAAGGAAGTTATCTACGTCCCTTCGGGAGTCTTGATCGTTTATGCAATTCAGGATAGTGCTGAAGTGATCGCCCCACATTCTTGCGACGGCCTCATCACCGACGCTTCTCCTACTCTTTGTGATAGCTTTTTAGTTCTGGGAGTTAGGAACTGAATGTCTTTCCAAAGACGAGGGTAATCGCCAGATTCTAATTTTCTAGAGATTGCATCAGCTCTTAGTTGCTTTTCACTCAATCTGCATTGCTTAAGGGCAAGTTTGAACTGCGCTCTTGCCTGCGTCATTAGCAGTGCAAAGTGTCCTTCCCTCGGGCTACCATTTTGCCCCCACAGTAAAAACAGTTCTCGTGAATATGTATATAGATAAAAAAAAAAAAAAAGTCATTCCATCCAGGTATATTACGAGACTTGCCCTGGCAAATCTAAAGATATCCCTGCTGAAGGCAAGCTACCAGAAATTATATTCGAATAGAATTCTTTCAGATCTCTCCTGTGATGGTCATTTCTGCATTTTAGGTTAGTGCATAGTAAGACGTCTGCCGGTTGAATTATTGACCGCAGCCTGGTGTCCGTAGTTTCCCTAAAGGTTCTAGTTTTCGGCTGGTTTTTAAAATCTCAATTAACAGCAGGTGGGCGATCAGTTAGGGGGCTCACGGTAGGGAGGGATGGGGTACTGAATGACACCTGTAAGGGGATGCGATCATAGCCCGTTTAAGATCGTAGCTAATGTTGAAGGTTGCAACAGAATCATGAAGTTGTGGGGACGTGATGCAGTGGTCCAGCCAGGAGGTTGTAATTGTGTCCGTTCTATTTTGTACATAGGACTACTGGGAGGGAGGGAGGGGCATTACATCGCTAATTTGGAGAGCACGATTTTGATTGGAGAGCGTGATTTTGACAGAAGAACTAAATTCGTTATAAAATTGTTTTGTGGGATGAGAATTAAGGTCCCCAATTATACAAATATGATCAGCAGTAGAATTGTGAATATTGCTGTGTAACTCACCTAGCACCATTCAGTATTGAGCAAAATTATTGTTATTTTCCCAGGCCATATAAACTTAATTATTAGGATCTTAGAGTCCCCTACTGTCACTTGAAGCCCTAGCAATCTATCACTCCTATAGGTCATCACATTCACCATATTGTCTAACGATTTGTGCCACATCAAAGAAAGGCCCACTTTCGGGCGACCGGCTGTGATCTGTAAATTGCATCGATGAGGTCGAGAAAGCTCTGAAGTCTTCATGCACTGAATCGCAGATGGCAAGGTCATGAGGCCTGAGGAGCGTTTCTTGTAGTGCAATGATGCCTTTGAAGTTTATAGAACATGTTTAGGGGAGGAATGTCCCTCTTGAGGTCAAAATTATTCCAAGAGTTTGTATCTAATGTATTCATGGCAACTCACGAAGATGGGAAATGAATGAGTTGATCATTTGGGTGGATGGGGGATTGGCCAGCAGGGGTGGGCAGTCACTTGCCGTGGGAGGTTGGCTGGCACTTGTGGTAGAAGGCGAGCCTGCGCCTAAACCCTGCTTTGGGTGTCAGTAAGTTTCCTGGGGGGCGGGGGGGGGGGGGGGGTTAACGGATTAGGTTGTATCTTGAGGCTTTTATATTAGGACCGAAATTCTCGCCTTTAAGAACATCGAGGTGTTGAAAAAAACAGGTAATCCTGTAGGCCATTTGGTGTTTAATTTTGCATGGGAGTTCGTGCGAGATAAAAGGGTCGGAGCCTGTGACAAACTTGACTCTCTGCTTTGTCATCAAGCTTCACCGACGAGCGTAAATTGTGAATCACATCGTAACATCTCTTCTCAGGTTTCGGCTGAGGTGATCACGAATGTTGGGCTTCGGTCCAGCAGGCAATCGAGAGGTTCTTTTCTTTTTTCTACTTGCTTGTGTCTGCCAACCCCCAATCCCCTCATGATCATTCACATCCTCATCCACGACGGGGGGTTGGGAGGGAGAGATAAGGCCGGAAGACTCACGAGGGCTGGTGATTGTCACTGAAGACCTATCTTCCACTGGAGGCACTGGGGAGGGAGAGGAGGTTGGGAGTCCATTGGTCGCCCCCGGTGGGTCTATAGGTGATGTGGGTGCTTCATCCAAGGGGGAGAGGGCGGTTCTCACCTGGGAGGGTACGGCCATCTCAGCTTCACGCCGCACCCTCGCTTCTCTCGTGTTGTTGGAAGGCAAGGAAATAATAGATGCCTCACTCAAAGAAGTCTGGTGGCTTGCTGTGCGATTGTCTGATAATTCCTGCACTCCTTTGATCGCATCTCAGATCCGTGAAAGATTGTTAATTGTTTCCACAGTTTTAAGACTATTGAATGATTCCTGTTGTCCTTTGATCACGTCCCAGATCTGTGAAAATTTGTCATGTGCTTCCTTAATTTTTTCTGAGGTTTTGTCTTTTCTGAGAGGGATTGTGCTGTTCGGAAGGCATTTTCTGTCATACGGTACACTGCAGGTAGGCTTAGATCAGCAGGCCCCTTTGGAGGCAGATTGTAAGGGTCATCAACATAGATTTCCACCGAGCAAGTCCTTAGCAGCTTCATGATGAATGATATTTTCTTGGGAGAGTATAAGCTTTTCATGGATCGCTCCTAGAGAATGGTTTCTGGTATCAGGTCTTTGCATTTTCTATATGCAGTATTAATTTCCTCATCTGAGAAGGCTGCACTGACAGATTGTATAGCAGATTCGACGTCGGAACGGTTCGATTGGTATTGTACAAAGTAAAGACAATTGTTCGCGAGTACGGAACTTGTCTGTGGTGCAACTCTGGCACGATGGGTGGAGGTTGGTCAGATGACATTTTTGTAGTAAAGGGAGGGCCAACCACTAACACATATAGCCTACAGCACTCTATTACCCATTTCCAAGGCCAATAGGCTTCGAGAAGTTGAAACTTGAAAAATTTCGAAGGCACTGATTGGGACAGAATGTAGATTAATATATCTGCAATTACACAACACTGTCCGGCTTACACGCCGGGTATTGCGTGGAGACACTATTAACACATTGCCTTCTATGAGAGGTATAATCTCCGAGGGCGAAAAACCCTTCTTTTTTGGTAAAAAACGCGAGAGAAACATCCAGCACGTCCGCCCCCGACGCCATTTCAAACCTTACATTTACATATCATTTGAGAACTGATCATTTTTTGTAATTTTTCTTAGCTGTTTCGAGTTTTTCGAAGACATTATTCTTGAAACATAACAAAAAATGTTCACTGGCTGACTGGTACAGCGCTCGGCTCAGATTTACGAGTTACGTGGTACACACAGGTTCACCTAGAGGTAAACGAATGCCAGGTTCTGTTTTATTCAAGAAGAAGTGGGTGGGGCTGGTAACGCCATCCCCAAAAACTTGTAAAAGGAACGGTAAACAAGCAAAATGGACACAAGCTCGTGCTAGAACCTACATGCAGTGGTTCGATCGTAATTGCATCCTTAAGAGAATGAAAAAAAAACATTCTTTAATTTATGACGTTAATACGAGAATAAATCTGACAGAGATTTTTTTGGGTATGTTTGTTTCCTGGATGTCACTGATAATAACTTTACTCGATTGTGTGAGAGAGAACTGGTTAGTAAATAATTATTACCGAATAAAAATGATGGTCGACCCTAATTATTATCAAAGGTATCAAACGCAGTGACATTTTTAAAGAAAAATAATTAACAACAAACAATACGCGAGTAATTAATGAAATATCAAGGATACTAGAAAAGGTAGCTAAATAAACCCTTTAAAAAATCAGATCCGGATGGTGACATAAACTAGCTTACCATACAGACTGTCTGTCTATGATCCCTCCACGCCAACTACATCTCGGGATCGACGCTTCGCCATTTGCTTTTCCAGATTTATGTACCGATGCGCTACTAGCACGTCCGGTTCTCTACGTACGAGGACACAACATTCATCAACTCATATAAAAATTAAACGCTAAAAAGTGATCAGTGCAATAGTTATTTTGCTGTATTAATGACCTCAGATATTGCCCAATGTTAATACGCTATACAAGTCAACGATTTATGCAAAAAGTTTTTATGAAAGTTTTTTTTTTTTTTTTTTTTTTTTTTTTTTTACAATTAGGTAATACACTTGCTTCCTTGACCCATTTCTCTCTTTTCACTTGATTAATTTTTGTACTTTATTTGTTCTGCATATTTGCCTCCATGTCTTAATGTCTTTAACTGTTTCAATCCACTTCCAGTTCTCCTTTCGTCTACATCGTTCCCCAATTTACCTCCTCTCCATCCGCCTACTTGACTTCCTCCTCTTACTCCTCCTCCTCCTCCTCCTCCTCCTCCTCCTCCGCCCACACGGAGCGAGCCCGTTTCCCTTTGACCTGTATATTCTATTACCATTATTTCCACCTAATTCACTCCACGAATCCCGATGTAATACCTAGTTCCTAGACCTGTCACTCTCAGGGGGACTGGAACAAAGGGCCGCCGAATGAGGGGCGCGTCCATCTTGTGCAAACACCTGCAAAACAATCATAAATTATTCACTCGGGGACCTGACGCAATAGACTTAAAGGTGAAGGAAGAGGTTGCGCTCCTACTTGGAAAAAATGACATTCTGACTCCAAAGGGGAAATGCTTGGGCCGCTTTTCGGTCTATATATACTTAC
>JANJGK010000008.1:60941701-60944201 GCA_039081455.1 Macrobrachium rosenbergii
ATATATATATAAGTATGTATTTATATATATATATATATATATATATATATATATATATATATATATATATATATTATATATATACACAATATATACATACATACATAATATATAAGTTTACTATAGATATAAAACAGGTATCCTTGCCCACATTCTCTTCTTCCTACTCTTCATGTTCTAAAATGCTGAAAGAAATCAGTTGAAAAAGAAAAGGGGAAAGCTACACTCACTCTCTTTTTTCCTATCTTTTTGTTTTTGCTATTGCCTCTGGGATAATCTGAAAGCATTTTGAAAAGTGTAGAGGATTTTCTAGCGTTCTTTCGCGTCAGAAGTTATGGGAAAAAAGCATCTATCTTCCCTGAGTTCCACATGTTTATTCTGTTCGAGAGAGATGGGAGGAAAAGATTGACAGGAGTATTCAAGAGAATTTATTAAAAGAAAATATGAATAAGACCTTATTATTTTTGTGTTAAAGATATTTAATATTTTAATTAGAATGATTACCAAAATTTTATTTTTTTCAAGTATAATTCCACAGTGTTTTCACCGAGCATTCTACTGTGCGTCTTCGTATCCTTTATTCCTTCACAATATTACCTAAAAGTCAACTTTGAAACTTACACCAAGTTCCTCAGTAAAAGCAGTGATGCATATCTTGCCTATAAATGAGATCAATTATGGAGTCAGTACTCGAATGCAAACCCTGAGTTAATTCCCATACAAATATGTATTCTCTTGCCATCATTAAACATAATCATTTCAGGAACTATGCTTCAGCAAATAAGCAGCTTATGCAAATTGCAACGTGAGGGATAGGGGAATAAATGCATTTCTTAGATACGAGGAACTTGCAACCTGGGCGGGGAACATTGATCAGTTGCTAATGAGTTGACAAGAGTTGAAGTTTGTAACCTAATTAGAGGCGCTGTGGCACCTTGTATTTCAGTGCGGAAACTTTGGGGAAATTCATCAATGCAAACCATGATTCATTTGATGCTGAACTCGGAGTTGAACCGTTTGCTCCTTCCACTGCGCTCGTGAAGTCGTTAGGTTTTTTTTTGTTTGTTTGTTTGTTTTTTTTCTTATTTTCACAACCCAAGTGCATTTCATGTTAACTTTCAATTCTTTACACGATTTCGAAGTATCAGTGTTCGTTATCCTTTTTATACGTTCTTGTAAAATACAAATTAAGCTAAATTTTCCCCGAGAATATAGTCCCCTTTTTTTGAAGTAAGGTACCATAACATACATATTATAATCATTATTATTAACTATATTTCTAACTACTTACCCGGCTTTCTTCGATTCCTTGGGTCATTCGATAGCTCTTAGATATCGACAATATTCACTCAAGACCTAGTCTAAGCATTTCTCAAGGGAAGGCAGTACTGAGATGCATTCATTCGTTTAAGAGTAATGTTAATATGATACTAAAATGCAATGTAATGGTAAATATTTGAAGAATGGAAAGATATAAGGAGCTAACACATTCATTTTCAACATATGAATGAGTTGGAAATATTTTCATCGTGAACTGTAAAGTCGTTGTCAGTGTTAAGTCTTAAAATATTATACCTGAAATATAATTTGATAATATATATGAGATTTCAAATAATATCTCTAAAAAGAGATTGTGGTAAGGCAAGAAATCGTTTTCGACACTGGTCACTAAAGCCGTAAAATGATCGAGTTATTTGCCTACAAATAACAAACCTTGTAGCCCTACACGGTATCTGTGAAAATGATCGAGTGCTTTACCTACAATAAACACACTAATTTTTCATGGCAATTATTTGATGTAAAACCTCCTATGCTACTTAAAGAGGAATTTGTCTTACGCTTTAGGAAAAAAAGGAACATTAATTACAGAATTGTGCATGTTTTCTAGTTGACCATTAGCTCAGTGGTTTCGCTTGGGCTTCTCGGTGAGATAGCCACCAGTCAAATCCACTTTCATGGCAGAATACGTTCCACTGACAACACGCCCTTACCTATGTTACCCCCTGGCTTAGTATGGGTGGAGACCCATCTTCGGTGTTAACAATCAGTGTATACGCTCAGTCTCAAGGACTACGTGCGACAAGGCACTGGCCGCTCCTTTGCCCCTGCCACTCATCACTGACCGCTGAAGTGACAATTAATAATAATAATAATAATAATAATAATAATAATAATAATAATAATAATAATAATAATAATAATAATAATAATAATAATCTTTATTTCGGCTCAGGGCCATATACATGGAATATATAAGTGCAATACACAAAATCTAGATACATAAGATAACATGATAAAAACAATTATCGGCAGTATCAACACAGTTGCTGAAGAAGTAAAAAAAGATAGCAATTCATAATAACGGTAATGACAGTAATTATATGGAGAGTAATAGAAAAAAAAATTATAATAAAAAATACAGATTGCAGACGATTAGTTTCCATCTGGGGACCTTAGGTGGTTAAAGAATTCAAGTCCAGAAGGCTAAATACAAATACTG
>JANJGK010000008.1:60949201-60959201 GCA_039081455.1 Macrobrachium rosenbergii
TTATGCATATTGGATGCAAACATACCCCCCCCCCCAACACACACACATACATACATAAATACATACATACATACATCGATTTACCAGTCAACTGATTCAGTATAATTTTAGCAGACCAAACGGATGGGTTTTTAGTTGTTCACCAATTGGAAAGAAACTCACTCAAAATTTATCAGTGTTGCGTAATAAGTATATTCCATGCTGATACTTGAATGTTACAGTTTTGAAAGAGAAGAAGTCGTTAATCGGGATGACACGTAACTGACATTGCGGGCAATAATAAAACTGCTTCCTTAAATGGGTATTTCCACTTTAAAAGTTGACTTTTGCTACGAAGTATTCTTCCTTAACAAAAAGAGATTTTTAGAAAAGATGTAAATTCAGCATTTCCTCATAAAAAGATAAAAATGAATTATACCTGAAGACATTCTCGACCTTGACTTGCAACTAAAGTTTCACATTCACGGCGTTCTTTTACGACAATATCATGAAGGATACTGAACATCATTCATTTAATAGTAGGATTTATTTTTTCATTCCCCTGCTGACCATTCTTACACAATATTTGTCACTTAGACATTTACGAAGTGATTGCATAAAACTACTTGTTTTCCCTTGTTTGGAATCTGTTCTTTTTTTCTTTGCTGAAGAAAACAAAGCAAGCCGAATTCAAGGATCCAAAGTGAAATTTACCCAAATTTTTAACAATAAGAATTTGGAAGAACTTTTACTAAACGTACATAAAAACATCGCCTTAATAATCTACACTTAATTCACTGTAATGTGGTATAAAAACAAAAAAAAACCTACTCTTTGGAGGGAAAAATACTTCCGTATCTTTTCCTATAAATAAAGAGTTAAAACAAAAATATCTTCCCGTTGAAAAGGCAAATAACTCATACAAACATAGTTAGTCATATTTTCTACCGAGAATGCGAAGAATTCGTCAACACTTCACAAACACTGTGGTAAATATTTCAGTCCCATTTCATCTGTATGTTGTGTACAGAAAAGATATGAATGGCATCGGTTGTGGCATTAACCCAAGAAAGAAAACTAGAACGTATTTCCCATTTTGTATAAGAATAAACACTTGCGTCCTCGACTGTTAGATAAAAAGAGGTTAATCATAATGACAAAGTTAATCTGGGAGTTTAATTAATTATTGCTTGAGGTATTATGCATTTGAGGATAGACAACACATACATACATACATACAACATACATATATGTATGTGTGTATATATACACATAAAGTATATATATATATATATATATATATATATATATATATATATATATATATATATATATATATATATACAATGTGTGCGTGTAAAGAAAATTTGTTTCACAAAGTAACAAGTAATCTACCTTCAATCTGTAATTAGATTACATTATATATATATATACACACACACACACACACACACACACACACATATATATATATATATATATATATATATATATATATATATATATATATATATATATATATATATATATATATATATATACACACACACACACACACACGAGTGGGTGCTTGCTTTTGTGCGGGTATATATGTATATGCGTTTCCTAAACCATAATACCCTGCATATTTAGGGAAAATAGTAGCTTGCAAGTGCATAAGATAAATCGAAGAGGGAACGCGGCCACCTGTTTCAATTATGTTTCAGGTTTACCTAACTCCAACCGGAGAATTCGACAGACGAGCAATCGCTTCAGAGGAAAGTGTACCTCTCTTCGTAGCGGATCGTCCTCGTCCCGTTTACACTGCAAGCGTAAATAAACACAACGGAATATTCTGAGGCATGTGTTCCGGCGTTAGTCGTCGTAAGCACAGCTCACATTTAAATGGGATGCAGCATGAAGCAGACTGAGTAATGAGACCTGTTCAGCATGACTGGATTTTGTTCAATGCAAAATGTTCCTTCTCTCTCTCTCTCTCTCTCTCTCTCTCTCTCTCTCTCTCTCTCTCTCTCTCTCTCTCTCTCTCTCTCTCACACAAGCGCACACACAACACACCCAACGTAAACCATAATTTGCTAATCAGCTAAGAATCACACTACTGTTTTCAATAGTGATTTGTTTAAAATAAATTGAATACATTATTTAGGACCATAAATCTTCACAAAACAAAAGAAGAATTGTCCCTCTATTGCGTGTGCATTTGTTTAAGACAGTTACTTAATATCAGAAATTGGTCAGTAGTTGTTAAAACGTATTTATTGTTTAAATATAGCACATTTACTTTAACTTTTCCTAGTCAAGATTATATTTTTTTCCTGGCATAGTTCTGAGAAAAAAAATTCTAGATACCTCATAATTACAGGTAAATGAATGCTCCTGTGATGAAATGAAAGAGGGAAAATTATTTATAACGTGGCATTTACTCCCCTGTGCTTAACTTAATCCCTATAAGTGCTTCAAAAATTGTCAGAGATTCATCTCTCCCGGGTTTAAATGGATAGTCTTTGTGCTATAATTCTCTCTCTCTCTCTCTCTCTCTCTCTCTCTCTCTCTCTCTCTCTCTCTCTCTCTCTCTGTATATGCATAACTAATGCAATCATCCGCTTGGATTTCATAAAATTCCCGTCAGCTTCTGAGTTAATCATTCCGCTCACCATTAGGAAACTTGAGAGGCTTTTTTTCTATACATTAATCTTATGACCTAGCCTTTACTGACAGTTCAGACTCTCCTCGACTTAAAGCGGACGTCTGAGGACTTGGATTCCCATCTCTAGAAATTCGGTAGCATAGAATATTCTAAAGACTACCCTTTTTTTTTTTAATTCTCCCTTTTTCACTTTACAGATATTTGAGTTTCCTTATTTATGAAAAGTTGTATAACCTATATTTTAAAATTTACCAGACAGAAATAACTGTCGTTTTATATCTAGATATACATTATATTTTTAATGGTAAAAAAAAGTTCAAACTGCATTCATCGAAGCTACTGAAATTGAGGTTTAGAATGGCTGTTTATGCTGATAAGACGAAAACGATCTTTGATTGAGAATGTTCTTGATTTTATTCACAAATATGTACTGAACAGGATAATGGTAACTCCAATCAGTCACGTACTACGGAGACTGATCCCAGACGTTAATAACACGACAGCGATCTTCGTTTAAGAATGTTCTTGTTTTTATAAAGGGAGAACTAGGTGGGCGTTTCTGTTCCTCCTTATTCGCACAAATATTTACTGAACGGGAGAAAAGTAACACCAATCACTCAGATACTTGGGAAAGTGCTTTCCTTTTTTTTTATTGCTTAATTTGCACATACTGAACCCAGGGTTGTCTTCATTAAAAACTATGCCATTATTTCAACAGTTTCACTTTGTCCGTAAACACTGCATTGCAGCATTTGCTCTCAAATCCGGCCTATTTTTTCTATATTGCTCTGATGCGCGTATGTAAGATATTTCCCTGTCGATAATACGTCTCCTATTGCGACGGCTGAATCAAAACAAAATAAGACGAAATTTTATCATTATGTTCATCAATCAAGCGCCGGTTAAGGATGGCATTGCATTGTACATACACCAGCACACACGCACCACAAACTCTTCTTAAAATAAATCTATATATGGGCAAAGTGAAAAATTGTTTTTAGATAGCAACTTCAGTTATTACAACTATCAGAGTAAATTAGCCAACATACTGAACAGATCTATAATGTTCATTTATTCGCACACCTCAATTCCCCACTATGCAATGTCCGTAAGTGAAAGCTGAGAAAATTAAAAAAGAAAAACAAATGAATATCAGTTCATGATTATTCGTGTGTTAATATTGCAGGACCAAGTAACCTGAAAATGCTACCATAACCTCAAAAAGAAAACAGACACTAATGAAGTACCCTATTCAAAATTCATAACACACTTATCTATTGAATATGGTAGAGACCTCTGAGATAAACTCAAGCACATGGCGTTCTAATTAAGATGTGTAAGGGGAAACTGATTAAGAGTCTTTGCTCTCAGGCCGAGAATATCATTAACTTTTCCCTGGGGGTATGCCACGTGCGGGTGAAGAATGAGGTTCAGTTTTCTTCTCTCCCCTCTCTGTCATGAAAGACTTCCATAAAAGTACTCTGAGTTTAAATGTATATATAAATATATATATATATATATATATATATATATATATATATATATATATATATATATATATATATATATATATATATATATATATATATATATATATATATATAATGTATGTATATCATATTTGTGTGTATATATATATATATATATATATATATATATATATATATATATATATATATATATATATATATGTATATATATATATATATATATATATATATATATATATATATATATATATATATATATGTGTGTGTGTATATATATATATATATATATATATATATATATATATATATATATATATATATATATATATATATATATATATACAGTACATCAACCTCAAAAATATAAACTTCGTTTAATGACCAAGGAGTTTACGAATCCAAAAAATTGAAAAGCATATTTTAATCTGGATCACTTCTCCGCTATCATAAAATACTCGAATTCTTTTTCTCTAACCACATGAATAAAATTATACAGGTGGCAATCCCTGAATTTTCGAGTTGTAATAAATGATAGTTACAAATCAAAGGCTATTGACCAAAAACATGACGTCTTTAAGAATATAATAGTATTCCGTGTTACATGTATAAATAAATTTTTATCTAGATTGTTGACCGTAAAATGAAGATCTTATTTTCTCTAACAGTACTTTCAGCTGCTGCCAGACATTACCAATCCTAATGAAAATACTAATTAAATAGTATTACAGAAGAAAAGTGGGTAAAATTTCGGTTGTGATTGGGAATGCGGTTATTAAGGTTAAAATATTTCCCTGTTAATTTCTGCTAATATGATGCAATGAAAAATATTTGGTAAGGTAACACATGTATAGAAGTACAGTAGACAAGCCTAATTCGATCCGTTCCTATCACCAAAAAACTAAGGAAAATTTACGTATAGTATAAATATGTAAATATAAACATATCTCTCTACCTATCTATGTATCCATATATATGTATGTATATATATATATATATATATATATATATATATATATATATATATATATATATATATATATATATATATATATATATATATATATATATATATATATATATATACATATACATACATATGTATATATATATGTGTGTGTGTGTGTATGCGTGTATGAATGGATGTATGCATGCTTTTTTGTACTTAAAGCTATGTATATTTGAACAAAAGCAAAAATAGAGGTATTTCTTCGCACTAACAACTTCATCTTTAATAAAAGTATGCTGGCATCAATAGCTTTACTTTTAATAAAACGACTAGAGTACAGATTTCAGTGTCCAAATGCCACATAATAATCAGCCTTTGAACCAAGAAAATGTACTAAATAAATATGAGAAAAAAATATTAAATCTTGTTATCGTGAAGTGACAACATATTTTATGAACAAAAGCTGCAGTTAAATGAAAATATGCTTCATTGTTCCAGAGATTTTGTAGAATATATCATAAAAGTTAATTTTCATGCAGGCACTTTACGGTAGGTTGCACACCAGATGAAAAATATAACAAAATAATTTTCTTTTTTCAATTTCGTTGACTTTCATACAGAGCTGCTAACATTTATAGTTGGTAATATTTGAGAACTGCGTGACTAGAATTCTTTATATATATATATATATATATATATATATATATATATATATATATATATATATATATATATATATATATATATATATATATATATAATATATATATATATATGTGTGTGTGTGTGTGTGTGTGTGTGTGTGTGTGTGTGTGTGTGTGAGTGTGTGTGTGTATGCATATGCATCTTCAATGTTCCACACCATTAAACATTGCTCCCCTTTCGAGATTCTTGTGCTCTTCC
The DNA here is from genome assembly GCA_039081455.1 of Macrobrachium rosenbergii. Taxonomy (NCBI): domain Eukaryota; kingdom Metazoa; phylum Arthropoda; class Malacostraca; order Decapoda; family Palaemonidae; genus Macrobrachium; species Macrobrachium rosenbergii. Next base: position 60,955,167 of record JANJGK010000008.1, read on the forward strand.
GTTACAACACTGAGGGGGGACAGGCATATAAAACCTATTCTATTTCTTTTTCGCCTGTACCTCAAATTCCCCATGAAGCCTCCACAGACCTGTCCTTATCTCGCTCTCCTCCTATATTTCCTTACAATGACATTCTCGTTCGGATTTCCTTTCTATGCTTTTGTTTGGATCTAAAACAATGCAAGTCCACTCGGTTCTAGTTGTTCAATTATTTTTTTAAAGGGGTTCTTACAGGTTGAAGAAAGATATTAAATGCCAGACTTCTCAACTAGTCCACATACTGAAACGGTGGTCAAGAATACAAATATTTGGAAAGGATCGAGGACGCACATAGATCCGGTGATTTTTTCTTTGCCAGTTCATACACCAATTTCCTACTTGTGGGTGGTGCATACGCATATCATATATATGTATGTATACAGTATATATATATATATATATATATATATATATATATATATATATATATATATATATATATATATATATATATATATAATGAAGAAAAAGAGGAGATCCTTGCATGAAATTATTTAAGCAATACGTACAAGTCAAAAGAACAAACAGAATGCCTGTGAAACATACTCAGTCCTCGGAATAAACAACAGAGTTTCTCAGTTTCCAGTTGTACCAAAGAATGCATTCGAAAAGGCTCCGAAAAAAAGGAAAAAAACAGATATGAGGTCTGGCAGGAAAAAAAATACGAAGCAGGTCAAGGTTCAAGGGGAATAGAGAGAGAGAGAGAGAGAGAGAGAGAGAGAGAGAGAGAGAGAGAGAGAGAGAGAGAGAGAGAGAGATCACAAAAATGTTTGCTTAATATCCCGCTACTTGCTGAGAAGGTAATATTTCCGTCTCTGATTGTTAACTACTCTAGTATCTATACGAATGTAGTCATCAACACTAGGGGATACTTAAACGGTTAATTTATACAAATGTAATGTAGAAATACGGTGAACTAAACATTTGTAGAAACGATATGATGCAATTCTACAACAGGCGTTGGCCTATCTCTTTAAAAGCTATAAACGGCGTTTTAATCAGTGCAGCGGATGTGGGAATAATGAAAACAAATCGTTTTGCTTAAAGCTGTTGCCCAGAGGCTGGTAACCGCCGCCCCACACCCCTCCTCCCCCCTACGGCGCCGTTGTCCAGTGGCTGTACATCATGCGAATGCAAATTCCTGGTCCGTACTTCCTTCAACTTTTAGGGGAATGGAATTGGGAAAGTTTGGCCTGCCGAAATTAATTTGAGAAGACTTTACATAGCGTTAATGGTTTAAACTTTATCCTGCCATACCACTATTCAAAGGCAAAAGTTGAATTTTGACTATCTACTCATATAGCCGGTCTACCGTCTCTCTCTCTCTCTCTCTCTCTCTCTCTCTCTCTCTCTCTCTCTCTCTCTCTGTCTTTATATTATATATATATATATATATCTATATATATATATATATATATATATATATATATATATGAGTGTGTGTGTGTGTGTGTGTGTGTGTGTGTGTGTGTGTGTGTGTGTTGTGTGTGCGCGCGCGCGCGTGTGCAGATGCATATACAGATAGATACAAAAGCATACTCCCTTTCTCCTTGAAGGGGTTGTCTTTTGAATTTATCAGCAAATCATGTGGTACGTATTCAATAGTTCTACATGGTTACGACCCATCCGATTCGACTAATTATCAAGTACTATTCCACTGCGTGGGTCATCAAAACCAAATAGCTTCTCAGAACGTCTCAAGAGTTTTTGTTTGATCATGCAGTTTTTGTTTTTTTTATTTCTTACTAAGGAGCCGGGTGTTTTTTATGTGGTGAATTAATCAAATTAAATAATTTTGAATGGGCACATCCTACTATCTCTATATTCTGCAAAACATTATATTTCTGAAAGTCAAAATCTCGATTGTAAGTATATGAGCAGTGCAACCTCATTCACACTTCAGTGACGGGTTGATTTTGTTCATGGATATACGACTTTTTTCCAACCTCCCTGCAGAAACCAGTTCGAGGAAATTTATGAATGTCTTAGAATTATATGGGTAGATAACTGGTCTTAGCAGTAAATACGCAGATTCTGAAACGACAGAAAGGGAAAGCGCTTAAATATTGCCTTGGATGCCATTTTCTTGAACTTTCCTTTTTATATTGGACATCATCTATACTAGAATAAGGTATTACGCAACAAAGGAAACAATTTCAATGTGGACCTGTGTTTGTAAGTATGTATGAATCAAATTCTGACGTTTACATTTATTTTTTTTTACTATCTTGCAGTTTGGTCAGTGATTGGAGTAGCTGGTACGTCAAGCGACCTACCTTGTTACTTGAACCCTCGAACTCCAGGAGACAGGCCAAAGCTTATTCTGTGGTATAAGAGGGGTACTCGAACGCCCGTATTCAGGTGAGGATACGAATGTTCTTTTTAGTAATCCTACCTATACAATAAATGGTTGATAACAGATCGGTATCGAACTTTGAAACTTGAAAAAACACAAACTGGAGGACAAAGTTATTAAAAAAAATCCGCTTACAGTTTCGCTCCGTCGTGCTCCCTCTTCAGTTTGGGAGCATGACGCTCCGAAGCTCTACGTGGATCTTTTAAAATATATTTGTGCTCCAATTTGTTATTCTTTTCAACTATACAATAGTGCTGTCAGAGAGCACGGACACGTGTTAAGAAATGCATTTATATGTTATTAATCTAATACCAGTCAGTTTTAATGCAATCTGTTGGGTTACAAAAGAATAACTGAGAAAATAGGAATATAAAACCCCATATTGGTAGGATAATGACCGAATTCCTTTTGCTCAGCCACGACGGTCGAGTACCCCAGATGAGAGCAGACATCCAGCAGGAGGGAGGGCGCCTTGCAGTGGGGAGGAACGCTGCCACTCTCACGCTTTCCAGTCTCAAGGTGGAAGATGCAGGTGTCTATGAGTGCAGGGTGGATTTCTTCAAGTCTCCAACACACACTAATTTTGTAAATCTAACCGTAGTGGGTAAGTAGCTTCGCCCGACATACACACTCATTGACATTCTATATATAGGGGTAAAATAATCTATTTCCACTACACATATACATGGTTTGTGTGGTGCTTGGGTTATAACCATCGGGTGTTACAAAGTTACCACATTTTGCAATTGAAGTCTTATAGCTATACAATAATTATTTCTTATCTTCCTAAGATTATATCTACATTAAAGGAATGACAGACACACATACGAACGTTCCTATTCTCTCTCCTTTTTTCTAAATTACTGACGTTAATCCTTTTCTCTTTGAAGAGCCACCAGGCAGTGTTCAGATATTTGACAGTGAAGGAGGCCAAGCTAAAGATGGAGTTATTGGACCTTATAGAGAAGGAGACTCAATCACACTTACTTGTAGAGCGATTGGAGGTAGGTTCAACTATTTGTTACATTATTATAGTACATTTAAGACCATCATCACATCACCCGCATTTATTTCATTAACAATCATCCCTTTAGAATTATTCTCCAAATCATTAAAAGAAGACTGAAATACGACATTAACAGACGATAAGGATTTGCGCGTTTTCAAATAATTATAAATTTGTAGAGGTTACCTTATTTTCCGATCGTTCATTACAAAATTAATATAGACAACATTATTAGAGAAGCTTAAAAGGGAAATTTGTGAATGATGCAAATTTCAGGAGCTTCCCTAACTGTACTGAGATGTTTCGGTTGCTTTAGTTCATGCTAATGATTCATTTCTACGACGAAAAGGGTCGCCATCACCAAATGTGACGTGGTGGAGAGAAGACAAATTGCTCAGCGGCAGCTGGGAGAGGAAGGGCGAGGGCCTCGTCCAGAACGAGCTGAAGCTAAACAAACTCTCGCGTGAATGGCACAACGAGAGCCTCACCTGTATAGCAGCAAACACTCACCTGGCGAGTCCCTTCACTGTGACCATACTCATTCAGATGTTCTGTGAGTACACCCACCCTTCCCTTTTCTGAGTTCGGATTTTTTTTTTTTAATCTCTCTTCAAAACAAACGTGGATCTTTTTT
>JANJGK010000008.1:60961701-60964201 GCA_039081455.1 Macrobrachium rosenbergii
ATTCGCTTTCGTCTGGAATATCATATGTATACACAACTCACACATAAAATATTGCAAAGGTAAATATTTCCGTAATACCTGATACACGTTAACCTTCAGTATTTCAGATATTTCCACTTGAACTAGTTCCATTTGGGCATAAACATTTCAGACAATTATTTCTAAATATTAGAAATTTAAACGTTTCATTATCTGAATCCCTGAGCATTAAGTATAAAAAAATTGATTATTTGCAACAATTTATCTTCATTACAAAATTAAGGAAGAAAACCTAGAAGGTTCATGTCACACAGAACATCAAAGATAGCAAATTAAAAGTCTCAATAAGACCAGTTTATAATAATGAATCATACAGCAACTGCGCACATTTTTATTTAATATTTGTGTGTATTACATCATCTATTCCCTACACTGAATACCAGTACTTTCAGAGCATCTTGTTACCAAGAATGACCAAGTTCCTTGTCCAAAAAGAAAAAAAAAAATGGCATCGCTACATTTCTTTAAGATTAAGCAATATATTTTCCGCTAATATTTTCCTCTCCTCCTACGGGCATTCCACTCTGTCATTATCATTATGTTAGTACTACTACTATTAGAAAAGCTATCGGTATTATTATCACTGTTTTGTATACAACCCAACCTTCTCGGTAGCCATAGCCACTGCATGATATGAGGAAAAAAAAAACCTGTGATGTATAATTCCATTCCGGATATGTCCTCTGATCAAGCACTGAAAAAACTCGAGAATTATCTGCATCCTACTCCTTCTCCTCCTCCTCTTCAGGACAGAGTTCAAGTGCAGAACTTGTCGATAGGTGTGATATTATCCGGGGATTCGTTAGTCCTTCAGAAAGTGGACAGGACGAGAGCCGGTCGATACAGGTGTTCGGCGTCCAACGCCTTGGCTACTGTCACCAGCCCTCCGGTCAACTTGAGGATAAGATGTAAGTACAGTCGTCTGTGATGGCGATGACGTAAACGTCTAATTATGAATGGGTAAACTAGATTATGAATAATTATCGTATCGTCAATCGGAAATGCCAAAGCCTTGGAAATCGTACTTTACTGCCTCTGAAGTGAAGACTTTCTTTGTGTAATAGATTATTCTACCGATGAAAATTCGGATATAGTTCTCAGCTATTGAAGCTAGCAAAGGATGGATTATTGAAGACAATAGAACAGAATAGACAGAACTATATTTCGTGAATTATTTGCTTTGTCGATTGTTGAAACACAATTAGGACTTGTGGAATACATATTCATAAATTGCAAAAGCAATGCCTAGGTCCTGTTGCCCTAAATTCACTGTGATGGGAAAGGGATCATATGTATAAGAAAACAATCTATTAATAAACTTAACTAAATTATTTTCTACTCAACCTCTTGCGTTACATGATTTTGTTAAGTAACATTACGGTTGGAAATGTTTAAAAAGAGTATATTGACACTATATCAGTTTACAGGCTGTATTCGAGTGGTAAAATTAAATAGATTTACGAAATTTGTTACAAAAAGAAACATACAATAACAAATATTTAATGACCAAATTACTCTATCTTTTTTATTCACCTGTGTGCTCTGTTTCTTCCCTAGACGAGCCAGTATGCCAAACTTCCCCAACCACTTATTTCATATATGATAAACCGATCAACGTCACTTGCACCGTTGCTTCGTACCCAGCGGTGAGAGCTATTCAATGGCAGTGGAATAGCAGCACTGACGTCATCAGCACAGTGCCAATCAGTGAAGAGGACGAGCGGGTCTCTGCCCAGTTAACGGTGGAGCCTATCAAGAGTAGAGAAGATAGGACGCTGACATGTTGGGCAGTCAATGAGATGGGGAAACAATCCCGCCCTTGTGGATTCTCCGTCAAAGTTGCTCGTAAGTGTGAAGACCTCATTTGTTAATCCAACTTTTAAAGGACTTTCTTAAGAGTATCTAACGCGGGTCCCTTTTTTCCGAGTTATCTTTTATCCTTTACGTCATATTCAGTTTTGTTCGTAGAGTCTTGTTACCTTATACATAATCTTTATGACCGACTCATTACTTCAAAATGGTGCCTAAATTAATAGAAATGATGTTGTATATTTACTCTTGTTATCCGTAAGATAACCATAAGAATGTTTTGCATACATTCACACTTATGTAGGCATGTATGTATGTAAAAATTTCACATTACATTTTAAGAGAAAAGGCATATGAATAAACGAATGTCTACCACATTACAGAGATGCCTATGCCACTGTCATCGTGTCGACTTGCCAACATCACTGCATCATCCCTTAGTCTTACTTGCCAAAAGCCCACAGTTGCCTCGGCCGGGACCACCCTCTACAGAGCAGAGGTTAGTTCGTAATAAAGGACCCTTGGTGCTTTTCCTCAAGATGTTGAATGGTTTCAAATAATGCCTTGTTTTCACTGTCTGCGGTGAGGTGTAAGAAGCGTATGAAGTGTGGCAACGGGAGACATGAAAGAAGTAATACGTTGTGTTTTCTAC
>JANJGK010000008.1:60969201-60988140 GCA_039081455.1 Macrobrachium rosenbergii
TGTTTGTATTCGAATACACTGACACAGAAAAGAAATTAACATGAAACTAGGTTGTACTTTATTCTTAATAGCAAAATAAATATTTTGTTTATTTCCAGTACCCTTTATACATTCATTTTCGTATTTTCAATTCACAGAAGAATCAGTTGATCTCCTAGAAGCAGGGACTGCGAAGTCTGAACTTCCACTACTGGCACCCATTTATGACTCTCTAGGGGCTCCTTTATCGGAGGGCATACCTGTGGTGAGTGCCAAATATGTATACGTGTAGAATATATATATATATATATATATATATATATATATATATATATATATATATATATATATATATATATATATATATATATATATATATATATATATATATATATATATATATATATATATATATATGTATGTATATATATATATATATATATATATATATATATATATATATATATATATGTGTGTATATATATATATATATATATATATATATATATATATATATATATATATATATATATATATATATATATATATATATATATATTTCAGAGAAAAATACACGAGGCCATCAAATATTACCCTATATTGTTTTAGTACTTGAAAAATATTAGTAGCCAGCTATGAAAAGAAAGAAAGATGTTAAAACATTATTCTTAAAGATAACCTAAAACGCAGAATGGCAGAGCAATCCCTAGAGTTTTACACTTCTCTATCTCCTTTTAGACTTCGCTGTCGACGGGGGAGGTGTACCCTTCGCGTAGGCTTCCTCATCCTTCCTCGGAGGGCGACGCTTACAAAAGCGTCAGAGCAGACCTGCACTGTCCTGTCGACCAGCTAATGCAGGCCGCCGAAACCATTGTGTAAAATAGTTCATCAAAGCCTCCAGTTTTGTACATGTAAGTCCGGGAAAACTGGGAAACTTTTTTTACACACACTAGGTAGATAAATCTTCATTGATTACCATCATTTCGAAGACACTAGCCGACAATATTCGGAATATATCTTCGACTCATATAAATGCGCATATTTTTTAATATTAAAATAATATGTGCATTTTTATGAGTCGGATATTTTCTGCATGTTATCAGTTAGCATGTTTATAAAAATGATAATCAACAAAGACACATTTACCCAGTAAGTGCAAAAAAAGTCAGTCCAACCTTTGAACATATATATATATATATATATATATATATATATATATATATATATATATATATATATATATATATATATATATATATATATATATATATATATATATATATATATATATATATATATATATATATTGCTATTTACTCTATTATGCAACGAAGGTACTATCATTTCAATCATTCGCATCAGTATTTAAATATATTTAACTAATTAATTCTCCCAAGATTAAAAGATTTCTCACTTTCATCTCGTAGACTTTTCACTATTTTGTTGATTTATTGGGAGAATCATCATTAAATCTATCGAATGGGAATTCTCTTCATGTTTTGAGATAATTACTTCCACATTTTTTTCTAATCTTACTGCGTCATACTGACTGATGTGTTTATTACGAGATACTATATTATGTATTACCAATTCAGTTTCTGTAAGCTTAAATGGAGAGAGGAGATCAGCACATAAAAAGGGCCTAAAAATATAAAAAGAGGCTTAAAATCAAACCCTTGGTCTACCGCAAGATGCATATTTGGGTCCATTTTTGAGTCATAATCACGACATTATCTTAATTCAGATATAAATCTTTATGTGTGTGTGTATATATAGATAAAAAAAAAAAAAAAAAATATATATATATATATATATATATATATATATATATATATATATATACATATATATATATATTAATATATACATATACATACACACATATAAGTGTGTGGGTTTGTGTACGTGTGTAGGCATCACACTGTCTTGTTATGTGAGTAAGTATATGCATTTCTCTTGTTTTTTTTCTTGCAGAATTCCTCCACTTCCCATCACTCGCCGTACCCATATTATATACAGAGTATCATTTGTCCATAACTCAACGTTGTAATTGTTTGGAATAAGAATAAATTATATGATTATATTAAGACAAGAAATATATATTATATCTATATTTTCATTGTTGTTTTTTTATCCTCCTCAATCTTGAAATGAATAGGACTCCTAGAGCAGCTGTAAGCCCTTCTTATTAATAACAAAATACGTGAAGTTATACCATAGGCGTTCGTTACTGCAGCCATTGATACAACCTAGGAACAAGGTAAGTATCTAATTCGTGGATGTACAGAATTCCTCACATTTTAAACAAATGTGGAAAATTCTTAATAACAAACATACAAAAATTACATATTTTCCAATATAATGAGCTCTTCACAACATAAAAATGAGAATATGATAAAATATATATATATTCCATTCGAAGATGTTAGGAACAGTCGACGGCATTTAGGAAGAGAATGGAATGTTAAGAATGGAGGAGGATATTTCAGTATTCCATTTGCCGATTAATAACTCAGCATACATAAAATAGACTGCATATGCCGAGGATGTTCCTAGAAGGCTAATGCAATGACAGAGTGGTGTCGCCTTAACAGACGGCCAAGGTCATAATAAACCGGTTTTGAATCTTGAAAATATTTTTCCCGGATAACCGAGTCATTAACAATGCCCTTTTACACATCGTATGTGAAAGACAAAATACCCCTGTCTTTTAGTTCCAAATTTTTTAAAAGGGTCACAGATAATAAAGTATATAGTGTGCATTTACCAAAGAATTCTGAATTATGGCTGAAGAACGATGTGTTTCCTCTGTATACCATAATTTGGCTTACCGTATAGAAAAATTACAATCGTCATTTCCCCCCAACCCATTTTTGTATATGCAATGAATAGGTTTGGCTACCGACTGAATGAAAAGAGGAAACTCATGTATATATATATATATATATATATATATATATATATATATATATATATATATATATATATATATATATATATATATATATATATATATATATATATATATAATATAAATGGAATATTCATGTTTTCATGTCACTGAAGGCCTGAAACTTTGTCGACTCAACAACAACTAATTACAATAAACGCTCAATATTAAACTATATTATTATAATAAGCAAACCGAAAGATTATTGCATTAGTAATATGAGTAACATTCTTAAAGATAGAAGAAAATATATATATAGATATATACTGTAGGTGTTCTATGTTCTGTATTTTATATTAGATAAAATACAGATTTTATGAGTTTTTGATAATCCAGACAATAAATCCATTATAATAAGATTACTCATCCGAAAGATCATTGTTGACAGCACCGTCACCTTTAAGAACAAATCGGGGACAACTCCAGCACGCGTGCCGCCGACTCCGCTCGCATAGTTGAACGCCAGCTCAACAGATGGTGCTAGCGGTAAGACTCACGGTCTATTAACCTATTTCCGTTTCGTTTGCATATAGAACTGGAGATTCATACATTTACATGAATGAGAGTTTGCGTGTATGTAACTATATGTGTTTACGTATCCATACTTCGGTTTAAGGTCTTAAAAAGTTATATAAAGGAATATTTTTCAAAACGACAACATAAATACGTAAGACCTCACATGATCGATGAATCAGATCCGCTGCAGTGCTGCCTTGGAAGATTTACGGAAGCAAAAGCATGGGAACGTTCAAAACACATGCCGAAGCATTTAAAATTCTAAGCTTCATCGCGACTTGTGTAACTGATGTACGAAGTACATACATGAATGTGCATATTATCAAAGAATACATTACTACGGTATGTAAAATTATAGTCAAAAGAGAAAAGATAATACAAATTCTTGCTTTCATTGCAAATTCATATGTTAAAAAATAGTTTATAACATAAGATCAGCTTATTTGAAATTATGCTCTGAAGTCTTGAAACTGTATGTTGTTCATACTCGTCCATTGCCTCTCATAAGGCATGTAGGACATGCAACTAAATTCAGGTCAGCATTGATTATCCTGAAGTTTCTTTGTCAACGGACGATGAGATAACTTTGTAACTTAATTTAAGAGAGTTCTTCTTTATTGTTGGAAAATTTACGTGAGCGCGTGCCAGCATGTACATAAATTTAATCAGAAAGGTAGCTATTAAGAATACAAAGAAAGGAAATGAATTTATAACTAGTATTTTCGGTCCGTGCATCACAGTGCGTCAGTATCTAGCACGAACGTTTTAACAAACAAGGAAACGTAAAATATCTAGGACACAATTCTTTAAATATGAAGGTACTATGCAAAGGAAAGGTCATATATAAATACATACCGGGATTACATGAACATGAACTGTGCACACGCATATATATATATATATATATATATATATATATATATATATATATATATATATATATATATATATATATATATATATATATATATATATATATATACATATATATATATATATATATATATATATATATATATATATATATATATATATATATATATATATAGTGGAATGCAATGTATGACAGTAGGAGAGAAAGGTTCCCGGTAAATGGATAAAAAGAATAAGTTTTGCTATATTTCATGGAAAAGTTATGATTATAAGGAATACCTCTGAGGGTTGAAAGATACGATTTTAAGGAAAGTAAGTCAGATAATACGATTGAATTGATGGTGAGTGGGGTGGGGGTGTGAATGGGGTTAGTTCCTGAAGAGGGAGCGTAATTTAAGGATTTGTTGCCTACGTGAAAATGTTTCAGAATAAAACGGAAAAATGTGTATATCAGAAAGTGAACCTAGTTAAATCGTCACATTACTTTACATACTTATATAATGTGGACTCTGACATATCGTAGCACTGTAAAATACAAGAAACATGCTTATGCTGCATTCATCTGGAAATCCCTATTCCTACAAGAGACAAAATGTTCTATCTTTAATTAAACTCAAAGTTTACATTTGCATGAACCATCATTGGTCAGAGGTCAAGGGTCACAACATACTTATATACATACATAGACAATTACCAATCAGCAAAAATTACACGTATACGCGAGGTACATCGATGATATTTTTATCACAACGAAAGACAAAAATGAAGCCGTAAAATTAGCCCAAGAACTTAAGAATAATTCCTCCTTAAATATCACGGCCGAATTCAGCAGAGAGAAAACTCTGCCTTTCTTGGACATCCTTGTAACCCAAAATGGGGAACGGTTTGACGCCAAAGTTTACACGAAGACGACAAATGCTGGGCGGCGAAAAAGAATGTCAGTTAGGAGATGGAAGGACAGTGCGTGTGATTAATTTTTGCAGGATATATATATACTTATGTATCAATTCGGTATGCGCCTTTCGACGTGGATAACAATAATCTAGAAAATGTTCTGGGAAGGTCTGGCCGGGTTTATGGAATTAGGCTGAATAGACTTATCCATGGAAAAGCAGGTCTTCTAAATGGTATCAGGACAGCAAGAATGGAACTGAAGTGTAATATCCCTTCATCAATGAATATTCAAGGACAAAACATTCTGTTTATTTACAGCGGCCAAAATAAAACTTGTTATAAATGTGGGAGGGGTAAGCATATGGCAGTTGACTGTACCTACGACAAAGAAGGCAGAATCAACGTATTCAGCACCTCAAATTTTCCAGCATTGCATTCAGAAGAGAAGGAACAAGCAATGGAACATAAAATGAGGAAAGGAAGAATACGGATAGGACAGATTTTCCAGCATCGCATTCAGAAGAGAAGGAGAAAGCAATGGAACATGAAAATGAGGAAGGGATGAATACGGATGTGACTCAGAGTTCAGATCAAGGTTATGGTAATATGGCTACAGTTAAATGTTAAATATACCTTAGTTTTACCAGACCACTGAGCTGATTAACAGCTCTCCTAGGGCTGGCTCGAAGTATTAGACTTATTTAACGTGGCTAAGAACCAATTGGGTACTTAGCAACGGGACCTACAGCTTATCATGGAATCCGAACCACATTATAGTGAGAAATGAATTTTTATCACCAGAAATAAATTCCTCTAACTCTTCATTAGCCGGCCGGAGAGTCGAACTCGGGTCTAGCGAGGGCTAGGCCACAACTCTACCGACTCTCCCAACGAAGAGCTGGCTACAGTTAAAACAAATAATACAGTTGATGAAAATATTGACAAGGAGAATGAACACTGTGCAGACGAGAAGGATAACAGGATAGGTCAAAGCCAAAGCCAAGAAGAACTCAGGGTGATAGAAGTTGTAGTTGAAATGCACCAGCAAATTGTAGGAAACACTGTTGATAAAAGTTCATTAAAACCCTTTGTGAGTTTGGGGAAAATGACAACAGTTGAACATTCTATGGATGATATTTCCGAGTGCAGTTCCGATAGCGAGAATGCTAACTGTTGAGATGAAGAATCTAATGACGACCCTTTGGATAGCGAAATGGAAGGCATACCTGGAAATAGCGTTGGTGAGCAAACCGAGATAAATGAATGGTCAGTCAAAATGAAGCAGGGAGGAAAACTCAAGTTGAAAAAGAACAAAAACCGAGAGCCAGATAATGCGAAGATGAGAAAAATAGTACAATAACGTTAGTGTTTTGGGTTATATAAAGTTTCCTTACTGGTCATATTTGTAGCTTACATTTTTATCTTAACCATGGCACTGATGGTTGCTACAATTACCATTAATGGTCTGAATGAAGAAAGCAAGCAGAGGAAATTCACAGTGATGGCGAATTACTATAAATTAGATATGATAATGTTACAAGAACATAATGTTAAAAATGTGGATAAGTTAAATCATGTTAAAAAGTATCATGAAATCTTTATAAATTATACAACTTGCTTAAAAGGAGGTGTAGCAATTTTAATTACTAAACGATTGTCACCTTTGAAGGTAATTCGCCAAGAAGAAGACGGCGAAGGTAGAGTACTGAGTTTGAGAGAAGGCATTAGCGAACAGATGCTCTTTTTATTGACTGTGTGTGCTCCACCAGGCACTAGTATAAAAACGGAAAGGGAAAAGTTTTTTGACAACCTGCACTATTATGTACGAAATAATGTTAACAACATAATATGTGGGGGAGATTTTAACTCTATAACAAGCCTAGGGGATGTAAACACATGGGATGAAAAATTAATATCTAAGAAATTTATTAATTTATGTAAGGGAATTGGTTTGAAGGATGTATCAAATATAAATGTAACAAAAGAATACACGTATGTACGAGAGAACTATGATTCACGTATTGACAGACTATATGTAAAAAAAACTGTATTCAAATATTAATTTATGTGAAACGGTGCCCATGTCCTTTTCAGATCACAACATGGTTTTGTCAGAAATAAAACTTCAAACTACTGTAACCGGTAGGGGCATATGGAAATTAAATGTAAGGTTACTTGCAAATGACGAGGTAAAGGAAAATTTCAGGGCCTTATGGGAGAGTTTAAAAAGAGAAAAGTGTAATTTCTCCGATATACTAGAATGGTGGGATTATTCTAAGGTTCAGATTAAAGTATTATTTATCAAGTTAGCTAAAAGGATACCATCTGAGAAATATGGTGTAATTAATCTCTTGCAGTATAGGTTAAAATGATATGGAAGCAAATGAGGATAAGGTAGAATTTGCAACAATAACTTCAATAAAAACTAAGATTGAGAGTTTTAAAAATGGCATTTGTGAAGGGGTGAAAATTAGGGCGAGAATTAGGGACAAAGTTGAAGGTGAAAGATTGTCGTGTCATTTGCCAAGGGAAGAGAAAAGAACACAAAATACCCACACATTATGTAATATCAAAGGATCAGAAGGACAAGTATCGTATAATTCAGATGCCATATTACTCTATGCTACAGACTTTTACAAAAGTTTATATGGGAAAATGAATGTTGATATGAATCTTCAGGAGGAGTTTCTGGAGCTATGTAACATACTGGACGAAGATGACTGTGACATGCTAAATGCAAATGTTAATGTAAAGGAGTTAATGGCTGTTATTAAGAGCCTGAATAATGGGAGAGCACCAGGTATAGATGGTCTACCGGCTGAATTCTATAAGGAATTTTGGTCTACTATAGAAGATGAGTTATTATTAGTGGTTAAGAAAGTTCTTGAATATAAACGTCTGACTTCATCACAAAACACTGGTTTGATAAAACTACTTAGTAAGAGGACCAAGCGTCTGTCATTAAGTGACTGGCTCGGATTCCACAATAAGCTGTAGGTCCCGTTGCTAGGTAACCAGTTGGTTCTTAGCCAAGTAAAATAAGTCTAATCCTTCGGGCCAGCCTTAGGAGAGCTGTTAATCGGCTCAGTGATCTGGTTAAACTAAGGTATACTTAAGTGACTAGCGACCTATTTCACTTTTGAATGCTGACTGTAAAATAATAGCTAAGATATTAGGAAACAGGCTTAAATATGTTATTCCTAAAATAACATCGGAAGAACAATACTGCAGTGTCAAATAGAAATTCATTGTCAACTGTAATAAATGGAGCTGTTATAAAACTGGACTGGGCAAAGGCCTTTGATGCTATTAACCACATTTTTTGTTCAAAATTATGTGTAAATTAGGAATACCAGAATACTTTATAAAAATTGTAGAAGTTCTTTATGTATCAATGGTCATTTAAGTAGGCCCTTTCCTATTGAGAGATCTGTAAGGCAAGGTTGCCCTCTCTCCATGCTTCTATATGTTATTTATCAGGAGCCTCTGTATTTGAAAATTAAACTGAATGAAAACATTATACCACCTCTGCTTCCAAATAATTTGAAAGTGTGCATCCAAGGATTTGCTGATGACACATCAGTTTTTGTTGCCACTGATCATTCAGTGGTAGAAGTCTGTAGTGTAATAGGTGATTTTGAAAAAGCATCAGGTGCCAAATTGAACAGAGATAAAAGTAGTATCACAGGAATAGGTAACTGGGTGGATAAACAGGAGTAGCTAATGCCATGGTTAAGAACAGAGAATGAACTAGAAATTTTGGGAATTCTTTACTGTCAAACAGAAACGAGTACTGAACAAAAGAACTGGGATTTGGTAATTGGCAAGCTTGAGAGAACAATAAACATGTTATCAGATAGATACTTTACAATTTTTCAAAAAGCTATTATTGTAAATTCACTGCTGTTGTCAAAAGTCTGGTATATATCTCACTCATTGCCACTTAATAAAACATATGCACAGAAAATAAATGCTATTATATTCAGGTACTTATGGAAGGGGAAATATCAGCCAATACGTAGGGCAACTCTGTTTTTACCCAAATATGAAGGTGGCTTAAACATAGTGTTTATCATAAAGCTGCTGCTATACTTGCAGCCACAAATCTTAAAGAAGCCTTATTTGGAAGGGCTATGAATGTTTATTATAACAAAATCAGATCGAGTTATTTAATTGAAACAGAACCATGTGTTGATGTATCCTTTGCTCCTCCAATGTTCTATTTCAGGGCAACAGAAAGTATAAAATTAGTTTGTAAACATCCATATTTACCAAATGTAACAAGTAAAATTTTTTACACTGTCTTATTTGCTAAAGTTCTTGCCATTGTTGAAAGTAATTATCCTTTGTTGCGTTGGGAAAGGATATGGAAGAACATTAACAACTCGGTAATAGATATCAAGGAAAGAGAATTTTTATATAAATATGTACATGAGGTTTTGCCTACAAATTTAAGACTTGCATTATTGAAAAAAAAGGAAAGACGGAAATTGTGACTTTTGTAATGAACCAGAACATACAATGCATATATATATATATTTTTTTTTTTGCAGTAAGGTGTATAATGTATTTAGGTGGTTCAAAAATAAATTTACATTAATGTTATCTATTATGAACAGAGATTGGCTAAAACTTTTAATGTTTGACTTTGATTATATAAGAAACAAACATAAAAACACCGCAATCTTATTGATATGCAACTATAATGTATATGGATAAGTAGAGTTAAAAACTTTAATGAAATAGAAACCTTTAGTTTTCTCAAAGGTAAAATCAATTATTGCGGATGGCTCCTAAAATCCATTTATGGTGACAAACTAAAATCGATTGTAACAGATAGATTTATGGAAGAAGTGTTTTAAACTCGAGTGAAACTCGAATTATTTATATACCAAATATTACTGTAAAAATTGTGTAAATGAAAATTGCGATGTTTTTTGTAAATAAGCCTCATTGGATTAAATAAAAAAAAATGCTGGGCGGTGTCTCATTGCACGTGGGGGAGTGCCCATTAGCCTACAAACGGCCGGTGGTTGATGCCTATATCAAGAGAGCTATAACCCACTGCGCCACGTGGCGGGAGACTCACCTGGAAATCGAGCGAGTCCAGGAGCTCCAGACCTACAGCGGATTTCATGATAAACTAATACAAGATGTAATAAGGAGAACTGAACAATTCTACAACCGTGAAACCAAAACAACAGGTGACGATGATAAAAACCAGAGACAATATAACAGGGTCCGTTCACGTGGTGGAGCTTAAACCTAGCCCCGCCCCTTGTGATACGTCATCGTAGTTCCATGCGGTCAGACTGCCGCCTCATATGCTAAGTTATTAGGAAACCATTTAATTGACTCAGGATTTGTTTTAGCCACTTGCAAGTATGTATAAGCACGATATATCAAGAAATAATAAGGAACACTGAAGATGAACTTAAAATAGCTCGTAAGATCTCAGAATTAATCTTAATGCAGGATCTCACAGACAGGGCGTGTGGCTAGCAGGTAGACTTTTATGAAAACCTTGTGCTGCTTCAGTTAGTTATTTAGGTGAGAATGGTATGTTGGGAGGTGATGACTGGGCACATACTTCAGCCTTTTTTTACTCTTTAATGATTGGTTCGATGTCAAGGAAAATAAGATGTCGAATCACTTAATGCATTTGGAGATAAAATTGATGCACAAACTGGAATACTTGATAGGATGGGTGAAATTATGAAAACAAAGGAAGTGAAAAATGAAAAAGAAGTCTTTACCCATTCCAAAAAGGAATAATATTATCCTGCGAAGCATTAAAAGGGCTGTTTGAGATGTTCAAGGTAGAATACATAATAACAAAACTGCTCAATCAGCATTGTATTGCACATTTTTTTGGCTGCATCCGACAAGTGGCAGGGAGTCAAGATCACCCGAATCCCGTCCAAATCAAGTATAGACCCAGGAAATATTTGCTTGGCAAGATTGTCTCTCTGATGAGTGAAAAGAGTAATTCTAGTAGGATTGTAGAGAATACGGAATGTGTTTCAAGTGGTAGTATTTCAGGTAGGCCTACTCCACGTACATGTGATAGTTTCCCTCACAATTGGCGCACTGCATCAAGCGCAACAGTACTATCAAATGACTCCAATCTTGCACTCGGATTATGTTTAATGTCTATGCTATTCAGTGATATTGAATTTCATGATAACAATGATGATGATGCAACAACTCTATGTGATGATGTGTGCCCTAATTTTGATAACCTACTGTCAGATGTAGGTGATAAGATTGAAGACGAATCTTTAAGATAAGTTGGGGATATATGGCAAGAAAAATCAACACCAAATACCCATATCTAGGAACAAAAGATGACACAACTACTAATAGCAATACATGGATTAGAGTATCAGCCAAGGGAATTTGTACTTTCCATCTGAACTCCTCTATTCCTAACTACTTATATGAGGAGATTTTTCAAAGCCATAAATGGAGAGACACTACAGGATGGCAAAGACTGCCTATGAACTTGGTTTCGCAGCTAAAAAATCTGATAAACTATCCTTGCCCGATGAAATTGTGCTTTACTTTGTTAATATTAGTATTTCCTTTAAAATCTGTCGTTTAAATTAAAAAAAAAAAAAAACTGATCATACTAAAAAAGAGTAGCACTAAGCGGATGTTAACTAAGAAAAAAAAAATTCTTGAAAGAATTTGTTTCCATGTCATAAAAAATTGTTCTAGTAAAGACTATCCTGAGTTATTTGTTGTTTGTTTGATCATTTTATTTATAAAAAATAAATGCAAATACCTTTTTTACTTTTTCCCGAAAATATAATCGTTTGATACATGTATAATTATTACCTTTATGTATACAGTATGTGTCATATGTAAACTCACGTGTTCGGATGTACTGTATATTTATGTGATATCGAGTGGTGATGAGAAACTTGCTTGAAATTTGTTCTCTGTATCATATTCTTCATTATTTATTCCTTTGACTCCTTACATGCTAAATGATATAATTCTCATACTTTTAATATTGCTTTCTCTTTTGTGGTCAAGTCGTGCAAATGCAACTGCCTTTTTTTTACACTGTCCTATATCCTTATTTTCTATGTATTTATTGTATAACAATTACGACTCATAATAATATTTGGAAAATATAATTAACCTATCATTCTAACCTTTGTCTGTCATAAATAAAAACAAAAGTTTGTTTTTCAAAATGAGATATGAAAACAGTGACAGAATCAAATACGTTTGTTAACAATTATTTATAATCTTGATAATAATATTACCTGAGAGAGAGAGAGAGAGAGAGAGAGAGAGAGAGAGAGAGAGAGAGAGAGAGAGAGAGAGAGAGAGAGAGATTATAAGTAAAACGAAGTTGTCATGTTATAAAAATGGACTTGAAGAGAATACGCCAAACCAGTATAGGTACGCAAATGAATAACTAAAGAATAAACATAAAGAAAGCTGTAGCAGCTGTGTGTTGAACTGCACTATTTTATGTGAAAATAAAACAAGGCTTGGTGACTATATGAGAGAATGGGTATTAGAGAAAAATCATGCATGTAACCTATTTAAAAAATTTAGTAAACATACCATACAATGGATGAAATGTATAAAAAATAAAAGTTTCTTAGCTAATTCAATAGGTAAGCTCGGAAGTGTAACTCTTGTGACATCACAGTATTAGTTCCGCTTCCACCGCCTGAGTTGAACAGATCCTATTGTATTGACTTTGACAAAAAAAACTCATAATTTACCATCGACTGAATATAGCGAAAAATCTGAAGAAGAGAAGAAGGATATCTCCAGCATAATCAGCAGAGGGATAACTCCCAATGCCCCCTTCGAACGGGCCCAAGTTCGCGTCTATTGCAAACCTAATTTGTCCGCTTCCCTCGTAATGAGGAACAACACCAACCAGAACAAAAACAAAGAAGACAGTGCCAACATCGTTTACATTTAACTTGCCCTGAGAGGATGGGCCAGTCCTCCAAAAGCACGTACGTTGGACATACTTCTACAACGTTAAAAAGACGTCTACAAGCCCATCGTAATAACGGAGCCATCCACCAATCGAAAACCGATGACTCAGGAACTAGTGGAGAATACCAACATCATCTATACGGAGCAAAATCTCCACCGACTAATCACAGCAGAATCGGTCTGCATGTTATTATATAGACCAACCCTGAACCATCAACTGGAAGCAAAAAGATCGCTCCCATCTTGTAGGCGGTCAATATCATCCAGCACTGGAAGAGCAAACAACCCAAATAATGGCAACAACATTTCTTGAATCACGTCTCTCTCTCTCTCTCTCTCTCTCTCTCTCTCTCTCTCTCTCTCTCTCTCTCTCTCTCTCTCTCTCTCTCTCAGTCCTCTCCAGCTCTGTCCCTTACCCATCATCCTTTCCCCGTAATCCGTATCCCCGCACCCCTATGAAAATTTTCCTTTGTTGCCAAACAACCAGCACTCGTGGTTTTCGTTTCCATTAGAGTTCATCTAAAAATTTTTGGTTATTGTAAATCTTTGTAATGTGTTATTTTTTTACAACTTAAATTCAGTTAAAATCATTTTTGGAAATTAATTTCAGAGTATTGTATTTAAATGTATTTATTGTTAATGTTTCTGGACGCAAAAACTCCGTCCGCATCATGGGATAAACCACGAGTACGCACAGAAAATCTAGTACACTTTGAAGAGGTCCCGACAAGTGACGGAACAGCTGTGGTGTTGTGTTCCCAGTAAAAGGAACAAAGAGTTAATCTTCATTTCTTTATCCATCAACTGCACTTTGGAGAACGTACAAGATTTAGAAAATATTGTGAAACTAATAACAAGTTGATCAACAACCAAATAGACGTTGAATTCACCGAAATCTGATATATATATATATATATATATATATATATATATATATATATATATATATATATATATATATATATATATATATATATATATATATATATATATATATATATATATATATATATATATATATATATATATATATATATATATATATATATATATATATATATATATATATATATATATATATATATATATATATATATATATATATATATATATATATATATATATATATATATATATATATATATATATTGTTACGTGTGAGGGTTCTTGGTTGATCATGTATTATTCAATTTACGTAATTTTTACGGCCCTGCAAACCAAGATTACACGTAACCTGTCACTTGAAGCCAAAAGTTAACCTCAAAGACAGACGTTAATTAGCCAAAGGTCGCCAGTTAAGGGTTATTAACCTTAACAAAGAATATTTGAGATGAATTTGATTTTAAACGCAACGGTTCTTCCAAACATTCGGACGCGAGGCAATCAAAGCATCGAGATTTAACCTGATTTTGCTTACCCTAAATCCTAGGTATTTTACTGGAATAATGGGGTTGAAGCTAACAATAAAATAATTAGGCTTAATCTAGACTTTGTAAACACATATACCCTAAGTGGTGGCTGAAGGAAGAAAACAAAGAAAAAATGTGAAATACAGAAAAGAACTAGTCAATCGACGAAGCTTCAACAAGAATCGGACTTACCGTGAACGTCGAGTCGCTGCGCAAACGAGGGACCTCAGGAGTCGTATTCTGGCAGTCTTCCCAATTCACTAATTAAGATAGACGTAGGAGAGAAAGTAATAAAGAATAAAGAATATCGTTCGGGCACGCACGCAGCGTCACCCTGGTTCCGTGACCGCTGGGATCTCTCTCACTGACCCGACCTCGCTTCGTTCTTCCAGAGGGCTTATACCGCCCCGGGCAATCCGACCTTGACAAAGGCATCGTCGAATGCATAGAATAAAGCTTAAGGGCCACCATAACTAGGGGTCATTGAGCGTAAACCCTCTCTGAGGCTTAGGTCCCTAATGCCCTAACATATTTTGTTTACAAACTTTCCAGCCTATGCGGCGCCATTTGTCTACGGCGGTGATTGTTATTTTTAAATTGCCTACCCTACCGGCGGGCAGAGATGTTCTCTGTCGAGGTCAATTGGACTAATATTCCTACACCTAACTACATCGAGGGCGAACAGCAGTAATATTTATAAAAGCTCCCCCCCTTAAGAGGGCCTTCACTCCCTTTTCGGGCGTGAAGGTCTATACTAAGCAAGCTGTTCGCCTCTCGTAGGTTACTCTCCTTCCCCTGAGCAGATTAGTCCTGGTTAGCCTACCTAGCTACAGAACTACCTAACCCTAGATAGGATATGAGCTATATTCACTACTTTACCTAATTCTAATAGTACTGGAAGGTGCTCACGGTTATTATAGGCTACCTCCTACAATCATGATGTGTTTTAGACCTAGCCTAGTGGTACATTCTATGATATTCCCTAGCCTAACCTATCCTAACCCGACCGTAGCACCAACATAAGAGTTAATATTCTAACTAAATTACAACATGGTTTATGTTTAATACAATTAAAATTTACTAGTTAATTCATGAGGGTTGCCTCATATGATAAATGGGTGCCTCACTGAGGTCTTAGGCCATGCGTGTCACGAGCATCGTGGCTCGTTTCACAATAGTTAAGATTACTGAAATTAGTTATGCTACTTACATGATTACTGCGGCTCGGTGGTAAGTGGAAGGAACAAGGTTACTAAATTGATGTACTGTACTTTAAGGTGGCCTAGGCTAGGTACAAATAAAAGGAAGAGATCACACTGGCTACCTTCTCTGGGCAAGGGGCCAGGATCACTCTTAGATGTTAGGGCACTGTGCCGAGAGGGCACTAGTGCCAGGATGAGCATATAGCTCGGCAACTACTGGGCTCTCTTCCGCCCCTTCTTCTTCTTCTTCGGTTTCCTCCAAGGCCTATCAGTAGCTGGCCTAGCAGGTGATGAGAGCACCGACTCCGGGGACAGGCCAGAAGGGCTAGCGGGCGCGAAGTCAGGGGCAACTGCAAAAGCTGCGGGAGGACTCCCTACTCCGGCTGCTGCGACAACCGGAGCGAGAGCGATCTCGACTTCTGCGTCCGAGGATGCCAGTTCCTGGTCTTCCAAGGGAGGGGTACCATTTCGATCCTCCAGGGGTTCATCCCCTGGATTCAAATTTTGCAAAGAAGAATCTTGCAAAGAAGAAGTTTCGGGTGCTGGAGGCTCTTCAGTCGCGATGATCAACTGCATGGGGAATCCTAAATCTCCCGGAGGAGGATTCACCTCATGATTTAGACCCGGCATAGGGGCCTTTTCCATTGGTAGCTCAACGTCCGTGGCGGACGGAGTCTGGCACTGCTCAGTGCTCGCAAGTGGCACTGGCAGCAGTTGAGGGTCAGGCATGCCTGATGAGGGGTCCGGAGGTGCAATACCTCTCGGACGACTTGGGTTTGGCTGCGGCAGAGATTCCTGCCCCAGCGGGAGATCGTAGCCTCTCGGTGAGTTTTGTTCGGGGGCGTCCGCTGGTCGTTGCTTGCTTGGGCAGCCCTCCCAATTTGTGGAGTGGTCTGCCCGCTTGCACGTCCTGCAGCGGTACTGCTCCTCCTGAATCTCTCTTCGCGGAGGGGGAGGACCTCTTGGTGGGCCAGCCCTTCGCGATTGGAGAGGGCTAGGCCTGAAATAGGTTGGGTGGCGCCCCTTCCGCGGACCACTTTGGTGGGCGGAAGGTGGAGGTTTGTCATGGTTGAGAGTTTTAGATGGGGCCTCCGTGGAGGAGGTAACGTGGCTGCGGAGTGGCGTTGGTGACGGGCTTCCGCAGAGAAGATCCCGACCCAACAAGAAGACCACTCCGGGCCGAATTCCACCTACCACGCCAAGGCGGTGGGGTATCGTGCCCCAAGGTGTCATAACCTGGAGTTGGACCGTGGGAACGGTGATGGTGTGGCCCTCTATCCACTTCATTTCCCACCGCGTTTCTTCGTCAACCACAGCACCGGCTGGCACTTGGGCCCTGGCGATCAGGCTAATATCTGCCGCAGTGTCTACTGTGACCGGAAGGGTCATGGGCAGGCTAGTGCTCTGAAGAGGGGCCACCGAGATGTACTGGGTTTCCAGTCTCTCGGGGTAAAGGATCCGGTGCGGACCAGCCGCAGAGAATGAAGTGCTGATTAGGTTGACAAATTTGGTGGCGGGGACATGATGTGGACAGGCCGGAGATCCAGCATTGTAGTGGCTAGCAGCCCCACAGGATTTGCATGGGCCTTTTGGATGGGCTCGGTGGCCTGCAGTAACTGTTGGAGGAGAGGGCTGAGCGGATGAATCGGGAGCGGAGTTCTGGCTGGTAGGGTTAGGCTGCTTATTAGTGCCGAGTTCGTATCGGCACTCAGCTTCAGCGTGGCCCCCCTTCTTGCAATAGTTGCACAGGGTCTTGCTAGGCAGTCCATTCTTCGGGCGAGTGGAGTTCGAGAGGTAGGCCGGAGGGATGATTCGCCTCTGAGAGGTGCTATGCGACTGATTGAAGGTTTCCCACGAATCAGCCATGCGACAAGCTTCCATAAGTGTGGAGGGCTGTTTATCGTTAAGATATACTGCAAGGGGCCCTGGCACACATTGGAAAAGGTCTTCTAGCATGGTCCGATTGAAGAGATCCTCAAACGTCGTGCAGGCCAAGGAGTCGAACCAGCGCGTACCGGACTGGGTTTTGTGACATGCCCATTCCGTCCAAGACCAGCCGACTTCCTTGGCAAGACCTCGGAACCGTTGTCTCCATTTTTCTGGGGTTATCTCGTAGGCCTTTGTAATGACTCTACGAACTTCCGCCATGTTGCCTCTCTGGCTCTTCTCCAGTGAGCGAAGCGCTGCCTTAGCTTTTCCCTCCATATGCTTGGCTAGTATTAAGGCTCTCTCCGTCTCCGTGGTGCTGTAGTTATCGAAAAGAGCCTCGATCTCCTCCAGCCATGCTTCTGGCTCGTCCTCAGTCCACTTGGGGACTAGGGAATTGATGCTCGAAATTGGAGCGTTTGATGCAGCAGGTGTAGGACTGGAGGCTTGATGGCTAGCCATAGCTTCTGCATTCTCCATTTTCGCTCTCTCAAGCTCGAGCTCCTTCTCCTTTAGGGCTAACTCAGTTTCCTTGCAGGCTAACTCATGCTGTCTCCTTCTTTCTTCTCTTTCCTCTTCATATTGCCTTTGCTCGGCTTCATACACCCTTCGTTCTTCTTCATACTTCCTCTGCTCGAGTCTTTCTTCCTTCTCCCGCTTGGCCAAGTCGTCCACTTGCTCCTTAACCCAGGTAGTAAGTTCCGAGCCGGTGAGACCTGCCGCCGTCCCCAGCCCCAGGAAAGTTTTATAATGCTCTGCTGCCATGGTTCTGGTGGGGAAGGGCGTCTAACCGGGTCGACTGGGCGTACTTGGGCAGCGAGGAAGTGTCTCTTCAATGAAGTGGCACCCTTTCAAAAGGTGGCACTGTAGTTTGGGTGTGCCGTGTACAGGTCACACTGGTGGCACTCAGTATCCCTAGGCACTGGTGCAGGTTAGGTTCCAGAAGAACCTTCTCTTCTGTGTTCCCTTTTGGTTTTGTTTTATTTATTTTTCTGGATTCTTGCTTGGTGGCACTTATGGTGCCAATGTGTTCCTAGGGACCCTCTACTGGAGTCCAACTAGGCTATATGGGAGGAAAGGCACTCTACACCCCCTGCAGAGTGCAACAATCGAATGAGAGAGAAAGGGAAGGTAAAAGAGAGAGAGAGAGAGAGAGATAGAGAAGTAAGCTATTCCAGTGATGAGTGCTGCAAATTATTGGCACTGTGGAATAAAG
>JANJGK010000008.1:60988240-60990740 GCA_039081455.1 Macrobrachium rosenbergii
TGTGTGTGTGTGTGTGTGTGTGTGTGTGTGTGTGTGTGTGGGTGTGTGTGTGTGTATATCTATATACTCGTACATTTAGAACTGAATTGTAGCATAAAACCAGTTTTATTATAATTCCTAAGAGGCACTTGTTTTCTTTTTTTTTATTTTATAGTTCGGTAAAACAGAAAAATATTACATTCGGTAAACAGAAATGTTCAGCATTTTTTTACGAACCTTGTAAAGCTAAGATTTCATGGAGGGAATCAATCTTGGAAGATTAAACTACATGAATGAAAAATCTCCTCTCTAGGGGATCACATAATTAGCCCTGAAGCGAGAATATACATTACCTTTGGCACAAGTCCCACAGCAATTAGGACATCATATAACCCGACGAATTAGAGGATTATAATCCGCCTTTCGCAAAAGCATTTATGGTTCCTTTAAGTGATTAGTTTTACAGACTGCCTTATAGAATAGATGATTAGATATGTCCGTAGATGCAGATTCATGTACACCAAGAAAAGAGCAAAATGGGGCAATGCCACTACTACTCATTAGTTGGAATTACCATCCTAAAGAAATGGTTCTTACCTTTCGCTGTTTAAATAAATGACAAGGAATGAGGAAACAAAATGTTATTAATCTCCTTATATATTGCTTTTGGCTACCAGTGCGTACTTGCCTAAACATAAGGATTTCCTCTATCTATTTCACTCTTGTTTTTATCTTTTCATCTTCTTTGAGTATCTTCGTTTTCTTCTCTTGACAAGTAATGATTTTGTTCGTATTTTCTCTCATCTTACGTAACTATACACATTTAAAAAAAAATTTCTTCGTACGACTGTCCCATTATTCTTCTATCCCCTCTTAGTCCCTACATTTTTTTCCCAATTTTCTCTAATTTACAACTAGAAAAGAAAATGAAGGATACGCGCACGCACGCGCAAACTCTCTTTCTTTAACTCACTCCTTTTCAAGTTGCTAGTTTCTTCTTTAATATACTTGAAAATTTACACATGTGCTTAATAAGAAGTCGCAGAATTATAAATCTTTCACATTTATAGTACCTTGTATTCTCAGGTAATGAAAGTAAGGTATTATGTATATATCTATATAAATATATATATATATATATATATATATATATATATATATATATATATATATATATATATATATATATATACATATATACATATCTCTCTCTCTCTCTCTCTCTCTCTCTCTCTCTCTCTCTCTCTCTCTCTCTCTCTCTCTCTCTCTATATATATATATATATATATATATATATATATATATATATATATATATTTGTGTGTGTATGCATATATATATATATATATATATATATATATATATATATATATATATATATATATATATATATATATATGTATGTATAAAAGTGCACCATAGTGAAAATGACAGGCTCGGCATATTCTTGCTCAGTTTCTCCTTTACTCTTCTAAGAAATCTTCAAATAGGTTGATATACAATGGAAGAAGTTTCTAATACATATGCTAGAGTACACACAAACATGAACGGAACTATACTGTTCACCTTTGCATATCGTATACATTATTTTAGTTGTTGTATTTTCTTTCCCTTTGAAATTATAGTTTCATCATTATAAAAGTTGTCACATTATTTATATGAGATTTAATATACACATCCTTTAGTTTAGTGGAAAAGTTTTTTATAATTGCATGTTTCTTTGTATTATTTCTTTTAAATGTTACAAAACGTTGAAAGTTTTTAAGGAGATAAGGGAATGTTCATGAACGCATTACTTTATGGTAGTAAGCAGATTTTTTGTGCTGTAAATTTTTCCTTTTTAGAATAAAAGTCATTTCTGCAGCTGCTAATGCATTGTCTATACGTATTATATCACCAATTTAGTCACGATCCCATTTACATAGAGCTTAGAAAAGTAGTGAAAAACCACTGAACTAGAAGGTAAGCACTAATATATTAGAATATAAGGTTCGGTAGTAATTTCAAAATATGGAGACTAAGAAAGAACCATTATAGTGTATAACCTGAACCCAAAAATAAAACAAAAAATTCTCAGATAAGGCGTGATTTATAAAGGATGCTTAAGTTCAAAGACAAAAAGTGGAAAGCTAGAAGCATTTAAGAAATAACAGGAAATAGAAATATAATTGCTTCCAGAGGAAAAAGAGCGGAAAATTCAATTCGAGAATTATTTGTTCCATCCTGCTTAATCTCCTTACTTTAATAGGCAGGGTTCGAGATGCGTAGGGCCGACTATTGAAATATTTCCATTTTATTCAGACTTATTGTTTTATAAAGACGTTCGACCTCCATTCATTTTATATGTAGTATTGGCAGTAAGAATAGGAACGCTTACCAAACACTTTTCTATTTGGCAAGTCATTTCTACGTCATTTCAAATCAGTTACTCATATATATATATATATATATATATATATATATATATATATATATATATATATATATATATATATATATATATATATATACATATATACAC
>JANJGK010000008.1:60995740-61013240 GCA_039081455.1 Macrobrachium rosenbergii
TTTATTTGCTGTTCTTTAATTTTAATATTTATTTATATAAAACAATACTTTGAGAACTGTAAATTCCAATAGATGAAGCCCCTCCCAGTTCACATGCGACCCAGACTCCCACTAGTTTCATTCACTCTAGTAATATTGTACCTATAAACTTTCACATGTGTCTTCTGGTCATTCAAATCATCTATTACAGTGTTCCTTCTCTTTCTTAAAATTCAGAATTCCACAAATTTAGACTATTCCCACTCATTCAATCCCATTCATATCCGCTTCTGGAATATATTATACGTACTTATAATCGAAAGTAGTGTTTTATAGAAAATTTTATAATTTATTTTTATTTATTCAACAGATGAAACCTATTCATATGGAACAAGCCCACGGGGCCATTGACTTGAAATTCAAGCTTCCAAAGAATGCTAGTTTCAACCTCTCACCACGGACCTCACACAGCGGCGGTAACTGATCATGGCACAGAGCTAGTGATGTTTTCATCGCCCTTGGGGAGGCGCAAAGTCGTGATGTCGTTTGACGGGTCTTTTTTAACGACCTAAAAAAAAAAATGATGAGGCTAACATAAAAAGCGAACAAAGAACAGAAAACGGTAAGCTTCCCAAAAATCATCGGAGACTTCACACCCGGGTACTTCTACGGCACAGTCAAGATCCATAAACAGGGGAAAAAAGTTAAGTATACCTTAGTTTTACCAGACCAGTGGGATGATTAACAGCTCTCCTAGGGCTGGCCCGAAGAATTAGACTTATTTTACGTGGCTAAGAACCAATTGGTTACTTAGCAACGGGACCTACAGCTTATTGTGGAATCCGAACCACATTATAGCGAGAAATGAATTTCTATCACCAGAAATAAATTCCTCTAACTATTCATCAGCCGGCCGCGGGAATTGAACTCCGGCCCATCGTGTGACAGTCTGAAGCTCAACCGACTCGGCCAACAAAGGGCTGTCATAAACAGGGGAACCCACTACGGCCCATTATATCCCAAATGACATCCCCCACGTATAAGGTGGCAATGAAATTAAACGCAATTATAATGCCATACATTCCTTCAACGTTCACGCTAAAAACATCAATGGAATTCATCGATCTACTGCAAGACACCACCCCCGACGAAGACATAGCATCCCTGGACGTCGAAAGTTTATTCATGAATGGGCAAGATATACCGATCCGAGAAACCACCATTACCGATACCCGAAAAGACCCTAAAAGAGATGCTAGAAGCATTTACAAAGGAAGCCCCATTCCTCTAGCATGGGGTGAAATATATTGGCAGAAGGACGGCGTAGCAATGGGTTCCCCCTTAGGGGTACTTTTTGCAAACGCATACATGGCACGCACGGAAGGGGTCACCTTTGAAGAACATCCAAAACCTAGAATCTACGGGAGATATATTGATGACATTTTCATCACAACAAAGGGCGACAATGACACAGATGAACTGGTAACAACATTCAACTTCACCGTAGAAAAGAGTGTTAACAAAATACTTCCCTTCTTGGACGTACTTGAAACACAAAAAGATAACAGATACAATACCATTATATACAGTAAGACCACAGATGCTGGGAGGTGTTTAACTGGGAGAGGAGAATGCCCTTATACATATAAACGATGTGTAGTCAATACAGTCATAAAGCGCGCCATAACACACTGTTCAACATGGAAGGCGACAAACGAGGAAATTAACAGAGTTCAACAGCTGCTCACAAATAATGGCTACCCAGATAATATGATCCAGCAAGTGATCAAAAAGAGACTACAGGAGTTCCATAACCCAGCCCAGAGGGACGACACAAGAAAAAGACAAGGAAATAATAATATACCACCAGACAACATACAACAAACACCACGAAGATGAAAAGAAAGCCATCCGTGGTATACTGCGAAGAGGAACCACCTCCGTAGCGCCATATAATAAAATAACTACAAGAATTTACTTTAAACCGAACCTCACGGCCTCATTAATAATGAAAAACAACGGCCCCGTCATCGGAAAAAGAGGTTCAATCTGAGATTGTAGACAAATTTGTCTGTACTGACGAGCAATGTCAGTCTCCCCCTCCCCCCCACCCCCAAATGCTATATCGGACACACAACCACTACACTGAAACGACGTATGCAGGCCCACAGAAATCAAGGCGCTATTCATCAGCACTTTGTAGACACCCACGATAAGAAACCATCCCTGCAAGAACTACTCCTGAACACCAAAATCGTACACAGGGAATACAATTACAACCGTTTATTGATAGCAGAAGCAGTCAGCATCGCCATACAGCGCCCCAGCCTTAACATCCAACGCGAGGCGGAAAGATCCTTGCCCTCATGTAGGAGACAGCCCTTCAACTACGTGGGATAAGACCGCGAACACGTGGATAGGAACATATAATAAATATATAGAAATTGAACATATGTGTAATTGGTATATGTTCATGTATAATCTGTACATTATTTTCATTGTACAACACTTAATTTTTGTCAATATTTCACCACAATCTCTTGTGAATACTTAAATCTAAGTCTTTGGATACCTGTACTACCTTTCCGTTCCTTGACGGCACAAAACGCATGCGTTTCCACTTTTGTATTTACGGGCTGCTCTAGGAGCAAGAGCCCGTGCTGGCA
This sequence comes from Macrobrachium rosenbergii, assembly GCA_039081455.1. Lineage (NCBI taxonomy): Eukaryota > Metazoa > Arthropoda > Malacostraca > Decapoda > Palaemonidae > Macrobrachium > Macrobrachium rosenbergii. The sequence continues at coordinate 60,998,386 of JANJGK010000008.1, forward strand.
CAAGGCCAGCTAAATCTAAAACAATAACAACTTTTGTATTAGTACGCTTGATAACGTCAATATGTATAGGTTGACGACACAGCTGTCGTGTGTATAATTACTGAAGTAAATGAAAGAACCCCATTACCTGAACTTCTCTACCAGTAACCTAAACAATGAAGTGAAGAAAATAGTAAGAAAATATGAAGCAATAACAAAAATGGTGGTTAACAATGAGAAAGCTATTCTATTTAGTGAATATATATATATATATATATATATATATATATATATATATATATATATATATATATATATATATATATATATATATATATATATATATATATATATATATATATATATATATATATATATATATATATATACATACATACATACATACATACGTACATACATACATACATACATACATATTAACTTTATCACATACACAATTGTTCTGTGCATTAGTACAATTACTAAAAGGACCTCATTCAAACTGGATGGTATCTAAATGAGTTTTTATTCAAAAAGTTACAAGCTTTCTAGGACAAACAGTCCACATTATCAAGTATCCGTACAGTGAGCAGACGCGTAGTCCAGCTGTATTTATATATGTGTGCTGGGTACTTTTAATCCTATAATCGCCTAGCTCCTCCTGTGTGACCCCCACCCCCTCGTGATCTTGGTCTTTCGCTGCTCCCTTCTTCTAGGTGTCCGTTTTCCGTGCGTTCTCTTGCATTTTTTCTTCGTTTCCTTGCTACTGGTGAGTATACGATTTTTCTAGATATGCTGTCTTCAGAGCCGTTTCCGGTGTTCCCTGCCATCGCGTTGGCGCAAGTTACGAAGGCGCTCTCTACAACCATACACACACACACACACACACACACATATATATATATATATATATATGAAATTTTTTTATCACACCGGGATTTATATACAATCATGAAGCTACAAATGTCGTTTAATATCAAATTCACGCTACCTCGAGAGTATCTCCGATGGAGAATTATCACCGAAGGGGAATTTATATAAGTGATAAATGAACAGGTACCACTGGGACGCGAACCCTTGACATGGACCCATTCAACGACTCCAGTGGTAACGTCCACTGGAGTCGTTGAATGGGTCCATGTCAAGGGTTCGCGTCCCAGTGGTACCTGTTCATTTATCACTTAGTGGAAACGACTCCAGTGGTAACGTCCACTGGAGTCGTTGAATGGGTCCATGTCAAGGGTTCGCGTCCCAGTGGTACCTGTTCATTTATCACTTATATAAATTCCCCTTCGGTGATAATTCTCCATCGGAGATACTCTCGAGGTAGCGTGAATTTGATATTAAACGACATTTGTAGCTTCATGATTATATATATATATATATATATATATATATATATATATATATATATATATATATATATATATATATATATATATTATATATATATATATATATATATATATATATATATATATATATATATATATATATATATATATATATATATATATATATATATATATATATATATATATATATATATATATATATATATATATATATATATATATATATATATATATATATATATATATATATATATATATATATATATATATATATATATATATATATATATATATATATATATATATATATATATATATATATATATATATATATATCTCCAAAAGGTTAATGTTTTCATGATCAATAAAGACTTGGTGCTTTGTTAACTGCTGTAAGAATATTAATATCAAACTAAATTGTTATTGCTATAGTGTGAGTGAGATTCTTGAAGGTAAACGAATTCATGCAGATTTTTAGGTGTTTATGTTTAGATTCGTGTTAACAATGATCGTTATAGCTATGATAAATGAGATACAGGTATTATTGATTTTTACTTATCTAAACATTAACCCATTATAATAAGGTTGCGCATCCGAAAGCTCATTGTTGATAAAATATCATCAGCTTTACGAACAACACTTTGATAGCACGAGCACGCATACCGCCTACTCTGCTCTCGCATAGTTGACCCTTAGCTCAACAGATGTCGGTAGAGGTAAGATTCATTATTCATTAGCTTATTCCCGTTTCGTCTGTATATAACTGGAAATCCATATATTTATAAGAGCGAAAGTTTCTGCGTATGTATATGTGTTTACGTACCCACGATTAGTTATAACATCTTAAAAAGTTATAACGGAATATTTTAAAAATGACAGCAGAAATAAAGTTAGGTCTCACTTTAACGATGAAACAGACACGCTGCAGTGCTGCCTTTAAAGATTTACAGAAGCAAAAGTATGGGAACGCTCAAGACATATGCCGAAGCATTTACAATTCTAAACTTCATCGCGACTTGTGTAACAGATGTACGTTGTACGTACATGACTGTGCATATTGTTCCAGAATGCATTACTACGGCATGTAAAATTATAATCATAAGAGAAAAGAAACTACAAAGCCTTTCTTTTGTTGCAAGTTCATATATTATAAAAAGAATTTCTAACATAAACTTTTGAAAATGTATATTGTTCATAATGGTCCATCGTCTCTCATAAGGTATATAGAACATGTAACTAAATTCAGGTCAGCATTGATTATCCTGGAGTTTCTATGCTAACGAACGATAAGATATTCTTGGAACTTAATTTCATAAAGTTATTATTTATTATAGGAAAAAGTACCTGAAAGCGTGCCAGCATGTGTATATATTTCATCACAAATAGAGCTATTTAGACTACCATGGAAAAAAATTACTTTATAAAGGAGGATTTTTCGTCCCTTCATCACAGTTTGTCAGAGTCTGGTACAAACGATTTAAGAAATAACAGTGCAAAGTGAAATATCTAAGAAAAAATTAAAGTAATATGCAGAATAGTGGTTATATATAAATACATAACAGGATTATCTGAATATCAATTGTGGACACGCATTTACATGAACAAAAACAAATGGAATGCAATGTATGGCAGTAGTAGAGAAAGGTTCCCGGTAAATTGATAAAGAGAATAGTTGCTCCCTTATTTCATGTAAAAGTAAAGATTGTAAGTAATGTATTTATGGTGGTTGTATGATAACAATTTAAGAAAGAGAGTAAGCCAGGTAATACGATTAATGGTGGCAGAGATAAATGGCCTTAGATCCTCAAGAGAAAGTGCAGTTTACGCGTTAATTACATGCTGGGTATGTGGAAAAGTTTGAGAATGAAGAGAAAACTGCGTATATCAGAAAGCGAACTACTGTAAGATAAATAGTAGTATTTGGATATCCGTACTCCTACAGGAAACAAAATTTCGTATGTTTAATTAAACACAAATTTTACATTTTGATGGAACCATCAGTGGCCTTAGGAAATGGATAAGGATTACTACAATGATATATATATATATGTATATATATATATATATATATATATATATATATATATATATATATATATATATATATATATATATATATATATATATATACTCGTATATATATATATATATATATATATATATATATATATATATACTCGTATATATATATATATATATATATATATATATATATATATATATATATAATATATATATATATATATATATATATATATATATATATATATATATATATATATATATATATATATATATATATATATATATATATATATTATATATATATAATATTATATAATATAATATAATGGAAACGACTGTAGTGGAAACATTAGTTAAGATTATACGTAAATAGACAACAGATACACAGAATAACATTTTCAAGTCTGCTATGTCAGCTAACCATAGCCTGACCCAAATCTTAATAATGTGTGTACCGCAAGTGCTAGAAATGCGAAATCAGCGTCTGAAAGGATCCATCAGTGAGGGTCATGAGGTCACGGAATGAAGGCGCTTTGATCGCCCCTGAAAAAAACATGAACAACTGGACCGACGCCTCCTTGGCGCCGAACCATATGCGGCTATAAGTGATTACTCGAACGACAGACTAGGAATCAATACACATATGAAGTTTAATAATGAAAGAGACTGTAGAAAAGTGAAACTCGGGAAAATTATGCTAGACTTGGCCATGACCTGCATACTCAGACAGATCCATATAAAGGGAAGCTTTCCATGCGGACAGTAGTGAGAAATAGATAATCGAGTGAGAGAGATAGACCAGTGGTGATACCGAGAAGTGTTTGTGACACCGGCGCATTCAAAACCACAAACAGAAATGAAGTCCGCATTTTGAAGCAGAATTTTAGCATACCTCCCTCAGATCAATGACAGTCAGACTCGGTTTCCAACACCCAGAAATAACTCAGGTGGAAATTATAATCTAATAGGGGATAACTAAAATTAAGAAACTAAACAATCTAACTTAATCTTCTAAAGTAATAATTCCTTGTTGCATATAAATAACTGCTGAAAGAAGAATTAAGAATTGTGTAAAATTGTTCCCATGGAATTTAGATTCCAAGCTGAAACAAAAGAAGCCTCCCGTACACGTCTGCCTGAAACCTGATTGCAAGAAGGCAATCTTGAAAATTGGTTGCAGCTCGGTGGGATACGAAAGATACGAAGGATACAGTTGGATTACGACAGGGTCTACGATCGGATACGACTATCAAGAAAGAAGAATTAATTAGTGAGTGCTTTGCAACCCTTTACCCACCACATCACTTGTCATAATGGGAGCAAGCCAGTAAAAATTATGTAAATACCAAAAGTTCATAAAAAAAAACAAGTAACTTAGTGTAATTTTGCAAATGTAACTTATCTTGAGCACAAGATAGAGTAACTTCAATCATACCGAATACGTTCCTTTACCATACGCTCTCAGAGAGAGAGAGAGAGAGAGAGAGAGAGAGAGAGAGAGAGAGAGAGAGAGAGAGAGAGAGAGAGAGAGAGAGAGAGAGATTTTTTCTTTTCATCATAACAAAGGGGTATACTAACAATTAATCAATAAGTACTGGAAAATAAACCCACTACATCATAAGTGCCAAATATAATAAGAATTTTCTTTTAATCTTACCCAACCATTGGTCTTTTAAGATCCTATTATATTATTTCTTTTACTCATTTGCACATAGTGCGCGAATTTATATACGCACCAGTGTTCATTGAATTATCTCCCATCTCTTCTTCTTTTCCCTTAAGTGCTTCAGCCGTGGAGTGAATTCTCGTGTGTTTCATAGAGCGTACGTACCGCCATTTTTAATAATATTTATCAATTGTCGTGCACAAGTGGGTATTCATTATTCAAGACTTGCGTATGCTGCAAGTGCCAAATCACATATTGCATGCAAACCCCATAACCTCCCTTTCCTCATGTCAGGAAGCAACCACTAGTTCTTAGGGCTAGCCACCCACAAGTGCATGACCAAGGGTTTCCCTTCCCACAGTGCCACTAATCTGAGGCACTGCCAACCAATTAAGCTACTGAAGCACTTAGCTTTCTTCTTTCCCTCTTACTTGTTACTTGACTTCTGCCTCAGGCAGAGTGCCATTTCTTTCAGTGCAGTTTGGTTGCACTGTCCTTTTAAATTAGTCAACACTCCCTGAAGCACACTGGCCCTCTAGTGCCATCCAACCAAAGTAATCACACATAAACTACTGCACCTGTACCTGAGGTACAGAGGGCCCACACCAGTGTATCGACACATAAGGACCATAGTGCCTTCAGGATCACTCCCGTTTCCTAAGTGTTTCCACCCATAAGGAATATTATACCTACAGGATCACTTCCATACCTACCAGTGTATCCGCCCATAAGGATCAAACGTCCTTCAGTGTCGCTCCATCAGCGTGACCTTCGCATGGCACACTCAACCACAGTGCCACCTTATTGAAATGGTGCCACCCCACTGAATTGCCACCACATTACGGGACACTTCCCCACCGTCACAGACCATTTCCCCCTTAGTCCTCCTCATAAACCACAACCATGTCTCTAGAACAGCACCAAGCCTTCATGAACATGGGCAAGAAGAACAGGAATTATGAAACAGAACAAAGACAGCACGAGTTAGCCCCCAAGGACAGCGAGCGAGCTCTCAAGGCAAGCGAGCTGGCTCTCATAGAAAAGGAGCTCAAGCTGGAGAGAGCAAAGAAAGAAAGTGCTGAAGCTATAGTGATCCAACAACCCTCCAATCCCATACCTGCTGCATCAAATGCTCCACTCTCAAGCCTCAATTTTCTAGTCCCCAAGTGGACTGAGGAAGAGCTGGAAGCCCCGCTAGAAGAGGTTGAGGCGCTCTTTGACAACTACAACACCACTGAGGCTGAGAGGGCCTTAGTGCTGACCAAAGACATGGAAGGAAAAGCCAAAGCAGCCCTCCACTCGTTAGAGAAGAGTCAAAGAGGTGACATGACCGAAGTCCATAGGGTCATCACCAAAGCCTACGAGATAACCCCGGAGCAATGGTGACAATGGTTCCTAGGTCTTGCCAAGGAAGTCGCCTGGTCCTGGACTGAATGGGCCTGTCACAAGACCCAGTCTGGAATCCACTGGTTTGACTCCCTCTTATGCACGACCTTCGAGGACTTATTTAATGGGACCATGCGGGAAGATTTTTCCCATTGTGTGCCTGGGCCCCTTGCTGTATATCTCAGTGATAAGCAGCCCACCACACTTATGGAAGCCTGCTGCTTGGCCGATGCCTGGGAAATATTTAACCAGTCCCACAACACGTCTCAATGCCGCATAGTGCCTCCCGGTTACCTCTCAGGCTCGACTTGCCCAAGGAATGGCCTGCCAAACAAGCCCACTTGCACCAACTGCAAAAGGTTCAGCCATGCCGAAGCTGATTGCTGCTACAAGTTCAGCAACAACAATGGCAACAACAATAGGCAGCCTACCAACAACGACCAAACCTCCTCTCCTTCTACCTCTGCACAGCCTTCTCCATCAACCGTCACTGCAGAAAGATCAGCCCATCCCAAGGGAACCTGCCGAGACTGTGGAACTCCAGGGCTCTATTCTGCCGGATATCCTGGCTGCCAGAAGCATGTGTCCTATCCCAGGCACGTCAACCTGATTAGTGCCACATCCTCCATGGCTGTGCTGCCGGAGATGTCTCACCCTGAGCGGGTCTGGACACAATCCGTCTCAGTGGCACCTCTGGATGGCTCTAGCCTACCAGCGAGCCTGCCAGCCACAGTAGACACTGGCTCCGACATTAGCCTGATTGATCGGGCCCAAGTGCCAGCCAGTGCCACTGTGGATGAAAAGACCAGGTGGACGATCATCTGGGTAGAGGGCCACTCGAAGACCATTCCTACAGTCGAACTCAGGGTAACCACACCTTGGGGCACCCAATCTCACCGCCTTGGCGAGGCGAAAAACATCCGGCATGGAGTGGAGTTCCTGTTAGGACGAGACATTCTCTGGGGATGTCCGTCCCCCAAGCCACCCTGTTGCCTCTCTACCTCCATCAGGGAGGCCACTCCAAACCAGCATGACCGGGACACAGCCGCTGTGACAGCCGTGCCACTGTCAGCCCAACCTTCCATTCACCAAGATGTGCAACGGAAAGACCATTCTTCAAACCACTACAGGCCCAGTCCTAAATCCTCACAAACGGATGGCCACCAAAAATCTCCTCCCTCACCACAAAGGGATATCACCCAGTACCACTGCAGGACCTGCCACGTAAGAATGCACTCTGAAAACTGGGCAAGGTGCCCTAGCAAGCTAGCCGCAGCATATACCACTGCCATAACAATTCCAAGAGGCTCTGCCCTCCACCCAAGACAAGAATCTCTGCCCCCTACTACTTCGGGTACACCGAGGGGTCTTGCACTCCTGGGTCCCTCGTCAGCCACGCCTGACTCCAATCCTCCGCCAGTGCCACTTGAGAGCACTGGGCAGTGCCAAGCTCCACCTATCTCGGACAGAACCCCTATACTAACCTTAATCTCCATGCCTGGCCCCAAGTTAGTGCCAGTGCCAGATCCAAGGCATGACCCGGATCCTCCTTCAGGAGATCTTCCAAACCTCACAGAATTAGTCATTGCCCATTGTGAACCTCCGATCCCTGATGTTTTTTCTTCCCAATATCTTTAGTTTTGAGTAACTCAAAAAGAAAGATAGAGTTCTTAGAAGAACTAACCCAAAATGAAAAAATAGAAATAATGAATATAAGTGAAACCTAGTATTCCCAAGAGACTGGTAATGATGATCAGATAAAGGGTTTCCAAATTTATAGATCAGATAGAAAAAATAGGAATCAAGGGGGAACCGCGACATATGGGAGAGACGTCAGTCAAGGAAAAATCTGTGAGAAATATAGTAACACAGAATGTGAATTAATAGCGGTAGAATTTGAATCTGAAAAATTAGTGAACATTGTAATATACAGACCCCCTAATACTAAAGAGTTTGACATAATAATTGACAAATTGAATGATGTATATAGCAATCACAGACTGGACTGTAGTCTTATCTGGAGACTTTAACTGTCCTTTCGTAGAATGGAAAGAACAAATAGGAGACTGTGGTGGTATTTATACATATAAAAAAGAGAGTAATAGTAGCACAGAAGATAAGAGGCAATTTGAAAAGCTATTAAATATGCTACTAGAACATAACATTTAGCAAATAAATCACCTGCCAACAAGAAAGGATAATATTTTAGACCTAGTATTTGTGAACAAGATGAACTATGTTAAAGAAATAATAGTGTATAATACGAGTATTTCAGACCATAATGTTATAGAATTAACAGTCTGTTCCAAAACACATGAAAACAGAGATAAACAAGAGACGAAAAATGGGAAGGATATGGAAAATACAATTTCTATAGTAAGAATATAAATTGGTCAGAAATAAATGAAGAATTAAACAAAGACTGGGAAAACATATTCGTAAGTGATAATATACAGGAAATGTACAGATATATTATATAAAATATTAGAGGAAATAGTGGGAAAAATATATACCGAAGAAGAAAAGTAAACATCAGTCACGCATACCAAGAGACAGAAGGAGCTTGTTCCAGAAAATCAGAAAGTGGAAAAAAGGTCTTGCAAAAGAAAAGAATGCATGGAAAGTGATGGAACTAAAAAGTAAGATAGAAAATGCAGAACAAAAGATTATACAATCAAAAGAAAATGAAAAGTGGGACTTAGAAGAAAAGACCCTAAAAAGTATCAAGCAAAATCCCAAAATATATTACTCATATGTGAAAAAGATGAATAAAAGAAGAGTAGAAATAGGCCCCCTAAAAATTGAAGGGTGATTAACAAATGAAAAAAAAGGAAATATGCAACATATTAGCAGAAAGATATAAGAGAGAATTTACACTTAGAATTGATAATGAAGATAGTGATACAGAAATTAGAGATGAAAATAGTGAATATTTATCGAACATAGATATTAATGAAGCCGGTATTGTGCAGGCTATTAATGAAATTAAAAATGGATCAGCAGTTGGATCAGACGGCATCCCTGCTATTTTGTTAAAGAAAGTAGTTCGTTCTATCACAAAGCCGCTCGCAATATTATTAAGACAAAGTGTAGATACAGCCAATATTTATGATGAACATAAATTAGCATATATTACCCATATTTTCAAAAGTGGATCAAGACTAGAGGCAAGTAATCTTAAGGCCTGTGAGTCTAACATCACATATTATGAAAGTGTATGAAAGGATAATGAAGAAAAATATAACGAAACATTTAATGAAAAATAGTTTGTTTAATATAGGACAACATGGTTTTGTGCCCAGAAAAAGTACACAAACCCAACTGTTAGTCCACCATGAAAACATAAAAATATGATAAAGGAAAAAGATACAGTTGTGGTTTACCTAGACTTTGCAGAAGCTTTTGACAAGGTAGACCATAATATATTAGCAAAAAAAATTAGAAAACATAATATTGTGGACAAAGTAGGAAGATGGATAAAAGAATTTTTGCATAACAGAAAACAGATAGTGATTGCAAATGATGAGAAATCGGATGAAGCTAAGGTAATATCCGGTGTGCCACAAGGTATGGTGTTAGCTGCATTGCTGTTTGTGCTTATGATTGCAGACAGAGCAGTAATGTTAAGGACTTGGTAGTGAGAAGTTTCGCTGATGACACAAGAATAAGTAGAGAAATCATGTGTAATGAAGATAGGAACTCGCTACAAAGAGACCTAAACAAAATATATGAATGGGCAGAGGTAAATAGGATGGTATTTAACTCTGATAAATTTTAATCAATAAACTATGGTGATAAAGAAGGAATGCTATATGCATATAAGGGACCTAATAATGAGACAATCACAAATAAGGAAGCAGTTAAAGACCTTGGTGTGATGCTGAATAGGAATATGCTATGCAATGATGAAATAGCAATACTGTTGGCAAAATGCAAAGCAAAAATGGGAATGTTGTTCTGGCACTTCAAAACAAGAAAAGCCGAACACATGATTATGCTTTATAAAACATATGTACGTAGTCCACTTGAATATTGCAATATGACATGGTATCCACACTACCAAAAGGATATTGCACAAATAGAGAGTGTTCAAAGGTCCTATACAGCTAGAATAGAAGATGTTAAGGACCTAGACTACTGGTAAAGACTACAATTCTTAAAATTATATAGTCTTGAAAGGAGAAGAGAACGCTACATGATAATACAGGCATGGAGACAGATAGGAGGAATTACCGAAAACATCATGGAGCCTAAAATATCAGAAAGAGGAAGCAGAGGTAGATTAATAGTGCCCAAAACTATACCAGGAAAACTAAGGAAAGCACACAGGACATTAATCCACTACACACCAGCATCAGTAATGCAGCGATTATTCAATGCATTACCAGCTCATCTGAGGAACATATCAGGAGTGAGCGCAGATGTGTTTAACCCTCTCGCCCCCAAAGCATGTACCTGTACGTGTAGCAAAACTCAGCCTTTAACCCCCAACCATGTATGCGTACGTGTTCTATAGTTATGCATGAGTAACTAGCCATTACACAAATTATATTTGAGAGAGAGAGTTTCGTAAGTTAATAAGTTTTGTGAGAGAGAGAGAGAGAGAGAGAGAGAGAGAGAGAGAGAGAGAGAGAGAGAGAGAGAGAGAGAGTGAGAGAGAGAGAGAGAGAGAGAGAGAGAGAGAGAGAGAGAGAGAGAGAGAGAGACCGTAATTGTTGACGAGTCATTCGGCTGTTAGGGTGTTGGTCATTTGTTTGGGTGTGACTGCGTGTCCGTTTGTCTTCGCCTGAGTGTTGTGTAATTGGGGGTCAGTCTTTAGTCAGAGCTAGTGCCAGTCAGTGGTTTCGTGTTGGACAGTTTTTTGTATGTTTTCCCGAGAGTTGTTAGTTTTTCTTGTTGGTGTGCTATTTTATTGTGTGTATATGGTTCTATTTCCTTTTTTTTTTATATTTCCGTGTTGTGTTTATGGTTGTTTGCGATTGTGGTTATTACGACGGCCTCATCTACCTCCCAGCAGCCGAGCCTCGTCTTGAGGCTGAAGTGCAAGGTAAGTGTGTATGTTTTTTATTTTTGTGTTTTTGGGTTTTTTGTGTAAGCCCGCCACAATTTCAAATTGAGTAATAGGTGGGTGTGGTTACAAATTTTTTTCTCCAATTTTTCTTGTAATTACCAATGTTTTTATATAATTGTAAAGCTAAAGATTTGGGCTTTACAACAAAAATATATTCAAATGTGTTTGTGCAGTATATTACTTACTACAGTCAATTATTTTACGTTTATTCGCATTTTATCATTTTTTTTTATCTTCCCTCTCAATGCAAGGGCATTTAGACATCTCACAGGCTATTTTTTATGCTCACCTAGTAATTTACAATATTTTACCTTCACAATGACAGCAAAATCACCGGTATTACTGGAAAAATAACCGTGTGGTAAGGATTTGAAAAACATTTCAACATAGCGTGTTTTCAGCCACGCCTGCGGCTAAACTTGACTTTTCATATGCGTACGCTTGACAATATTTGTCTCCACTTTATTTTCTCGTAATTACCAAAGTTTTTATACTATTGTAAAGCTAAAGACTTGGGCTTTACAACAAAATTATATTCAGATGTGTTTGTGCAACATCTTACTTACTACAGTCAATTATTTTATGTTTATTCGCTTTTTTTTCTTTTTTTTTATATCTTCCCTCTCAATGCAAGGGCATTTAGACATCTCACAGTCCATTTTTGATGCTCACCCAGTAATTTATAATCGTTTACCTTCACAATGACAGCAATATCACCCAAATTACTCGTAAAATAACCGTATGGTAAGGATTTGAAAAAAAATTTCTACATTGCGTGTTTTCGGCCAAGCCAGCGGCTAAACTTGACTTTTCATATATGTGCGCTTGACAATTTTTTTCTCCACTTTATTTTCTCGTAATTTCCAAAGTTTTTATACTATTTTAAAGCTAATGACTTGAGCTTTACAACAAAATTATATTCAAATGTGTTTGTGCGACATCTTACTTACTACAGTCAATTATTTTATGTTTATTTGCTTTTTTTCTTTTTTCATCTTCCCTCTCAATGCAAGGGCATTTAAACATCTCTTAGGCCAATTTTGATGCTTACCCAGTCATTAACAATCATTTAGCTTCCCAGTGACAGCAAAGTCACCCAAATTACTCGAAAAATAAGCGGATGGTGAGGATTTGAAAAAAACTTTTGCGATTGCTGGTTGACACTACTCCCGCTAAAGAAAATTTTGCTTTCGATAATTTTACTTATCCCATATTTTTCTGTTTTATTCCATCTAAATACAAAGTTACATATACCGTTTTGTAGCTAAATAATTGCTCTATACAATGGTAAAATATGAAATTCCTCTGTTGTGTAGCCTTGGTGTTATATCTCAATATATACGATAAAAGAAAATGATTTCATTATCGGCAAAGTTCACCAAATGATGAAGGCTATTTACACAGATTTTTTTTATTTTTTATGCCTGCATCGTAAAATTCAGTCACTTTCAAAATAACGCGACCAACCTGACCTCTTTCTGACGAAAATTAAGTCCGCCACCACGATTTGAAAAAAAAAATTACAAAATGCGTTTGCAATCTAAAATAGTCCGGGGGTAAGGCTTCCCAAATTGCCATATACGGCGGGGGTGAGAGGGTTAAAAATAAGCTTGACAAATATCTAAATGCATCCCAGACCCTCCAAGATTGGAAGATGCAAAATATACCGGAAGATGCATTAGCAATTCTCTGGTAGACATCAAAGGTGCCTCACACTGAGGGACCTGGGGCAACCCAAACGAACTGTAAGGTCTGTAAGGTCTGTAAGGTCACTGCCGAGGATGACCCTCTAGCGAACCTGGATGTTACACCTTCTCTGGTCAACCAGGAACTGTCCGGCTGGGGCTCAGACACTGGCACTACTCTTACGACAGTTGTCGCAACAACTGAAGCAGGGAACCAGCCCGTAGCTACTAGGGCTACCCCCAATCCTGCTCCTGACAGCACTTCTTTCCCAAGAGTCGGTGCCCTCGTCATCTCCTAGGAATGGCGTAGCCAGACCTTGGAGACCCTTGAAGAAGAAGAAGAGTGGGCAGAAGAGATCCAATTAACTAATCAGAGCCACCAGCTCTCCTTAGCACTCGTGTCCCATTGGCACAGTGCCGCTTCCACCTCAGAGTGATCCTGGCACTTACCCAGAGAAGGTAGCCTGTTTGATCTCTGTCCAAGTAGACTAACCCCTAACACCCTAGGCATTTTTTAATACTAACCTTGTGACTAGCATCATCCCAACCTATCCAATACTCAAGCTGGTACACCCCTGGTCACTTACCACAATTAACCCTTCAGGTTACTCATGTTCACATTTATTGCGTGTATTATTCGTAAAGCATTGCGTAACCCATATTTAATTACATTTAGTTAAGTTAGTGTCATTTAATTTACTGCCAGAGCAGTAGGATAATAGCCTATGTCAAAGATTTACCATGTGCCCATTGCCAAGGAGTAGAGTTTCCCTGTCATCAGAGACAACCAATAGAAGTTGTACGAGTATATACCATGTGTAGGTTAGGCTCTGCTGTAGTAAGTTAGCAACACAAGTACCCCTCTTAGCAGTTAGGTAGGTCCATTTAGCTACTGTAGTGCAAAAGCACAATTCATGTAGGGATGCTAGCTGACTAGTCGGGACGAATAAACTTAGTCAAGACCTTCATGCCCAAAAGGATGTGAATGCCTTTTCAAAGGGGGGACCTTTCACATATTTTCATTAATTCCTCTTAGCCAGCCAGATAATAGATCGAATTTCTGAACAAACGCATTTCTCAGTTAACTTGTAGGCTACTTTAGTGGCGGGAAGGAAGATGTTTGCCCAGAACTTGAACTCATGTAGGCCTGAGAATCCCACGCCCCCCGCCAAGCCACCTGACCTGGGGTAGCACAATGACACACCTCAGCTTTCCTCCCTTTGCCCCCCATCATGTGATTTGTAGCTGCAGTTAGTCCACTAGCGCCAAGGGACGAAAACAGGCTGTAGGTAGACTAGGAGCTTAACCTTTAAGTACCTAACCATAAGAATTATTTTCCTACACCCTTTTTGCTGACTGTGTGACTAATTTGCAGGATGACTGACCTCCACTGACAGAAGCAAACAATCTGGGAAGAGTCTCGCCTCTGGAAAACAATACTCGCACTTGGAACTCAACCAGCGACACATAAAGTCGCCTCCTCTTCAACCTTTTTCTCCTGGAGAGGCTAAGAAACATCGGACGGTAAGTCCTGCAAGTTGAGTGCGAACATCCACAGGCCTAAGAATCCTTGCTACTGTTCTGCTCAGTTGACACAGTCTTGTAAACTCATATCATCTTAAAAGTACTGCCATCTTCAATAAATACAAGAATTTCCTGGTCTGCAGTCCGGGACACATATCTGTTCC
>JANJGK010000008.1:61015740-61018050 GCA_039081455.1 Macrobrachium rosenbergii
AGATTGGGAAGGGCAGATGGGCATTTAGGGCTGGGGAACAGGTAGTTTTCTATTCTATAGGCATATAATGATAAGTGTGCTTTTCCCATACCCTCATTGCTGGACTTTTGACATGCTTGCAGGTACAGCCCCCCACCCCCCCCCCACCCCCCGCGCCCGACACCGAATGCGACCTGCTTTTCAAAAGCAGGGCAGAGACTTGCTCCTGACCTCATCTGCAGCAGGCGCGCTGCGGGTTCCTCCATCTTCGCTGGACGGACTGTCCTCAAACAAGGGACCTGGATTGGTTGTAGGCGCCCATAACAGTCATAAAAGGTTCGTATGTTTGCGAGTAGTCAAATAGCCAGCCCTGTCCCTTGTACTTAACTCCTTAATTTCCATTTCTTTTAAACTTTTAACCTCTTCCTCCACGAAACAATCTTCCCTTTGTCAGAATCTTGCCTGTATCCCCTGCCTTGCCATTTACGCACTTTGAATTCGAGTAAAGATCCCGAAATAACAATCATTTATCCCTCCACCAGTGCAGTCTAAGGGCTATTTAAGTTATTTAAGTTAAGTGGTAATAGCGTAAGTTAACTTTGGGCGCGTATAATTACGTGTTCATTGTTAACGCACACGCTGCTCTGATTCTCAGATCATATTTACGTGCTTTCATCAAAAGCACCTTCTAGGCTACGTTATGTGTTGTATTTAAGAACGTATCTCGAGTAATCTTTTGTAGGGAGATTCCATTTCCCTTAGTTTGAGCAGGGCTAATTCAGAACCTCTTTTCAGGAGAGACACGTGATACGATCAAAATCCCATGCTTCCATACCCCGCCTGCCACCACAATTCCTGGTCGTAGTTCAGAGAAGTTTCCGTTGTGGCCAACTGTTCTTATGAAGTATTCCTCCATCCTGGAACACCATCATATGCATTACTATTTCATGTAATCAGGGCAGACTGAATGTGATTATTATCATTGAACTGATTATTGCAGATTGGCCCCATTTTTTATCCACTTGCTTGTTGCCAATTCATTTCATTACTGTTACTGTGTCCTATTTTGAATCTGCCCCTCAGTGATGGTGTATTGTGTCTAAATGTTGATTTGCTAATGTTGATTTGCTAAGTTTCTATAAATAAATCACTGTAAATTGGCAAAAGAATTCTAAATTCCAATATGGTAACCTTCCACCTTAAATTATAACTCCAGGAAAATTTTGAGGTAAGTCTTCAGTTAAATCCCCTTTTGTTTACAAAGTGGACTCCTTTGGTTTCGTGGCAGCATCAATTATAATTTTGTGTAAATTCTTATCAACCAAGTCCAGTCTGTAACAATATATATATATATATATATATATATATATATATATATATATATATATATATATATATATATATATATATATATATATATATATATATATATATATATTGTGAGGTTAAGTGCTTGTATTTCTGATGGGACAATCATTTGCCGATTGGTGTCTTGGTGGGTTGTTGCCACCTTATCTGTAAGTTCTTTCTTTGTGAGCAATTTGACAACTGTCTCGTTTTCTCTGATAGCGGCAGTCTGGTTCGTAGCAGCAACGAGTCAGTATCTCGGCAGCAGAGCAGCCCGAAGTCGGTTTGGATGGGCGGCAGGTATTGCTTACCTGTTGGCTTCGACTGGAGGTGAAGGATCTCCTTGACTGTGCGTGACTTCATCCCTGATGGCAGCTGAGGGTATTTTGATGAATGACCGTGGTCATCTAATGTGGGGATTGGTTTCCGTTCGGCAGCATATGGCTGCCTCGATGACTCGGCCATGGTCATCTGGTGTGTGGATTTGTTCCTGTTTGTCAGCCAGTGGCTGTCTTGGTGGCATGACGAGTTCGTCTGTTTGGCTTCGTCCTTGTAGACAGTTGTGTCTGTCTTGACAACTCTTCTGAGGTTGTCTGTTTCTGTGGTTAGCCCGATTTGGGACGTTGTATATGTTTGAGACAAAGCTCTCTTAATTATGTGATTGTTTTTGGTAGTTAAATTTTTGGACGAGTTTTGGATATTATTGTTGTTACGAACCGAGGTTTTCGGCCCTTAAGAAAAACACAGGATCTAGATGGAAATAATATTGGGGCTGCTCTGGCTAATCGACAGCTCGCACACACAAAGGAGGAGGAATAAACAAAATACAGGAAATTGTTATAAAAATAGATTTATTAATATTAAACTTAATAAAAATCTATAACAAAAAAGAATGCCATAAAAATGAGCCAGGTCCGGGCCACGAAACACAAAAATAAAGCAATATTACTTTATATCCCAAAGAAGAAGTACCAGCAGCAGTCG
>JANJGK010000008.1:61035650-61053150 GCA_039081455.1 Macrobrachium rosenbergii
CTATAACACTCACAGATATTTTTATAACAATATGACGATCATATTTTGAATTATATAACTAGATTCATCAGAGAATCCACTTAACATTGATTTATTTTTCTTACAATGTGTTTTTGATCACAGTAGTGAATCCATGATACAAAACGAACGCGAACTGGAAGGCTGACGAAGATAAAGACGGTAACGACTACGATCACGAGGGTAGTATATCTTCTTTCAGTTTGTGAAGATAATTATTACCGAAACAATATTATAAATATCTCAGCATATTTGAAAACTACATTTTAAGAAATTAGTAGTAAAAAACTAACAAGGAAACGAGAAAGCAATCATTACAAATATCGAGACATTGAAATTTCGAATGAGTCCATTTCCTGTCCATTTTTTCCTGCAATAAATGGTTCCCTCAAATTCACTGGATTAAAAATAAATAGAGAAAATTTATTGTTAAAATTATGGCTAGCAGTAAAGGTTAATAGTGTCATTTACATGTCATTTACATATATTCTTTCATATTACTCAAGTCGCACCTGTATTTTTCATTTTTGTAGAAAAAAAAATTGCTTAGACTTAAATTATTACATTTTCCTGGTTTATTTTCAAAAAGTACTGCGAAGAATAAAGAGGACAGCATTAAAACACAATATATACGTTGAAACGCTGAATATACTAGTTATACAATACAAATCTTAATGAGTTTTCCTTCGTCATGAATAAATACTTCGAAATACTTTTAAACGAACACTATTTTCACTGATAAATACCCTAATGAGTTCCTGCAGGGGCTAAAAAAAATTATTGTAATATAGAAAGTTTGCTGGGAAACCTTGACATTGGAAAGACAAACAACAAATTTTACGAAAAATAACTTTACAGGTATATTATCAGGCCTTATCGGTATATTATTGATAGGAAATTCGTAATGTGAAAAACTGTTGTATCATAAAAACCCACAATTATACAAACAGGTGTGTTTTTAGCTTATTAAAATAATAATATTTCTCCGTATAACTGTGAATTATTATTATTATTATCATTATTATTATTATTATTATTATTATTATTATTATTATTATTATTATTATTATTATTATTATTTACTTTCTGACAGTTTTATAGTCATTATTTTATGGTTATAATTATGGTAGAATTACTACCCGTAGTCATCACTTGGCCATGAAATCTTAACGAGTTTATAATTATCAAATGGTAAAATAAAAAAAAAAATATTCTAAAACTATGTAAAGGAGAAAAAGATACACGATTTCTTAAAAATTTAAATCTGTGGATTTTCTGCAACTCAAGAAGAACCTCAATAAATACAACATAATTTTGATCTATAACTGTGATTTGTATAAATTTAATATCAGTCATATGCTGAAATAACTTCTTCTTCTTCGTCTTCTTCTTCTTCTTCTTCTTCTTCTTCTTCTTCTACTTTTAACGTGCTTTTTCCCATTTGTATGGGGTAAACACGATGCCTTCTTTTGAAGGACTTTGATTTGGCTTTGGGGTAGACTTTGTAGTCTCTATCGGCTGCCCTGCCTGTCTGTACACCTTACACAAGAGCAAAGAGATTATATTGTGAAAAAAAAATTTTTTTTCACTCGTCAATAAACTGTTTTAAAACTCCTGCACTGATATGCCATATAGGTAATTAACATTATTCCAATTTCCTTTAGGAAAATATACCAGCATATTAAATTTCAATATGATCTGAACTACTTCGCAAAAAGGAATTCAGAGCATCAATTAGTTCATTGTTGTCTCTTATGTACTATATAAGGAGAATGAACCATCAACCGGATACCTTACTACATTATTTTTCACAAAAAAATATAGGATTTCAGTCTTTCTTAAATTTATTCCAAGATGAGTGAAGTAATAAAAAAATAATATTGTATTTTTTTTTTATTTAAAGTGAAAGACGTGAATTGGATTGCTATGCAGAATTCCAGTTATTTCTAGTGTGCTTTCGTACGGCGGCAGGAAGGATCCGTAATTAATCAAGTTTGTTTATTATATAAATACTTGGTACACCCTACTGTCCTTCCTGCAGCCATAATGATAATTGGCAATTATTTGACTCCTCCTCTTTTTGTATTCTTCTTGTTCCGAGGGAGCGTCGAGATCTGCCTATAAATAAGCAGAGATTGTTCTGTCACAGCCTGAGGGCAGTTGAGCCAGTCTTGCCGTTGAGCCAGTCTTCAGTGTAAGCCAGGATAAGCCAGTCTTCAGTTGAGCGAGTCATTGACAAGTATAATGTACATTTATGGCTCTGCTAAAATTACTTTTGAGTCAAGGGTCCCTCACGAGGCATCTGTATATTTCCCTGTGACTCCATATTTTGGACGGCATATTTGGCGGCCACCTGGATGTTCTCTGGCCGAGCATTAGAGTCAATCACGTCTCGCTCGGATGGACTACGGTGAGTACCAAGTATTGTTAGGGCAAATACTTAATGGTAACCGTAATCATCTCTTTGAGCCTTTGTTGCTGCCTTTTAATGACCTTTCTGCCTGTAATTGGTTAACTACTATTATTTTTGTTTATTACATATTTTATATTGAAGGATTTTTCTCGTCCTTGCTGTGGTTCTGAAGGTGTTATTCCTTTTAGTATTGTAAATAAGTGGTAAGCTAAGATTTCGTTTTCATTGTCATAAGTTAAAATACACGACTGAAGAATATTATCTTTCTGTAAACAGTAACTTGTATGGGCGTTACATTTTTTCAGGATAGGGTTATTGTCCAGCATTGTAATATGGTTATCTGGCTTAGTTTTTCCTGTCCTTGACCTACTCGCAGTTAAGGTAACAAGTTCACTTATGCCTATATATAAATGCTTCTTGTAATATTCTTCTTATATATCAGTTAATATCAAAATTCCAAGACTTTGCCATTTATGTAGGTTTTCCTTATTTCCAATACAGGTGTGGAGGAGAAGCTGATCCTTGAAGAGAAAGAGCCCTGTGTTATGCACTTGACAATTTCATATTATTAAATAGTAATAAAAATACTAAAAATTTTTCCAAATGTGTAAATTAACTTCACTTTAACCATTTATAACAAGGTGTTTATACAGTTTTCAGCTTATGGCGCCCAACGTGGGGCAACGACAAAGGAAGCTGGATGCTCGCTATGCAGAGTCTCATTAGTTGGTAATGGTGTTCCGAGATCCGTTGTTTGATCTAATTGTTGTGCCTTTTCAGATTTTTTTCTAATTTCCAGGATATTAAAATTTTTTTCTCCTAGGATAACTTATTTTATGTCATTTAATAATGGTGAATTTATCTGTCCTCATTGGGCAAAGGAAAGTCATCCGCAGGATGGTGACTGAATATTTTAATAGGTCCTGTACTTTCAATACTCTTAGCCAGGAAGAAAAATTATCCACCAAAGGTATTCTTGCCAATTACAAGATCAAATTAAATGAGCTAGACACTTAGATTTTGGTTAAGAAATTTTCTGATGATTCTGATAATGCAGATTTGGAGGTTGAATTATCATGTTGTCAGGACTATACGGATAAAATTGAAGCCTGTTTACCTCAACTAGAAATTTCTTGGGACACTCATAACTAGTAATATTCCAGATGTAGCCAGAAGTTTACTTAAACAACCTACAGCTCCTCTTCCCAAGTTTAGCAGTGGAGAAGTAGAAGATTTTTTGAAGTTCATCACAGAGTTTGAGGCAACTACTAATGCTTTTAACTATCCAAATAGGGATTTGCTTTTGTTACTCAAACAACAAGTTGAAGGTAGAGCAAAAGTTTTATTAAGTTCCTTAGAAGCAGATAAGCAACGTTACGCTGATGCCAAAGAATTGTTAATCTCAGCATTTACATCAACAGATATTCGGAAAAATACTGCTATCAAGAAAATTACCTGTTTACATTTGAAAGAGGGTGAAGATCCTTTTCTCTTTATTTCTGAACTCAGAACAGTATGTGAAACAGTGAAGACTTTGAGTATTGAAGTTGATGAGTTTATTAGGTATTTTGCATGGCAAGGCTGAATGATAGCATCCAGCGCCATTTAATTCAGATTACATGAAAGACTCATCCTACCTTGAATGATATAAAGGTTAACTTTTTTACAGCCTGTGAGAAATATGAAAATGACAAACAAATCGCTAAAGGTGCAAAAACTAAAATTTCACAAAATGTACAAGAGCATAAGGTCCATTCTCGTAAGGAAAAAGCTGTAAGTTTAGCTGTGGAAGCAGTATCAAGCGATTCTGATTTAAGGTCTTCATCTAGCTGTTCTTTGTGCCTTAAAGTTGGTAACACTAATCATTCTCATTTTATTCATGAGTGTTCTAAATTTCCTTCCCCTTCCAAGAAGGTGCAATTTTTAAAATCTAAACACGGGTGTGTAAAGTGTGGTAAATTTGATCATAATTCTAACAATTGTCAATTCAGATTTAAAAGACTGTTTTAATTGCCGGGGTTGGCATATGAGGAATCTTTGTGAAACGGAGCCCTCCCAGGGCAAGAAATCTAAATCACCTAATGCTAATGATGATAAAGTAATTTCCGAAGCTCTACAGAAAGTGAACAGCGGTGTTGCTGTTTTGCTGCATACTTATGGTAACTCTATGTTACCCACTTCTTCTTTCAGCATTGGTAGCGACATTGACAGAGATCTAAGGGACAGTGGCTAACAAAGCACCTTCATCACTAGTAGATTGGCTGATGAAAAGAACCTTAAAGTTATTAATTCAAATGTTAAACTTACTGTGAGTGGATTTAATGGGAATAAGAAATATATTACCAAGATTGTGGAAGTGCCTGTGAAAATAGGTAGTTTATCTTTTATAACTTATGGCTTAGTTGTACCTGATATTAATATTAAATTAAAACTGCCCTTGCTCGGTAAGTTAACTGAAAGTTTTCAGCACAAGGGTATGATGTTTGCTGATAAGTTGTTAAATAAATACTTTTAAACTGTTGATAATGTTCAACTATTGTTAGGTACAAACTTTTTCCACTGTTTGGCAGGCACACGTAATTTTTGGTGGAGTTGATCCTTCCATAAACATAGAGTCTCATGCTGGCATTTTAATGCAGGGTAATATCGATTTGATGATGAATAACGTAACATGTATGGATGTTAAACCAGGAACTTTGAATTTTGTACCTAACAGTAGTTAATAGTTTTAAGTCTGTTTCTACGGTGCATGTTTGTAGTAGCTCGTTGTTGTTAAACATGAGACTCGATTTTCTGTCTGACAGTGACCAGGACAATGGTTTTGAAGTAAACTGTTCCTTTTTAGTTATCAATGATAAAGGTAAATTGATGGAGAGGCAATTGCAGCAGGCCACTGAACAAATTTTAGAGTTCGAATGCGGTCATTATTTGAATTATGATCAAAATGTGTACAATGACGAAACTTTCGAGCTTAATAATCAGTTGGTCGATTTTTCTATTAAAAACATTCATCAGAGGGAGTCTGATGGACGAATTATGGTTCCTTTATTATGGAGTGGCAAAGTCTCCCATTTGTTGTCTAGAAATGAAAGACTTTCTAAACTGATACTGAAGTCTAATCTTAAAAAGCTTAAACAGCGTGACGGTCATCTACAACTCGTCGATCAAACTATTTGGGAACAGATTAATGCAGGAATTATTGAACCCATCCATGATCTTGATGTTTTTAAAGCTGAGAATCCTCAGTATTCTTTTCTGCCTCACATGCCTATATTTAAACCAGACAGAGACACTACAAAATGTAGGGTAGTATTTTTATTCAATCTTAAAGACTGCAGATGGTAGTTCTTTGTCTCATAATCAGTGCATGTATTCTGGGCGTACATTAAATCAAAAAGTCGTCTTCTTCCTTTCTAATCCAAAGGTTTGACAGGAAATTGCTTATTTTTTATCTTAAGAAAGCCTTTAATATGTTGACTTTGACCGAAAATGACCAGGCTAAACTTTTATTTTTTTGGTACAAGAATGTCAGTCAAGGTGATTTTTCTTTAGTGGCTTTCAAGAATTTGAGACTACCTTTTGGTCTTCGATATAGTTCTTTTTTTTACTAATGATGGCTCTTTATTACATTTTGATTTTTGCAGCACTCTGATGATCCCCGCATATCAGGCTTGAAAAAGTCCATTTACTCTCTTATTTACATGGATAATGGGGCTATTACTGTTAATACTTCAGAAGAGTTGAAATGGTCGTACCAACAGCTTCCTGGTATTTTTAACCCTTATAGATTTGATATTCAGCAGTTGGTTACTAATGATATAGCATTACGAGAGGAAATAGACAAGGAAGCAGAAAAAGTTACCCCTAACACCAGTAAATTATTTGGCTTAACTTGGGATAGGAATTCTGATGAAATTTTTACTAACCCTATTTGCCTTAATTCCAAAACAAAGAGGTCAATTTTACAAACCATTGCTTCTCAGTTTGATATTTTTGGCTTTAATATGGCCTTATTTAGTCGCAGCAGATTATTTATACATAAGCTACAGTGCCAGAAAAATTTAAACTGGGATCAAATCTTGGTTACAGTTTTGCAGAGAGAGAGAATGGAGCAATATTTGCAAACAGATAAACAGAGCTCCTCCTTTAAGGGTACCCCGATCTGTAGGTTCTAGAGATGGTAAATATAAAATTTTTGTGTTTTCAGATGCAAGTCGAGATATTTACGGTTGTATTATTTATTTGCAGCATATTGAGACAGGCCGTTTAAGTTTTATTCATGCTTAAAAACAGACTTGTCAGTAAACAACTAAAGAATAAATCAATACCTGTCCTTGAACTAAATGCCGTAAATTTAAGTGTTGAGTGCCTAAGGCCCATAGAAATTGAGAGTATTATTGCCTATACTGATTCTATCTGCGCCCTGCATTGGCTAAATTCTGCATCTTTGAAGTTAGACAAATTAAATAAACATTCTCCCATTGTTTTGAACAGAATTAATAACATACAGAGACTGTGTGAAGTTTATCCTATAAACTTCACACAGTCTCCTATCATAACACAGCTTAATTTATTTTTGGATGAACAGGGCATTTTACGAGTGAAAAGTAAGTTCAGGAAGTGGCATTACAGCACTAACGACAAATTTCCCGCGTTATTACATCCAGACAGCCATTTAACTAAATTGATTATTTGGGACGCCCATGTAAAGTTGTTACATTCAGGTTGTTATTCTGCGTTAACTGAGCTCAGAAGGTATTATTATATCCCTAAACATTTTTCCGTTGTCAAGAAAGCTCTCAAGCAATGTGTTCATTGTCGTAGATTCAATAATCGCACCATAAAATTAAATCATAATTCCTACAGAGACTTCCGGTCGGACCTTGCTGCTGTTCCCTTTGCAAATGTCTTTGTTGACTATCTAGGACCTTTTAACGTAAAAAATGAAAAGGTGACACAGAAAATTTGGTTATTGTGCACAACCCGTCCTTGGTCAAGGGCCATTAATCTAAAAGTCTGTAGAAGTTTGAATGTTTCAGATTTTCTTAGAGCTTTTCAATTACATTGTTTTGAATATGGCATACCCCAGCTGTGCATCAGCGATTTAGGAACGCAGTTGATAGCAGGTGCTAATATTATAAGCTCTTTTATTAATGACTTTCAGACGCGATTGTATTTTGAAGAAAACATTGTGAAACCTGTATCTTTTCAACAATATTTTCAGGGTTGCAGTCTGTTGGGTTCTTTGGTCGAGGTGTGTGTTAAAATGGTTAAACGATTAATCTTTGGAGCGATCAAGAACAACGTACTTTCGTTTTATGATTTTGAATTTCTTGTGTATAACAGTACATCTCGTTAATAGACGACCCATAGCTTTCAAAGAGGCTGTACGAGGCAATAACATTGATGATGTACCCGAGCCTATAACACCTGAACAGCTTCTCAGGGGATATGAGTTAACCTCATTAAATTTGATCCCTGAGTTACAGCCTTTTCCGGCAGAAGGTCCAGATTTTCATCCTGCTAAATCTAATATTTCGGACATTTCTAAAAATTATACCAAATTATGTAAAGTTAGAAATGTGTTATTAGATACCTACCATAATGAATTTTTAGGTACTCTAATTCATCAAGCTGTTGATAGGAAAAGCAGATATCGTCCCATTTCACATAACTTGTTAAAATAAGAGATATCGTACTAATCAAAGAAGAATATACTAAAAGAAGTAATTATCCATTACGAATTATTTTGCAGAATTTTTCTAATGATCTGGGTGAGGTTACCTATGTTCTAGTCAAAAAGGGAAGAACCGGTCAGATCACCAAGATTCGTGTTTCTAACCTAATACCCACGCTGGAGGATACTAATTTTGATCATGGTAACACTTGGCCCGAAAGTCAGTTCTTGAGTAAATCCTCGCGTCCTAAAAGGAAAGCTGCAGAGACCAGTGAGGCAAGGACAAGACAAATGTTTCACTAAATTAATTTTATTGTATATAACTTTATTAAATGTGTATAAGTTTTCATTTTACTGTATTGTCAAAACATATTTTGTACATATAATTTCTTTTTTGGATGAAAATTTTTTCGTACTTTGGAAGAAATTTCCATCCTCCCCCCTGGACTATACAGAATTCCAGTTATTTCTAGTGTACTTTCCTACGGCGGCAGGAAGGATCCGTAACTATTCAAGTTTGTTTATTATTATTTAAATACTTGGTACACCCTACTGTCCTTCCTGCAGCCATAATGATAGTTGGCAATTATTTGACACCTCCTCTTTTTGTATTCTTCTTGTTCCGAGGGAGCGTCGAGATCTGCCTATAAATAAACAGAGATTGTTCTGTCACAGCCTGAGGGCAGTTATGCCAGTCTTGCCGTTGAGCCAGTCTTCAGTGTAAGCCAGGATAAGCCAGTCTTCAGTTGAGCGAGTCATCGACAAGTATGATGTAAATTTATGGCTCTGCTAAAATTACTTTTTGAGCCAAGGGTCCCTCACGAGGCATCTGTATATTTCCCTGTGACTCCATATTTTGGACGGCATATTTGGCGGCCACCTGGATGTTCTCTGGCCCCCCAGTTTATGGTTCATCACGATCTCGGACTTCACCTCACCTCAGTGGATGATTCCGTCTGGACATACTACAACGTTCTACGAGCATTGGAGTCAATCACGTCTCGCTCGGATGGACTACGGCGAGTACCAAGTATTGTTAGGGCAAATACTTAATGGTAACCGTAATCATCTCTTTGAGCCTTTGTTACTGCCCTTTTAATGATCTTTCTGCCTGTAATTGGTTAAGTACTATTATTTTTGTTTATTACATATTTTATATTGAAGGATTTTTCTCGTCAGTGGTTCTGAAGCTCTGCTGAAGGTGTTATTCCTTTTAGTATTGTAAATAAGTGGTAAGCTAAGATTTCGTTTTCATTGTCATAAGTTAAAATACACGACTGAAGAATATTATCTTTCTGTAAACAGTAACTTATATGGGCGTTACATAATTTCAGAATAGGGTTATTATCCAGCATTGTAATATGGTTATCTGGCTTAGTTTTTCCTGTCCTTGACCTACTCGCAGTTAAGGTAACACGTTGACCTATGCCTATATATAAGTGCTTCTTGTAATATTCTTCTTATATATCAGTTAATATTAAAATTCCAAGGTTTTGCCATTTATGTAGGTTTTCATTATTTCCAATACAGGTGTGGAGGAGAAGCTGATCCTGGAAGAGGAAGAGCCCTGTGTTATGCACTTGACAATTTCATATTATTAAATACTAACAATTTTCCCAGATGTGTAAATTAACTTCCCTTTAACAATTTATAACAAAGTGTTTATACAATTTTCAGCTTAATTGCAGTCAACATTCACGTATACATCGTAGGGAAAAATCAATTAAATAAGAACCTTTCCTATGAAAAACCCTCATTTCAATATGGCTGGAAGCAATTAGATAATGACTAGAGTCGGTATTATTCAGTTTATTCAAACGACGAAAAATTAGAGGGAAATATTTTGAAACATGGGCTTTACAACAACAAAAACAAAATTGAAAAGGGACATTTACTTTAACACATTTCTAATCACTTATGGCATCAATTAGTTGTTTCCCTCCATTATTTCAAATGCTTCATTGTTAAATAACATTATTAATAAGAGGACCATTTAAGTAACATCGGACGTAAAATAAAACATGATTTTTCTGGATATTTACGTATTTTGTGATGGAAAACTTCTGCCTAAGTCAGGCATCTTCGAAGAACTTTTGTTCTTGGCAGCAATATCCCTCACTTTATGAAAAGGGGACTCAAAGCTTATGCTGAAGGAAAATAAAGCTTATGATAGGGGCCTACTGCACTAAAAAAGACATTTCTCTTGGTTTATTTTGTCTCCTATGGAACGCTCCATTTTACAGCTCTCATAACTGAAGAGAGTACCATTCTTTCTTAAACTCACAAAGTAATAAAAATACTACATAGTTCACAAAAAATATCTGTATGTCGAGTTCGTAAGTCATGTACTTTAATGAGATATCAACCATTAGCAATATGTAACACGCAATTCTGAATTATTTTCTCAGTGCAATGTAAAAGAAATATTATGTCAATAATACAGCTTTCTTTAAGTCATTATGGAGGATAAAAAGAATTTAGCAAAATGCTATCAGAAATTTTCGAATTCTTCGGACTTTTGCTATATGTTTGTTACGACAAATCTATATCAGAGAGGGGAGCATATCAACAACCACTCAGTGGTTTTGAACGTCGACTGTAAATCTTTGGAGGGAACTGTCGAATGTTCGACATTTGTAGCTTGATGTTAGTATATAAATCACGGTGAAGTTATAAAAATTCATAAAAAGAGCTACGTGTTCCAAACGTGGCAATCAGCTGTCACGGTGGGGGTGGGTTGATTCCAACGCTACGTACAAATCCCCTCACTCGACAGTAAAAATACAAGTCCGGCATTAACTTACACCTCTCATGATGGCTCAGCGGTTTTGAACGTCGACTGGAAGTCGTTGGAGGGTACTGTCGAGTGTCCGAGACACTTAGATTCCAATCCATTTATCACTTATAATTCCCCTCAGGTGATATTCCCGAAGTAGCACGATTTGGACATTAAACCTTAGTTAAATAAAAACCACGCGAAATCTCTCCGTTGTCTCCAGGGGTACAGAAATTAGACTGCTGTTTCTTTTTCAGATTAAGAGAAACTAAAATAGACTTAGCAGTCATAAGACGGTCCCATTTTGGCTAAGTTAGTGTGATTCCTTTCCAGTAAAACCTATTCCTTTCAAAATGCTTATCGGGTCTTCAAAAAGTAAGATAATATTTCTATCATTATTATTTTTTTTTTACATAATTATTTCAAATAACCTGGATGTAAACAACCTGCAGCAGGTATAGACTAACTCTTAATTTCTTCTGAACATATGAACTATTGTCGAGTGATGATAGCTGGGAGAGGTATTATTGTCAGATTCATAAGAAAAACCTAATCTTCCAATTGTTTTTTTTTTTTTACGTGAAAACGTTTCTATAACATTCTCGGACTTTAGCCTCTTGATAGTTTTAATTGTTAATGCTTGTCTCCTTATTGAATTTTATTTTCTTTTATGCACTGTTTAGCATGCACTTATGATACCCTTTGTAGAATAAAAGTTTTCATATAAATTTAGTATTTTTTTCCGTGTTGACAGTTTTTCACACTACCAAGGACAAATAACCTATTCAATTCCGCAAACAAAACTTCACTTGTAAGACTAAGTGAATACTCTTGTCATATTCATACACATCCCAGCATAGAATCTTGAAATATTCATGCATCTCACGTGGAAAGACGTGCAGTACATGGTAGACTAGATATGCATTCTGTTTTGTTGCACGAGTAAATCAATTATAGTGAGATATTTATCCCGTCTTACATTTCTTGTGAAAATAAGGACAAGGCTCTCGAAGTTCCGGATCGCCCTTAATAGTGATAATTTTAATACAAATGTAACTGGTTTAAATAGCAGTACAGGCATACCTGTTGGTGGCTATTTAATTGGGGTAACGTTCATGTCATTTTTATCAAACTGGACAAAAAAAAAACACATCCAAGCATATTCTCAAAAAATGTTCAAGGCGCAATGTGGCTAGAACGTTAAAATTGTCTAAAATCCTTCAGTAACGTGTTACCTTTTAGAACCGTTGTCTTGAGAAGGTCAGTTAAACTCAATAACAAATGATGTGAAGCAAACATATGTCCAAAAACGTTTAATATCTTATCAAATACTTTGACATCCCCAAAGATGAATGAGGATACCGCGGTTATGACACCACAACGAAGGACTTTTCAGTGTATGGGTCTCAGAACCCTTATAACATCCAAGGCCAGTATTTTCATTCTTAAACTTTTGTTTATCATAATTGTGGACATATATGATAATATTATGTCTTACGTAGAAATATTAGGTACGGGAATCAAAAAAGATTTTCCCCCACTGCTGCGAATGTATGTTCGAAACAAATACAAAAGGAAACTCTATAAATTTCATTGTATCTTATGGTAAAGCTTTCTTCTTTTAGACTAAAATGAAGCTTCCCTGTCCAAGTATTTTTTGTAACGACGTTCAAGGAAACAAGTATCTAGCCTTTAAGCCTCATCTACAATCCAATCAATGTTTCCCGCATGGGGGACGCTATCAAAATTTTTTTACATACAATAACCCTCTTTTTACTTAGAGTCTGCTGTATTTCTGTCTAAATGTTTGTCATTTTAAGTTTTAGAAAAATTATTCCAATAAATTCTTTTAACACATCGACATATCTGTCTATCTCATTTCTCCAGCGCAGATTCTAAAGGAACCTCAAAATAATACTAAGTTTTTGCACTCTTAAATAGTCTAGTACCTGGAGGCCAAGTTTTTTTTTTTTTTTTTTTATCATCTTTTCTTAAAGATTACTAACACTGTTCAAAAAAATTTCTGTTCGTCTAAGTGTAATAGTCCTTTCATTTTATGAGTGGTTTTGTTATAACGCCAATATTTGCAGAACATTTCCTCCAAGCAATCTGCGTGGCAAAATTATCAAAGGTTTTTTACAATCACTTCTACTAAATCGTAGTGTACTGATTTTTTTATTCTCTTCTTTCGTTTCGTCTATTTATTCCGGATCGTCTTATGACTGCTAAGTCTATTTTAATTAAGACTGATGAAAGATCTGGAAACTGTGGCTACTCTTTAAAAATCCTTGTAAGCAACGCTTGCTTTAACACAGCCATATTTCGCCTTACTTCTTAAAAACAATCAATACTGATCAAGAGAATTTCCATAAAAACTATGTTTCTTACTAAACCGTGTACTACATAACAACATGTTCTGCAACACAAAAGAATGATCTCAAAACAGATTAGCCGAGAGAAAAATAAAATGCTACAAATAAGAGTCAACAGATACAAGAGAATTTTGCAGGAATAGAGTCAAACGCAAAAGGTAGACACAGACCTTTACCTTCCATGAAAGCTAAGAGACAACTATTGGAACGTCAATACTCCCCTCTCTCTCTCTCTCTCTCTCTCTCTCTCTCTCTCTCTCTCTCTCTCTCTCTCTCTCTCTCAAATGTTAGAGCGGTCCTCGTCATTTACTTAAACGTAAAAGTCTTCGGATCTCCAAACAGAGAATATTGCTTCCAAAAAGTTCGGAGGAGAGAGTTAAAATGAACCCATGATTGAAGCACAAAAGAATTTCCGAAGACCACCTTGTGCTCACAAAGGAGTCTTTTACCTCACATTTTGTTATATGCATCCATTCACGAAACGATGGCTTGGGAAACACTCTAATGTCTCTTCCCGGAAACGAACAGGATTTCAGATATACATTATTTTCATACCCACTGAATGGCAAATTATCATGAAATATAATGATGAAATGCCTATATAGCTAGGAAAAAATAAGATACATGAATTAGGCATATACCTATGGGTAGACCAGGCAATTTCGCCGATGAAAGTGTTTTTCATTTATGACATTATTTTCTGTTAAAGTAATACTTTTACAATTTGAGAAAATAGGCAAAACTCTAAAGGTGGTTATTTAATAAATAATTAACAATTTCAAAATGTAATTTTATAAAACTCTGAGGCAATTTACTGTTTGATATATTATTTCTTCTCATGATCTAGTACATTTCTGAAAAAGCTACATTTAAAGATAAATATTAGTTTAACTTATAATACAAATAAAGACCATATTTTACATTGCGTATGTTTACACATATGTAAGCCAATATAAAGCAAAGTATATTTCCAACAGAACATACCGTTTCAAAGGAAAAAAAAATTAAGAAGGGATAACCAAGTTAGAAGAGTAATGTTTTATATTAATGTTCTCCATGATGTCGAATTCTTTTCATTTACACACGATGGTAAGGTTGATCTAATCCAAATTAGAGTATTGAAACTCACAGGTAGCTAAAAAAAATTAGCATCCTGCTATCTATCTACCTATACCTGCATGTATACATACATACATATATACATACATACATACATACACACACAATATAATATATATATATATATATATATATATATATATATATATATATATATATATGAGTATACAGTATGTAAGTGTATGTATGTATGTTCAAAAAGTCACAAGAGATGCACATGATTTAGTGTAAGCGAAAACCACAGGAAAGTGGCAGTCAGAAATAAAAAAATTCTATTTCATTCTGCTGTGGAACGTACATTAGATTCTTGTTTAAATGACGTATTCGATCAAACTTTCTTCCAGGTGTTGATAGATGGCCTCAGTGCCAACTTTTTCAGATAATATAACAGGCCAAATCCAGATGTGAGTAATAATTCTTAGCTCGCCCAAGGTAATTCGTAATTTGTTTAATAGCCCTTACAATAGTTCTTGAACTAGTGAATGACATGTTATAGAAAGCTTTTTTTAGTTAAAAGGAGTATACATAAACTTATATTGGTTACGAAAATTTTCATGAAGTCTTTTGCAGAACAATTTAAAGCTTGAAACGTTAATATTTCCCTTGGAGATGTGTACAGTGCAAGTTGATTAGGAAAAATCATATCATTCAATGTATCTTTCTACTTTATTTCGATATGTATTGAATCTGATATTCCTTGCTTACTTTTATACATTTTTGAGTGCTATATTTCATTGTAATAATAATAATAATAATAATAATAATAATAATAATAATAATAATAATAATAATAATAATAATAATAATAATAATAATAATAATAATAATAATAATAAAGGGCAGCTGTGGAAGGAAATCATTAACAGAAACGTTATTAAATAGGAATTATTATAGAAGTTAAATTTTTCCTAACTTCTCAGCTTCTCTGTTTCTCAAAGAAGTGGTTGGTATTTGCATCCTTAATTGGGAAGTTCTCCTGATATTAGCATGTATATTTAATATACTTGGAATTTTAATATATTTGGAATTTTAATAGAGTACGTAACTACTACATTTTTATAATTGACACATGATACAGACACCTTCAAAAGAGGCAAGTTTAAGAAAAGCCTCCCAATACATTAGAGTAATACTCCTGAATAGATGAATAAGTCAGTCAAATTCAGAAGGAAAGTCCAGGTGACATATAAAGAGGAGATTCAGCTTCACAGAAGCAGAACTAGAACCTTGCATGCAATCCACTGATTAGTTCTTCGCCCAGAAATACGTAAACAAGCAAGGGGTTATATTTCCAAAACATTATTCAAGATATTGTATGAGTGACAGAGGAAGAGATGGAGACAGTTATCTACATACATTAAGTTGAGATTCCGAAGACGGGAGGAAAGGATACGATGATGATTACTTTTCGCTCAGTTTATATTTCATATTTAACAATATCTTATAATTATTCCTTTAACTTGGCATTATACAATAATATTTTTGTATTCTTGACTATATGTATTCAACCTTGGCCAATAATGATTTCAAGAAATGTCATTGCAAATGTCATTTGACTTCAAAGGCGATGATGAAATGATGTAAAAGCTACAGAGTCTTCCCTCAAAGCGTTTCGGAATCCTTCTGTGATCGATTTCAGACGTCAAATGAAAGGCGACCGAGGCAAAATCAAA
The DNA here is from genome assembly GCA_039081455.1 of Macrobrachium rosenbergii. Classification (NCBI taxonomy): domain Eukaryota; kingdom Metazoa; phylum Arthropoda; class Malacostraca; order Decapoda; family Palaemonidae; genus Macrobrachium; species Macrobrachium rosenbergii. The sequence continues at coordinate 61,051,699 of JANJGK010000008.1, forward strand.
TTACGTCACAGGCGGAAAATTTATATGCTGTGTTCTTTTCCTTTAAACTTTCTCCTGTGAGAGTTGCATACATACATTGTATATATATATATATATATATATATATATATATATATATATATATATATATATATATATATATATATATATATATATATATATATATATATATATATATATATATATACATATATATATATATATATATATATATATATATATATATATATATATATATATATATATATATATATATATATTTATTTATATATAAAATGTATGCATGCAACTTTCACAGGAGAAAGTTTAAAGGAAAAGAACACACCGTATAAATTTTCCGCTTATAACGTAACTTGATTTTGCCTCGGTCGCCTTTCATTTCACGTCTGAAATCTACCACTTCCAGTACGATGCCCCCACCCCATGCCACTTTCTTTCATCCTCACCACAAGCCAATCAGAAGGTCGAGATCTTAATTGCTCTAGACAGAAATTAAAGGGTTTTAAAAAAAAAGTGGTGATGTTGTAGACTTAATCCTGCACTTTTTTGCATCTTTCGATTTTTTTTGCCCTTCCCTCTATTTTTTGGATTTTCTTACACATATGACTAATATTTAATCTCTGATATTAAAGATTTAATGATGCATTCCAGAACTTTCTGAATGCTTTTTAATTGTCTTACTTTGTTATAATTTAGGACCTTTATTCTCGATTTGGTTGTGCTCATGAAAAATAATTTGTTGCTCTCCTTGTTAATGATTTTGTGCCTAATTTATCCGAAAGTGAAAAAATCATAAGAGAATATTAATGAAGACACTCTCTGTCGGTTATGTTTTTCTCAAGTTGCCAGTCTTAAATAAATACAAGAACTGGATTTTTTTTTTATGTCCATCATCATATCTCTTGTAATAACTGAATGACTGTCTCAGATTGACATGCATGTTTAATGTTTAATGCCGTAGAGAAATAGACAATAGAGATTTGGAGTTTTTATTAGCATCCCCACAAAACAGTAATCACTGACATGTGTGCTTATCAGTAGTTAACCGATGAAGAGGGAGACATGGACGCTCTGTTGACTGAATTTTTCATTTCTGCAAACTTTTTGACAAAATTTGAATCCTGAGTCACTAGTGTTACTTTTTCTTTTCAAGTGCAACATGGTTTATAGGACGTTCCAAGAGACAAATAATCAAATATGATAATCAAATATGGCAAATATTTTGATCACCAAATGAGTACAGATATGGAGGAGGCATTAGGAATAACTCTTAAACCAGCAGTTTCTTATAAAAGGTCTTTATGAAATTACACAGGGTAGAATATGGTATTAATTGACCTGACAGATGTAGGCTGATTCTCTGTAACTGTCAGAGGACAATAAATACAGTTTCAGTAATGAAATAAATATTAATATGTATATGAAAGATATAGTAATCATATTAATGGTGAA
>JANJGK010000008.1:61058150-61078150 GCA_039081455.1 Macrobrachium rosenbergii
CAATGGCATATTAAAAAGCGGTATACAGCTGTATCTAGTATTACGTCAGTAAGTAATTTTAGCTTCCTATATAGAATCACTGATTATTATTGTAGATGATTAACAGTAAATTATCTAAATATGACCTAGATACTTAAAACAGACGAAGTAATTCTATATATGTTTATGATGGAGGTTAAAGAAATATGAAAGTCAACTGTTTGTAGTGTATAAAGATGTCACTGTTACTTTCCCGCTTTTGTAACTCCCGGTTGAATGTTACGCTTGCATGTAATAACAGCAGTAAGAAGCTTTTCTAGATAGGATGTACTGTTACAGGACGCTGAAGCCCTGAAAGACCTTTCAATACAGTGCTTCCTTTCATCTTCCCCATTCATACACATAACACACACATACACACACACACACACACACACACACACACACACACACACACACACATATATATATATATATATATATATATATATATATATATATATATATATATATATATACAGTTAGTTAGTGAAAACTTTTGAAAATATATAAAAAGTTTGTTCCGCAAATATTCACCAGTGCTGCGTTTATTTGCACTGGTTTGTCACCATAACGATTTTTTTTATACATGCGCTTGTGAGCTGTGGATTTCAAATATTACATAGCCACATGACTGACGACGATTTAGAAAACATTGGACTTTTATTGGGGAGGTCAATTAAGTGGTGGGGTGAAAATGATAACATTTTACAGCAGTTGATCAGAAATTTTACTTAAATAAAATCTCTACGGATTTTTTACTATTCAGGTATCTATTTATCAAATATTTATATTTTCTAATAGATAGTCCTCTACAGTAGCTTATTCAAAAATATTTTATCGATGTTTTACGACCATTTTCTTTCTTTTTTACGAGGAACAATTAAGTGACTAAAATAAAAAATAATTCTGTATATATTCACATCTTCCTCACATCTGCGACACTATTCTACTTAAAGTGGAACCTACACGTCAAAAAAATAAAGATGTTTTAATCAAACATCCTAAAATAAAAATAGAGGAGCCATCTCTTGAGTAGACTTATATTTCATTTCAGGGATGGTTGCATTATCACGGTGATATTTCTTAATATCAAAATAGAAACTCAAAACTGTATCTGGAAATTTCGTAGTCCCTCTGAAATGGTGAATTACTTCGTTGGAGGATACTGAAACCGTCAGAGGTGGGCCTAACGAGTATTTTCTTCCTCTTTCCCTCTATGCAGCAGTGGGGGATTATTCCTGGGCACAGTTATTAGAATTCAGTAAAGAGAATAAAAAAAACCTTAAATGAAATTGGGTAACTTGAGTTATGAGAAAAATGTGTACCTCGAGGTTCCAATACAAAGGGAGAGAACATAAAAATATCTGTCAAAAGAAATAAATCTGAGAAAATTTAGAAATTTCTAAGTAGGGTATTTCTCAGAAGGAAATGAGATAGATAATATCTTCTGAAATATAGCCCAGAAATCTGTAAGACGTCAAGCCTAACAGTTATCATCATGTTAAGGCCCATGGTGCCTCAGTTGACCTAAGCAGTGAATTTTGTTCCTGGCAGTTATTTACCTGACTTATGTAGATCACAATCAGGTCAGAAAACATCATAAGATAGTAACCTCACCTCAAAATTATTAGCTGAGCAATACGATGGTAACACCCTCTGGAGGCAGAAATGATAAAAAAATAAAAAGCAAAAAATTCGCCGATTTTTGTTTGGAGCAACCGAGTTTTTTGTATGATCCGCGGCACATGAAGGTTTCAGACACGGCCCGGTGGTGACCTATCCTATACCATTGCCAGACGCATGATTATGGCCAACTTTAACGTTAAATAAAATTTCAAAAACTACTAAGGCTAGAGGGCTGCAATTTGGTATCTTTGATGGTTGGAGGGTGGATGCCCAACATAACAATTTGCAGCCCTCTAGCCTCAATAGTTTTTAAGATCTGAGGGAGGACAGAAAAAGTGCTGACGGACAGACAAAGCAATCTCAATAGTTTTCTTTTACAGAAAACTAATAATCACAGAAGAAATAAAAGCCAATCTACTGTTTTAAAATCCTCAGCGATTCAACGTCACTGTTGAATTTTGTGAGAATTACCCCTCCGACAAGGCGGTTACGTCTTGGGTTCTGCTTATTAGACCGTAGTTGGGTCTCGTGGCTGGCGCAACGAGGTCTTAGCAGAGATGATTTTCATTAGCGGAGAGTGGATTGGTGTGCCTTGGAGTATGTCTGCGGTTTCCAAAAGCTCTTTTTAAGTCAATTAGTTCTTCAGTTTTGAAGAACCGATGAAATTATTGTTTTTCAGTCATCTTTTTTCTAACAATCGGTTTACAGAATAAATAACGAAATTAAAATAATTGTAATTTGTTTACTTGATATTGTAGTATATAAATGCTCGTTACATTTGGAAAATTATATTAAGAAAAGGAAATTTCACATGAACACGTGGGTTTGGTAATGGAAATTTTCATCATACAAACATTTGCATCATCATTTTGATATTTTTTTTTTACATTATTCCCAAGAGTTTAACTTCCATTCATAAAGGTAAACAAAAAGATTCACTTTCAAAAGAACAATAATTTCGGAATGATACTCCCTTTAAAATTGAACATAATAAAGTAACCATGTTCCTATAGGAATTACATACCAATGCTCAGCCATTCTTAATTAAGTACACTCATATTCACTCACCCTCTAGCTCTCTCTCACTCGGACATCTCCACACACCCACACACAAACATACATACCTACTCGTACATTATATATATATATATATATATATATATATATATATATATATATATATATATATATATATATATATATATATATATATATATATATATATATATATATATCTGGTATGAACAAAATTATAGGTGCGCGAGACGAATGGGTGATACTCACTGTTTTTGAGTCAAGGGTAAATTAAGATCGTAAGGTAAGATTCTACCCACTTACCATAAAAAGCATAATTCTTTGGTTCACTGTCGGTCACATTACATGCATACATACATCATATACTGTCTATATGTTAGTGTATGTGAGTGAATTTGTATGTGAGTATGTGCATCTATGTATGTAGATAAAAAAATCACATTGTACACCCGGTCGTAAACAGGTGGATATGGCGAACTGAAAAATATGTTTACTTCTTTATACTGTGCAGTATATTTCATATGGAATACCCAATTAATTTTAAGCAAAAGTAAATACATGACTATCACCTTATTTCTGAAAAAGAAATTTAAAAAATATGAAATACATGAAATTTTATTTCCAGAAACATCTGTGATTCTCATGATCCTGCCCAGTTTAAGGATCAAAAGTAGTAACCGATTACTGATGACGAAGTAATTTGCTGTAACAAGAGAGTCAGTCGAACCTCCTCTTAGGAGACGTTAAATTAACCATTGCGTAATTACTTGTGATTGAGTTGATTATAGTATCATGTTCCCTCCAATTAACCTTCCTGTGTCCGTGAGCCATTAGCAGTCGATGCCGTCCGTGGTGTGAACCCAATCCCAATTGAAATGTCTTACCGAGTCGTAGTGCTTAGAGGACGCGTCAAAACTAATTCCAGTTTCGTTCAAGTGCAGACACACGATGGAACGTTACGTAAACTAAATTATCCGTTTTAGTTTTCTGTAGAAGAAAGCTATTGTGCCGGCTTTGTCTCCCCGTCCGCCCTCAGATCTTAAGAACTACTGAGGCTAGAGGGCTGTAAATTGGTATGTTGATCATCCACCCTCCAATCATCAAACATACCAAATTGCAGCCCTCTACCCTAAGTGGTTTTTATTTTATTTAAGGTTTAAGTTAACCATAATCTTGTATCTAGCAACGATATAGGACAGACCACCACCGGGCCGTGGTTAAAGATTCATGGGCCGCGGCTCATACAGCATTATACCGAGACCACCGATAGATAGATATATTTTCGGTGGCCTTGATTATACGCTGTACAGAAAACTCGATTGCGCTGAAGAAACCCAAGAGCATTTTTTACTTGTTTATCTATAAAAAAAAGACTAATTACTCACGGCATAGAAATATCATTTGAACTCGTACCATTCCTAGTATACTGAACCAGGTAAAAAATTGTATTTACATAAATGTTGTTATCCTTTTTCCACTCTTGATAAAAATGATTAATTAATGATTAGTACTTTAAGGCTACAGCAGCTAAGCTTCGTTTCATTTATCGTTTTGCTCATCAAAATGTTTGGCATAAAACGCATATAATCTTAATTTGTAATATATGTTCTTACAAAGAGCAACGAAGACATATGGTGTAAGTATTCACATAAATTAAAGAAAATTAATTTATCAGTTTTCTGGACTCGTATGAATTCGAGTTAGATGTGTTTTTTTTTTTTTTGAGACTTGTCATATTCTGCTCTTATTTTTTTCTTATATAAAGTTTCAGGAAAATATTATATTTTCGTATCAACTTATTACTCCTCCAGAATTCCAATTTATTATTATTCCGGTCTGCATATAGAATCCACCAGTATAAACATGGCTAAACGTAATCCATTTTCCATCGCAAATCTCCGGGAAAAGAATTTTGCCGATGACAAGTACCTTCAGCTATCGGTGAATTAATGAATGCCCTGTGGCAGATCATTTCCTAGTCTGAAAATTTATCTGCCTGCTCCTGAAATACGGGGGTCTTCGTCTTTCTGCTGCCAAGCGTTTGGAGATATGTAGGTAATACAATGCTTGCAATTTACATTTCAATATACATTACGTTGATCGAGAATCGGGCTCTGTTCGATACCTTCTCTGTACGAATATTATAATGTCGATGTGATTTTGCGAACAGTTTACAACTCACTAATATAAAATTTCCGTTTCATTCCTTAGAATAAACGATTAAATAACGCAGACTACACAAGCACAGATAAATCTGTGCACCTATATATATATATATATATATATATATATATATATATATATATATATATATATATATATATATATATATATATATATATATATATATATATATATATATATATATGTTGATGTTATATTCTAATGAAAGATATAAAGCAGAAATTATAGTGATAAACTGCTTACTTATAACGGGTTTGATAAGAATTTATACGCCAAGAAATATTATGATACTTGAATCTCAAAAGGGCTAATGTTGTTGAGAGCATGCATTAGAGAACCGTGAGATGGATAGGCCTTTTGTACAGAATGGGGGATGGTAGGTCTATGAAGAGAACAAGCAGGTCATATACTCTGGGACGAAGAGGACACGAGGCATAAAAGAAGTATTCGACAGGGTGAATGTTCACATATAAGAAGTGAGAGAGTGCGTGCAAGAGTGAAGTGAACGACTCTGTGTGTGTGTGTGTGTGTGTGTGTGTGTGTGTGTGTGTGTGTGTGTGTGTGTGTGTGTGTGTGTGTGTGTGTAGGGGGTTTGGGTATCTGCTGGTCAGCATCCTACTGGGTATGAGTAGAATGTGTCTAGTAACGTTTTCATATGTTATTCATTCTAATTTCTGTAGGTTATTGTAGCATAGGGCTGAAACTTTTTCTTTCTTGGGAGCCACGATAAAATAGGAAACGATATATATATATATATATATATATATATATATATATATATATATATATATATATATATATATATATGTGTGTGTGTGTGTGTGTGTGTGTGTGTGTGTGTATGTATGTATATATATAAATATATATATATATATATATATATATATATATATATATATATATATATATATATATATATATATATATATATATATATATATATATATATATATATATATATATATATATATATATATATATATATATATATTATATGCATTATGCAGCTCACGATCAGATGTCTTTTGTTAAAAATGACATGTGTGTCTAAGTATGATAAGAATGCTGTGCATAACTTATCAATAAAAAAATTGAAGCATAAGTCATCTTGGTCTAATATTTTTTTTCTATTATTTAGCAGTGGGAAAAATAATTAATAAAAAAATGTATCTGAATATTTTGTCAGCCTACTTACTTCTTTCCCTATTAGATCAAAACTTATTCCACAGTACGTAAGCGTCTTCTGTTCCAGCAGTCATTTCCTGATAATCTGCATAAATTCCTTCATGTACTGTAGGCTATGTATAAAAATTAATTCCAAGCATATTTGACGGAATATTTCAATAATATTTCATATTGACCGAGATAAAAAGATGTTTTTTTTATGCTTTGAAGTACTAGAAGAACGGTTTAAGATAAGATATTGCAATTACAAAAAATCAGATTAGAGCAATAAAATACTCTCTTTTCTGTTTTCCTTCTAACAGATTTATCGTTGCTTCAACAGTGTGCATGTATAAAGTAACGATAAATATCCATACGAATAATATATAAAAAAAATATATATTACCAGTAAATATCAACCGTAACGAGAGCGAAGGAGGCGATCGAGAGTTACTGACGGTTGATTCGTCAAGAACGTTAATGGAATGGGACTATAGAATGGAAGTTTCTGGGTGATTGTTTCGATTTACGGGGAACATGAAAATTTTAAGTGTTATTTATTAAACAGTTTCATGTTATTGGACTTCGGTCATGTATATGTTTGTGTAAATACACACGCACACACACACACACAAACATATATATATATATATATATATATATATATATATATATATATATATATATATATATATATATATATATATATATATATATATATATATATATATATATATATATATATATATATATATTCGTTAAAAACAATTGCTTCAGTGGTATCAATAAGTTTCTTGCTTGTATCTTCATGCCGACGGAGTTTTTTCCGATTCTCGTTCGTCAGTTTCCTGGTAAAAAATACTCAGACTTCCTTCTTCCATTTATTGGTTTTTGTCGCGACAGCTGTTCGCCTTTATGGCATTATCAAGCGACTACTGACTTGCAATGCGGCCTTTCGACCTTTTATATCATCGTGTGGGGAGAATGACCTTGAAGTCTGTGTACTGGTTGGTCAAGGGATTAACAGCTTAACCATTTCAGTGCGTTGTTTTGGGTACAAAGAACATGTATGACAACAAAAGTGAAAGTTTAAACATGTGGTTAAATAAATATTCAAAATATAATACCATGCACTAGTGTTTCCTTAAATATGTGTTGAAAATTTAGCATAATCCTACATGTTAGTTTGCAAATTCATAAAATAAGGTACAAGAATAAATAATAATTTATATTGTATGTAAAGGTACAAATAAACAAATGTCTGTGTATACATAAATGTGTATAATATTAAGTTTGAGCGTATGTGTGCGTCCAAATGGTCTACGCTGATTAACGGCTGGAAGTTCGTGTTGGGCGGGGCCTCAGAGACTTGAGCAAGCAACCCCAAAAGCCCCTTACCACAAAATAGGCCTCAGAATCTACAGTAAGCCCAACCTTGTATCAGCCCTAATAATAAAGAACAGCACCGCTCCGGGGGGACCGAAGAGGTGCACGAACGTAGTTTACAAATTCATTTGTCCAGAGGAGATGTGTAAATCTCACAGCCAAAACTACATCGGGCGCACTACAACGACCCTTCGGAGACGTCTACTGGCTCATAGAAATCAGGGGGCCATTCATCAACATTACATAGATGTTCACGACAGGAAGCCATCTCTACAAGAGCTGATAGAAAGCACCCAGGTCGTGCACAAAGAGGATAACTGTGGTCGTCTCTCAATAGCCGAAGCGGTAAGCATAGCTATAAAGAAACCGACCCTGAATATTCAACAAGAGTCGGACCATATACTCCCCTTCAGCAGGAGAAGGAATGCACGAGCCAACAGGGACCAGACAGCACGCCCCGAACCACCAGATACATCGCGCCCCTTTCAGGACACGAGAGCTTTCCAGCAAAGGCCAAGTAACGTGCTTGCTCAAGTTGCTGAGGCCCCGCCAAACACGAACCTCCAGCCGTTAATCAGCGTAGGCCATTTGAAGCACACATACACTCAAACTTAACATTATATACATTTATGTATGAACAGACATTTGTTTATTTGTACCTTTACACATGCTATAAAATATTATTTATTCATGTACGTTATTTTGTGTATTTGAAAACTAACATGTAAGATTATACTAAATTTTAAACACATATATAAGGAAACACTAGTGCACGGTATTATATTTTGAATATTTATTTAACCACATTTTAAACTTTCACTTTTGTTGTCATACATGTTCTTTGTACCCAAAACAACGCCCTGAAATGTTTAAGCTACTAATCCCTTGACCAACCAGTACCCAGGCCTCAGGGTCATTCTCCCCACACGATGATATAAAAGGTCTAAAGGCCGCATTGTAAGTCAGCAGTCGCTTGATAATGCCATAGAGGCGAAACAGCTGTCGCGACAAAAATCAATAAATGGGATAAGGAAGTCTGCGCATTTTTCACCGGAAATTGACGAACGAGAATTGGAAAAAAAAAAAAAAACTCCGTCGGTATGAAGATACATGCAAGAATGCTTTTAATGAAAATTGTATGAGAGAAAAAATATGCCCTGAAAGTATATATATATATATATATATATATATATATATATATATATATATATATATATATATATATATATATATATATATATATATATATATATATATATATATATATATATATATATATATATATATATATATATATATATATATATATATATATATATATATATATATATATATATATATATATAACGACGTATTTACACAAACATATACACGACCGGAATCCCATAACATGAAACTGTTTAATACATAACACTTAAAATTTCCATGTGCCCAGTAAATCGAAACAATCACCCATAAACTTCCATTCTATAGTCCCATTCCATTAATCTTCTTGACAAATCAACCGTCCGTAAATCTCGATCCCCTCCTTCGCTCTCATTAGGGTTGATATTTAATGGTAATAATTTTTGTCCAGTTATTATTCCTATGGATATTTTTTCGTTACTTTATACATATACACTGTTGAAGCCAAGATAAATCTGTTAGAAGGAAAATCGATAAGATAACATTTTATTGCTCTAATTTGATTTTTGTAATTGCAATATCTTATCTTAAACCGTTCTTCTAGTACTTCAAAGTATAAAAGAAAAATATTTTTATTCCGGTGAATATGAAATATTATTGAAATATTCCGTCAATTTTTTATACGTAACGTATATGGAGGAATTTATGCAGAATATCAGGAAATGACTGCTGGAACAGAAGAAGCTTACATACTGTGGAACAAGTTTTGATCTAATAGGGAAAGAAAAGATTAGACTGACAAGATATTTCGAGACATTTTTTTTATTAAACATTGTTAACCACTACTAATTAATAGAAATAAAAAAAAATATTAGCCCAAGATGACCTATGCTTCATTTTTTTTTATTAATAAACTATAGATAACAATACTTATCATACTTAGAGACATATGAGCTGCAAAATGCAAAAATAGGTATTTTCAAATGTTAAGAAACGTTAATGAAGCCCCTTTTAGTTAGAAAGTTATAAAAAAAATTATCAATGAGAAAAAGTGACTGAAAATAAAACAGTTGGAAAAATAACTGTTTCCACTGGAAAGCACGTTTCGCCATCAGCAAAAGCTACAACGCCATAATCTCTCCCCTCCGGGCCTTGTTGCCAGTCAATGACTTCCTGTCAGAGTGCCCCACAGTGCCGAATTATTACCCCCATAAAATCAATGGAACCTAAAAGGGATTTTTCTGTCGCTCTCGCTTTTATTACAATTTTCTGATACATTTAAGGATCGATCTGTAATTTAGCTCTCATGGTCTAGTTTTCTTGGCCGTATATAACTCACCATACTCAGTTGTTTCCTTATTATAACAGAAGGTCTTCGTCCACCCGCACATGTATACATACATAATAGGCAAACACACACACGTGTATATATATGTGTGAGTGTGTGGTGTTTGTGTATGTGTGTACTTAAAATGCATGTATACATGCACGGGCGGACAGAGGCATTTCCGTTACAGTAAGGAACCAACTTAGCAAGGTGAATGATGAAAAATAGACCATGAAAATATATAAATATATATATATATATATATATATATATATATATATATATATATATATATATATATATATATATATATATATATATATATATATATATATATATATATATATATATATATATATATATATATTGTTACGTGTGAGGGTCTTGGTTGATCATGTATTATTCAATTTACGTAATTTTTACGGCCCTGCAAACCAAGATTACACGTAACCTGCCACTTGAAGCCAAAAGTTAACCTCAAAGACAGTCGTTAATTAGCCAAAGGTCGCCAGTTAAGGGTAATTAACCTTAACAAGAATATTTGAGATGAATTTGATTTTAAACGCAACAGTTCTTCCAAACATTCGGACGTGAGGCATACAAAAGCATCGAGATTTAACCTGATTTTGCTTACCCTAAATCCTAGGTATTTTACTGGAATAATGGGGTTGAAGCTAACAATATAATAATTAGGCTTAATCTAGACTTCGTAAACACATATACAGTAAGTGGGGGATGAAGGAGGAAACAAAAGAAATGCGAAATACAGAAAAAAGATAAAAGAATAGGCGAAGTTTTGAACAAAAAAGCGACTTTACCTTAGGACGAACGTTGTGCGCACCAACACCGCCGAGAGGGGTCTTCGCAATTGCTTCTTCACTTCACTTATAGAATAATAGACAAAGAAAGGGAGAAGAGGCCCCGCCGGACATGTGGTCTCTCCAAATGCTCCAGTCTCTCTGAAGTTCCCTGACCGGCCTAGGTCAGAACAGTCACACCAGGCGTCCACGTTCTTGTTTTCAAAACATTCGCCAAGAGACAGGTAGAAAGGAAAAAGGACCTTAGGACCACCTATTCTTAAGGCTGATAGGGAAATTTTCCTATAGGGTGGAAGGCCTAACTTACCTATCCCGTTCTCCAACGGACGTTAAGGTTTGAACTGAAGACGCTCCTATATAGACAACGTCTTTTCCCGGTCTCAGTCAGGTTGATATTTTTACAATCAAAAGTTACGAGGGCGAACAGCAGTAATATTTATAAAAGCTCCCCCCCTTAAGAGGGCCTTCACTCCCTTTTCGGGCGTGAAGGTCTGTACTAAGCAAGCTGTTCGCCTCTATTAGGTTACTCTTCTTCCCCTGAGCAGATTAGTCCTGGTTAGCCTACCTAGCTACAGAACTACCTAACCCTAGATAGGATATGAGCTATAATCACTACTTTACCTAATTCTAGCAGTACTAGAAGGTGCTTACGGTTATTATAGGCTACCTCCTACAATCATGATGTGTTTTAGACCTAGTCTAGTGGTACATTCTATGATATTCCCTAGCCTAACCTATCCTAACCCAACCGTAGCACCAACATAAGAGTTAATATTCTAACTAAATTACAACATGGTTTATGTTTAACACAATTAAAATTTACTAGTTAATTCATGAGGGTTGCCTCATATGATAAATGGGTGCCTCACTGAGGTCTTAGGCCATGCGTGTCACGAGCATCGTGGCTCGTTTCACAATAGTTAAGATTACTGAAATCAGTTAGGCTACTTACATGATTACTGCGGCTCGGTGGTAAGTGGAAAGAACAAGGCTACTAAATTGATGTACCATACTTTAAGGCGGCCTAGGCTAGGTACAAATAAAAGGAAGAGATCACACTGGCTACCTTCTCTGGGCAAGGGGCCAGGATCACTCTTAGATGTTAGGGCACTGTGCCGAGAGGGCACTAGTGCCAGGATGAGCGTATAGCTTCGCAACTACCGGGCTCTCTTCCGCCCCTTCTTCTTCTTCTTCGGGTTCCTCCAAGGCCTGTCAGTAGCTGGCCTAGCAGGTGATGAGAGCACCGACTCCGGGGACAGGCCAGAAGGGCTAGCGGGCGCGACGTCAGGGGCAACTGCAAAAGCTGCGGGAGGACTCCCTACTCCAGCTGCTGCGACAACCGGAGCGAGAGCGATCTCGACTTCTGCGTCCGAGGATGCCAGTTCCTGGTCTTCCAAGGAAAGGGTACCATTTCGATCCTCCAGGGGTTCATCCCCTGGAATCAAATTTTGCAAAGAAGAAGGTTCGGGTGCTGGAGGCTCTCCAGTCGCAATGATCAGCTGCATGGGGAATCCTAAATCTCCCGGAGGGGGATTCGCCTCATGATTTAGACCCGGCATAGGGGCCTTTTCCATTGGTAGCTCAACGCCCGGGACGGACAGAGTCTGGCACTGCTCAGTGCTCGCAAGTGGCACTGGCAGCAGTTGAGGGTCAGGCATGCCTGACAAGGGGTCCGGAGGTGCAATACCTCTCGGACGACTTGGGTTTGGCTGCGGCAGAGATTCCTGCCCCAGCAGGAGATCGTAGCCTCTCCTAGAGTTTTGTTCGGGGGCGTCCGCTGGGCGTTGCTTGCTTGGGCAGCCCTCCCAATTTGTGGAGTGGTCTGCCCGCTTGCACGTCCTGCAGCGGTACTGCTCCTCCTGAATCTCTCTTCGCGGAGGGGGAGGACCTCTTGGTGGGCCAGCCCTTCACGATTGGAGAGGGCTAGGCCTGAAATAGGTTGGGTGGCTCCCCTTCCGCGGACCACTTTGGTGGGCGGAAGGTGGAGGTTTGTCATTGTTGGGAGTTACAACTGGGGCCTCCGTGGAGGAGGTAACGTGGCTGCGGAGTGGCGTTGGTAACGGGCTTCCGCAGAGAAGATCCCGACCCAACAAGAAGACCACTCCGGGCCGAATTCCACCTACCACGCCAAGGCGGTGGGGTAGCGTACCCCAAGGCGTCGTAACCTGGAGTTGGACCGTGGGAACGGTGATGGTGTGGCCCTCTATCCACTTCATTTCCCACCGCGTTTCTTCGTCAACCACAGCACCGGCTGGCACTTGGGCCCTGGCGATCAGGCTAATATCTGCCGCAGTGTCTACTGTGACCGGAAGGGTCACAGGCAGGCTAGTGCTCTGAAGAGGGGCCACCGAGATGAACTGGGTTTCCAGTCTCTCGGGGTACAGGATCCGGTGCGGACCAGCAGCAGAAAATGAAGTGCTGATTAGGTTGACAAATTTGGTGGTGGGGACATGATGTGGACAGGCCGGAGATCCAGCATTGTAGTGGCTAGCAGCCCCACAGGATTTGCACGGGCCCTTTGGATGGGCTCGGTGGCCTGCAGTAACTGTTGGAGGAGAGGGCTGAGCGGATGAATCGGTAGCGGAGTTCTGGCTGGTAGGGTTAGGCTGCTTATTAGTGCCGAGTTTGTATCGGCACTCAGCTTCAGCGTGGCCCCCCTTCTTGCAATAGTTGCACAGGGTCTTGCTAGGTAGTCCATTCTTCGGGCGAGTGGAGTTCGAGAGGTAGGCCGGAGGGATGATTCGCTTCTGAGAGGTGCTATGCGACTGATTGAAAGTTTCCCACGAATCAGCCATGCGACAAGCTTCCATAAGTGTGGAGGGCTGTTTATTGTTAAGATATACCACAAGGGGCCCTGGCACACATTGGAAAAGGTCTTCTAGCATGGTCCGATTGAAGAGATCCTCAAACGTCGTGCAGGCCAAGGAGTCGAACCAGCGCGTACCGGACTGGGTTTTGTGACATGCCCATTCCGTCCAAGACCAGCCGACTTCCTTGGCAAGACCTCGGAACCGTTGTCTCCATTTTTCTGGGGTTATCTCGTAGGCCTTTGTAATGACTCTACGAACTTCTGCCATGTTACCTCTCTGGCTCTTCTCCAGTGAGCGAAGCGCTGCCTTGGCTTTTCCCTACATATGCTTGGCTAGTATTAAGGCTCTCTCCGTCTCCGTGGTGCTGTAGTTATCGAAAAGAGCCTCGATCTCCTCCAGCCATGCTTCTGGTTCGTCCTCAATCCACTTGGGGACTAGGGAATTGATGCTCGAAATTGGAGCGTTTGATGCAGCAGGTGTAGGACTGGAGGCTTGATGGCTAGCCATAGCTTCGGCATTCTCCATTTTGGCTCTTTCCAGCTCGAGCTCTTTCTCCTTGCAGGCTAGCTCACTTTCCTTGCAGGCTAACTCATGCCGTCTTCTTCTTTCTTCTCTTTCCTCTTCTAATTGCCTTTGCTCGGCTTCATACGCCCTTCGTTCTTCTTCATACTTCCTCTGCTCGGCTTCATACTTCCTCTGCTCGAGTCTTTCTTCCTTCTCCCGCTTGGCCAAGTCGTCCACTTGCTCCTTAACCCAGGTGGTAAGTTCCGAGCCGGTGAGACCTGCCGCCATCCCCAGCCCCAGGAAAGTTTTATAATGCTCTGCTGCCATGGTTCTGGTGGGGAAGGGCGTCTAACCGGGTCGACTGGGCGTACTTGGGCAGCGAGGAAGTGTCTCTTCAATGACGTGGCACCCTTTCAAAAGGTGGCACTGTAGTTTGGGTGTGCCGTGTACAGGTCACACTGGTGGCACTCAGTATCCCTAGGCACTGGTGCAGGTTAGGTCCCAGAAGAACTTTCTCTTCTGTGTTCCCTTTTGTTTTTGTTTTATTTATTTTTCTGGATGCTTGCTTGGTGGCACTTATGGTGCCAATGTGTTCCTAGGGACCCTCTACTGGAGTCCAACTAGGCTATATGGGAGGAAAGGCACTCAACACCCCCTGCAGAGTGCAGCAATCTAATGAGAGAGAAAGGGAAGGTAAAAGAGAGAGAGAGAGAAGTAAGCTATTCAAGTGATGACAGTGCTGCAAATTATTGGCACTGTGGAATAAAGTGAATTTGGGTTTTTTTTTTTTTCTTTAAAGATCCTCGTGAGTGGCTGGTCCCAGTACCGGCCCAGTGCTGGCCCCTTCTTCTTTCAGAGGGTGAAAACTACTGTTTGCTTCGGTCTGGATAGCAGGCCTCACTCGTGACCGACAGTTTATCACTGCATTGTAATTACTCTTAACTTGTCCTCATCTATTGTGGGACAGAGGTGTTTCTTTTATTTGGTTTATTGTATTCGAATTAATTAGCCTAGTGTCGGCCGTTCTTTCTTTGAAGAGGGTCACGTACACTTAGGTTAGGAATGCTTACTTGAATGACGAGAGAGAGAGAGAGAGAGAGAGAGAGAGAGAGAGAGAGAGAGAGAGAGAGAGAGAGAGAGAGAGATTTTCAATCAGCTAATTTCTTGCTGCTTGAGAACATGTAAAGCAAAGATCTTATAAATGCACAATGGCATGGATCTTAATAAAATCAGATAGATGCGTCGTCTTGACTTCCTTAGGGATGGCTTTATTATCTTAATTTTCCTGGGAGCCGACATCACAAAAGTTTATCATAAAATTTTAAATTCTCTTTATGTGATTTTTATAGCAGGTATTCGTATAGGAACTTGTTATGGTACTCCTAACTAAGGCCTATCTTTCCCTGCCTAAATTGTCTTTTGGTTTTGTCTAGCTAAGATATTGCGGGGTGGGTTTACTACGAAAAGCAAAAAAAAAAAAAATTTATGCCCCAAGAGTGGCGGGGAGCAGAGTCGAGGTCACAATAACAAGGTCTTTAAGATGGCGGCCAAGTCCCGTTAGGCCTAAATTTCAAAACCTTGGGCGGCGCGACAACATCAAATGGCGGTTCTCTCACAAACAGCTCGAACAATTTCAAAACAACCGCGCGAACACGGCGAAGGAATCCAAAATGGCGGGTATTTCCTTTTAGCACCAAATTCAAAAACAACGCATAAAACAAATGCAGGTATCCAGATTTTACTTTAAATATACCAATCATCCATAGCGTTTTACGTTACGGATGGAAAACTAAATTACCAAACAACTTTGTCTTTTGTTATCGTATTCTCGCCCGGACATTAAACAAAAGAATGAAAAGAGAAATGCTAGCCTGCCTGCGTAAATTTACGTTGTTGAACGGTACCTTTATTGTAAAATTACTATTTCAGTTCGTTTGCTACTTCACTGACACGGTTTTGAATGATTCCCGCTATATGCAAACAATAACGATCGGAATTGCCAACGCGATTTCTAAATTACTTTGTGTACATGAAACGGGCTCCGCGATTCGGCCTTTGAATTCGTTACTTGAACGACTTGACTCCCGATCCGAACACGGTAAAATGCCCTTGTCTTAAACGTTATAAATTATGACGCTCTGCTCTCGACGCACCCTTGCCTACCTACGCTAATTCTCGCTACACTTGTTATTATAACTATTCTCTTTACTGCTTATTATTATGCCTGGTTCCTTGTTTGGAAGAATGAAATGGAGTTCGATATCTGACTTTTATTTTTTGGAATTAATGTAATTTAATTTCCTTTTCTCCAGATTCTTTCTCTAAAGTGTACTTTAGATTCTACGCAAGGTCGCCAATGTTACGTGTGAGGGTCTTGGCTGATCATGTATTATTCAATTTACGTAATTTTTACGGCCCTGCAAACCAAGATTACACGTAACCTGCCACTTGAAGCCAAAAGTTAACCTCAAAGACAGTCGTTAATTAGCCAAAGGTCGCCAGTTAAGGGTAATCAACCTTAACAAGAATATTTGAGATGAATTTGATTTTAAACGCAACGGTTCTTCCAAACATTCGGACGCGAGGCATACAAAAAGCATCGAGATTTAACCTGATTTTGCTTACCCTAAATCCTAGGTATTTTACTGGAATAACGGGGTTGAAGCTAACAATATAATAATTTGGCTTACTCTAGACTTCGTAAACACGTATACCCTAAGTGGTGGCTGAAGGAAGAAAACAAAGAAAAAATGTGAAATACAGAAAAGTACTAGTCAATCGACGAAGCTTCAACAAGAATCGGACTTACCGTGAACATCGAGTCGCTGCGCAAACGAGGGACCTCAGGAGTCGTATTCTGGCAGTCTTCCCAATTCACTAATTAAGATAGACGTAGGAGTAAAAGTAATAAAGAACAGAGAGATTCGCGCGGTCACTGAACCAGGGTGACGCTGCGTGCGTGCCCGAACAATATTCTTTGTTCTTTATTACTTTTACTCCTACAGAGTAGGACTGGGTTCCCAGAGAAGGAAGCACTTCACACAGAACCAGCACTTGAGACACTAGTGCCTGTTTTCCTTCCTTTATACTGGTGAAAACTAACCATGGTGACCGGCTGGGCCCCACATGTTCATTGCAAAAACATCTACAGGCCCCATGTACGTTGACCACAATTAGTTAGAAAGCCAGCCCTTTTCCTCTCTGTGAAATTCCTTGGTTTTCCATTCCTCCAAACCTCAATTTTCTTCCTCGAAAAAAGCAACCCCTTTGTTAAGTCATCCAGCTTCAAGCAGCCTGTGAATCGCCCCATGACTTGCTTTGAAATCAACCTACTACAATTCAGTGATAAGTATTCAAATATTCTCTCCATAGTGTAAATTAAGGGCAAGTTAATTTAAGTAACTCAAGTGATCAATTCATCCCAGGTGCGTAGACTCATGGTGCTTTGTTTAGTAACAAGGGAGGTTTCCTTTGCCCCCCGTGCTTGTACTCATGCCGGAATTCTCTTCCAGGAGCCATCATACCCTGCCCAGTTCGCAAACTATGCCAGGATGCACGTTAGTGACTGCCATCCAAATTTCGCAACCATTCCTGGTCGCAGCCTGATCGCAAGAATCCGTTGCCCACACAGAAATCATCTTGATTAACTAATTGCCATTATATTGGAATTTACCCCTTCCAGTGTATTACTGCCTGTGAACTGATGCATTTTAGCGTAACAGAGTCACTTGTTTTAACGGGGATTGCTGTATCTGTGGCCCCTCACATTTACATTGTGTGTCTGTAAATTACTGCATTATTATGTCTGTAAATCATTACATTTTTGGTCTCACATATTTGCCCCATTCTCTGTAAATAAACCTCGTTTGTTTGTAAAAGAATTCTAATTCCAAATCGGCAACCTTAATTATTTACATAAATCAAGGAAGATTCTAAGGTGAGTTCCAGTGGATTTCCTTTTGTTCATAATTGTGGACACCCCTTGGTACCGAAGGCAGTCTATGATAATCAATTGTCTCAATTCCCACCCACATCAAGGACCCAGTTTATGACAATATATATATATATATATATATATATATATATATATATATATATATATATATATATATATATATATATATATATATATATATATATATATATATATATATATATATATATATATATATATATATATATATATATATATATATATATATATATATATATATTTATATATATATATATATATATATATATATATATATATATATATATATATATATATATATATATATATACATATATATATACATATATATATATATATATATATATATATATATATATATATATATATATATATATATGTATATATATATTATATATATATATATATATATATATATATATATATATATATATATATATATATATATATATATATATATATATATATATATATATATTATATATATATATATATATATATATACACATATATTTGTATGTTGTGCGCGTGGGAGTGTTTGAGTGAAGTGTGGACATTAAATGCTAATCCAAGAAAACGGGTTGAAGTTGTTTTGTTGAAGCTTTGGCGTAGTATTTTTAATGTAAGAAGAATTTACAGGTCAAGGTAGAGGAAAGAATCTAATATTTTTTTGGTTTCATCATGTTTAAAGAACGTGGATGATAATTTGGTAAAAGGCTTATATATTTTGAAGGTGTTCAGAGTGAGAAGAGCGTCAATAGGCCAAAGATATTATAAACGCAGGCCCTTAACATGCCGAAATGAGAAAAAGAGGTGCCAACGCTCTGCAAATAAACCCTCTGGGAACTTGCATAAAGTGGCTAATGTTGTGGGCGTTATCTGCTATCTAGCAGTTGAAGTATAAATGTAGCAATGACAGTTGTTCTGTCAACGGTTTATTTTTCAAAACGACAATAAGCATCTCGCAAGTGCCATCAGTACACCTCATTTGGTGCCCTGTAGGCATCAATAACGGGTGTTTGGAAGAATTACTTCGGCCCCTTTTACTTCACCTCCATTCCTACTTCCTCTCTTTAATCTTGCTATTATTTCTTAGTACAACGCAAGGTATTCTTCCAGTTCCAACTGTATACCATTGTACTTCATTTCCTTTGTTTTCTGGGAACTCTACCTTGCTGGCCAAGACCCGTGCCCCCTCTTTTCACTCTCTTAAGCACTGACTGGCGAAATGTGCTCCAGTGCTTTTCTTGTAACCCTAAAATTAAATAAATCCCCAAATTTCCTTGTAAACCCACTCTCAGAACTATCCCTTGTATTATATGACTTCCCTACAAATCCCATCGCTCACACTTTCTTGTTCTATATAATTAAAAACTGAAATCTCAGACATCTCTAAATTAACATCTGATAGATTCCACTCGCCTAGCTTTTACTTAATTCCCTCCATAACATCTTGTTCTCTGAACTTCCTAATCAGCGCCACCGCCCCACCGTATCAAACCACAATCGTTCTGTGTGTGGTCGTGTGTTTTTCCCTCGCTCTTTTATAACATTTATTCTTTAACGTTGATAGCAATGTTTCCATATCAAATTGTTCATTCTCGTCACCCCCTTAGCATTTTCCCAAAACTGGAAAATTTGTATGATCACGTTAAAAAAAAACAACCTTTCAATTCCTGCTCTTTCTATCCTACTTCGTTTCTATTTTATCTCAGCACATTATTCGCCCACTTTCCCTACTCTTTGTACGTTACACTTATTACCTTCTACCAAAATGAATAATTCAATTAGGTTTTAAATGTAATATTCCTATCTCACAAACAGTTAAAAGTAACCTTTTTATGCTTATTTAACGCGTGCAGTGATCATAATGTATACATGAGCATGCAATAATCTTTATTTCGATATTCATCATCTCAGCTTCACCCCAAAACGATAAGTTTGCCTAAGTATGCATCCACAGGACGGTAAACATGTCGTGAAGACACTTCAAAAAATTATCACTTTCACATCACAAACAGGTTGGA
>JANJGK010000008.1:61083150-61088150 GCA_039081455.1 Macrobrachium rosenbergii
TGTGTGTTTTTTTAAATGCACGCCTGTTTCATAAAATGTCAACTCTTGGTATTTGATTAAAACTTTTGTGTGTTTTTAATTAATATAAAGTACTGGGTATCCAAAAAAGGGGGGGGAGGGAGATCTCGGGTCTCTGCCTAACTCTGACTATATATTTTCGGAAATAATTTTATGATCAGCACTATCGAGTCTAGGAACTTAATTTCTAAGTAGATGTATATTAATATACACACAAGCTAGGTTTGCGTTCGTTTATCTTAAATTAATCACAGCCTCTCTTAGAGTTATGGTTATAAATGCTTAAAGGATAAATGCAGTTAAATTAATTAAATTAAGTAATATCATTCAACACTTATCTCACAATGCCCACAGTCAGGGAAAATTCTCTCTATCAATATCATCACAGTTTTTCTAGGTACTTGAATCCATGCGTGATATGTACAATATTAGTTTATATTTTGAGATTGGCGTAATAAGAATATAGGTATCAAATTAACCGTCAAGCGACACCCATCCGGATCAACAGTACCCTTCGTATTCATAGTCCTCGTTTTTATCGTCAGTCGACTGTACTATTGTCGCCATCGCTGCAAAAGAAAAAAAAAAATGGAAAAGAAAACTATTTTGTAGTCCCCGCCTTAAGAGTAGGCGACTTCAGCCAATTCTGACATATCACATCAATGAGAAACATAAAGATAAAATCATGATTTTGACAAAAATCCGTATCTACTTATATTTCGGACATTTTGGAAGTTTTAGCAACTAAGGAGGAATTAACAAGAAGCTGATACATCAGAGCACTCTACTGCTTAGACCCAATAAAAGGCAATGTTGCCCAGAAATACTGATGGGACTATTTGCTAAGTTAGTATTCTGAGAGTGGTGCTGGGAGAGGGTAGTACGTAAACATAAGAAAAGGGGAAAAAAACACTAGAAGTGATGGGATTGTTGACGGGCACCACTGAGAGACCTCATCCGAAATTTAGGAAAGGTTTATCTGAAGTAGATATCAGGACTTCCTCACAACTTGATTTACTTTTTCATAAGGTGTTGTAAATTATCGGTATGAAATGGTAAATATTCAGGTTATCGACATAAAACAGTAAATAATTAACAAGTATGGAAAGCTGCCCTATGGTCACTGAGATGAAACCTTGAAGAGCAACCCAGGTCATTCCCATCTCAACAAATATATAAAACAAACGAAATGTATGATCCATGTGTATGGGTTTTTTGTTTTCGTGAGAAAACAACCAGAAATATTACATGAAAAATATTGTTTTTGCACTGGTTAATAATTTTTTCTATTGACAGTATACCTGCTTTGTTCGAGAGTGAACGAAAAGTCGTTACTTTCGTAACATGACGAATTACTTATTTCAAAGAACTCTCTCTCTCTCTCTCTCTCTCTCTCTCTCTCTCTCTCTCTCTCTCTCTCTCTCTCTCTCTCTCTCTCTCTCTCAAATTAAAATAAAAAATCGTTATTAGACTCGCATCTATTCTAAAAGCAACGTACTAACCAGACAATAGTTGGAGTTAATACCAAAAGAGTTAATACCAAAAGACGAAACAAAGCAGTAAAACTGATCCAAATTTTTTCTATCCATCTGTCAATGTTCTTTAACAATCCAAGAGCAGAGATCAAATGAAAACAGAGTTGTCTGGCTATTTTCCATTGTTCTAAACCGAATCTATTTTTGTCCATCCTTAGTTGACTTTGCCTCTGTTTATATTACACGTTTCCCTATCATGGCACTTCTCTTTGAGCTTTCAATTCCTTTCACTGAAATCGTAACACCAGAGCACTTTTCAATATGTCCTCCAGCTATAACCTTTTGTATTTAGCTTCAAAGGGACACTCCAAATATAGTTGGTCACAGTGTTCCTTAAAAGCCCTTCCCTTTACGGAAAACAAAAAGGTCTTGGGATTTACAAAACGTTTTCCATAATAGTTGACATATTTTTTCAGGCGATGAAATTTCGAGCAGAACATAACTGCAGATTCTGAACAAAAAAACTATTAATACACAAAGAGAACTTTTTTTTTTCTGTAAAATGAATGTATTTGCATGTTATATGTGGGTAATTTCGCGGAGAACTTTTCGAGCAAATATGAGTCACATAATTTATATACGGATAACCTTGATGTTATAGTTTAGTGCCTACATTAGTTTTATGTCATAATAAGATAATACAAATAAAAATGAAATCGATGAAAACGACAAAGCTATGAAACTATTCGATTACTATCCTGTATATCATTTATGCACGTGAGATTCCTCGATAAAGGGCACCGTTATGACGACGTCTGGTGCTGAACCACATATACTGTACATGTCCGCTGATGCATTTAAGGCAGAAAGGTTGATGAAATCATTAAAGAATATGTTTAGTTCTTCGTCTCTCCCAGCGCCCACATGTGAAAGAGAAGAAAGTTTTTTAAGAGTGCTGAAGCTTGGCAATGGTATTTACTTCTCATCAATGAGACCTTTCAACTCTAAACACACACAGTCATACGACGCACGATATTTATTATATATATATATATATATATATATATATATATATATATATATATATATATATATATATATATATATATATATATATATATTTGTGTTTTCCAAAGTGTGTATGCAAATTTATACGAAGCTTTTTCTTTATGACAAGAGAAACATGCTATAACAGCAATTAACAATTGTTTATTGGTCACTGATAAAATTTCTGATACATGCAAGTGAAAAAATAGCTTTACCATTTGTGTCTTGGGCTTAATGGATATTTCTTTATCGTAAGCTAATTTGGCTGAAATTAATAATTTAATTTTGTATTATTATTAACAATTTATTTCCAATATTTTTTTCCTACTTCACTTTCCTCTCAAGATTCTATGTCGCAGAATATCGGTTTCTTATTCTGTTAGGTGATATGATGTAAAACTGCTCGGTACAGATATTCTTATTCATGTATTGTACAGTTTTGGGTCTGTTCGTCTTACAGTATATATGCTGCATTTTTTCATCATGTTTCAAATCTTATTCCAAAATATAGCTTTTATTTTTCGCACACCAAATTTTGGGTCCATGCACCACTTTCACCAATGTCTTGGAGGTGAGAAAACAACAGATTTAATAGAATCTGTTGGATAGTGAAAGAATTTACTTTGCAGGGAAAGCTTTCATGGTCCCAAAATCGATTAATAATGGAACCGAGCTGGGAAGGTCAGGACCCCTGACACATGTCCAGTTCTCCCACACTGAGCAATACACGATACCTTCGAAAATTCACTAACACTGCAGTGTGTAGGCGTCATAACCGAAAGTTTAATGAACATAAATGTCAGAAAGGTAATTAAATATTCTTTGCAATGAATGCTGAGATAAAAGTAATTCTCAAGTATACTTTCTCATGAATGTGCGCATCAATACTTTTCGTTTACAGAGCACGGTAAAACCAAATGAAATATCATTTGGACTACTAGTTCACATAATTAGTGGAATTCTATTTCATGACTGTTTGCATGGAGAGCTTGAAATTTCATTGTAAAAACAATTAAAGCAATACTTCTAGATTCATTTCCTTAATCTAAAATAATGTATGTAGCTGCAAAGCAGAGGAACTTACCCTCAGGAATTAGTCATGGTACCCCAAAAAAAAAGAGTATAAAAAGTTATTTTTTATATAGTTAAATAGAAAAAATATTCAGTGTTTCTTTTTTCGATGCGAGGGAATTTGTACAAACAGAGCAGCGTCATTCTATCAGTGAAGTTTAGCAATGTTTGGTCTGGTCAATACATGAATGCGTGACAACCAAAAATAAACAAATGCAATTGGCTAATAAACCACATGAACATCCAAGGGCTAGCGACCTCATTCCATAAATAACTTCTGAACGGCAGATTTGTAACACTTTATGGCGTCACAACCCGTTTGGGAAGAAAAGATTATGGATATTGCAACTATAAAACTTTTTCCTTGCCCTTCTCTACACATCTTTTAGGAAGAAGTTGTTGACACCCCGCCCTATTAAATCTGTCTACGGACCACATGAGTTGACTAGCTGCCAAGTAGATATTTCAAGGCTTGCACAAAAAAAGAGAAAAAAAGAAAGTAGAATTACAAGATATTGTTCTTAATTACTATTCCTTGAGCCGGCCTAGATACCGATGCTACATGGAGTGGCAAAGTTTCATCAGTGTTACTTTTTCATGGTCTGTACCGATAGGTTAAAAACCTAACTTTAAAAAGAATGCTGAAACTACTATTTATTAATGGAATTCAAGCCTTGCTAACCATAATTCACGTCAAGAAAGGCATCGTAGATTTTGCGGTCCTGAAACCTTGAATACCTTTGTTAGTACTCAAGTACTCTGAGATGACTACTAATAATATACAGTAAGTCTCTATGCACTGGCATCAAGGTTTTAGGTCACTATAGGTAGAAGGGTGATAAAACTTGACCGTCTGTTGAAATCTGACCTCCTTTCAATTAGCAGTAGTAACGTGTGAAAGAGTGTACAAAACCTGGTGGAGACCTCTGGAGTCTTTCAGCATACAGGAGAAATATGCTTTTCATGTTGCTTACGGCAGCATTTATGTTCGTTTAATCTTCCATATGACTCGTAGTAACGTGAGAACAACCCAAAATGATAAAAAAAAAAGAAAAGAAAAGAGAGAAAAGAATATCTATATCACATAAATCACACTTGTCTATCTCCAGTTGGTAATTAATATTTTTAAATGAAATTTCTTGTATGTTAGCCCTATATTATATTCCAACTTGTGGCCAGAGAAGCGTTCGACTTTAACACTTGTAGTTTCCTGTCCTCAGTTATTGTATTCGACAGAGCAATATTCTACAAAATATAAGAAATCGATAAAACTTTCGGTATTAGATCTCTCGATATGATTCGTTTAGAGGGAATATTAGAGCAGAAGGTTTTGTACTGTCAATTTCCTTTCTTCCCTTTTTTCTTTCTGCTGTTATCTTAAATGGCTGC
>JANJGK010000008.1:61090650-61100650 GCA_039081455.1 Macrobrachium rosenbergii
CCATTCCCTTTAGGAGAACGTCGGATTTTTGCAGTTTTCACGTAATTTATTCATGAATTCAACACATTCCGCATTCTTGGTCCCTTTCCCCTATTCTTCATTACTATACGGTGACCAAAACGTTGAGGCTGAGGAATTAAGAGATCCGTTTTGATTTCCTGCGTACAGCGGTTTTGTCGTGATCAGCAGAGACTAGAATAATAGTTGCATATATTCTGCGGTTTCGGTTTCCACTGCCATCATGCTGATGTCAGTCTTGCATTGTGATCACGGATCACCTACTGTTGGTGATCACTGTGCCACTGTTGGTAGTTTGAAATTTAAGGGTGCTTCCTATTTAGTTACTGTTGATATTCTTTTTATATTTGGTCTAATATTTTAAAGGACATTGGTAGAGGTCCTATTTAGTTACAATTGCCAATCGGTATTATTTCGTTTGTTTTCTTTAGTTATCTTTCATTTCCCTCTATATTGCTGTTTTAGGTTACCACACAGCATCGTTTACCAATATCGTTCTTATATTTCTCAGTATGAACACAAGCGCCTTGTTCGGTGTACTTTTTCTTCCTGTTAATCTTCTCTTTCTTTAATGCAATGCATGTAATTAATCTAATTTGTGTTCTGAAAGAAGATGCCATAATTGGAAATTTTGTAGCAAAACTGACATTATTAACAGTGTTTCAGCTGTGTTTTTCTTTCCAAATTAAATTTGGTGAACCACCTACTCCATGTGATGTTCTAAAATTATTTTGGTTTCTTACAATACAAATTCGTGCCATTCTTTCTTAGTGAGTACTTTAGCATTAACTATTTTCTTGAAACTATCATTATTTTAATATGCTATTCTTAAGAAATTCCCTGTAAGGAATGAGGATGCTGTCTCACTTTATAATCCAAATGATATCGGTGGTAAAGAGGTGGCGGAAGTTTCTTGAATTTAGGAGCATCTTCCCTTTCATTTCTAGCATGGAAATCAGAGTTCAGGTCAGTCACGAAAGATATCAGGTGAACTGTTACATACACTATCTATTGACAGATGCTATTAACAGTATAATTATTATTCATAATAGTTGTCTGAAAATTTGCATAGTACACGGAAATAAACAATGTAGTAAAATCCACGAATAAGTAATAAATAATCATATTTTTCGAAATATCAAATAGATGGCCACAAACAGTATCAAGATAATAATATTCATGCCTGAATTAATGAATATATATATATATATATATATATATATATATATATATATATATATATATATATATATATATATATATATATATATATATATATATACATATATGAGTATACACACACACACACACACACACACACACACACACACACATATATATATATATATATATATATATATATATATATATATATATATATATATATATATATATATATATATATATAATTTTGTCTATTTTTACGATCGACTAGGAACATTTTTATCAGCACTGTTGATTTTCGAAGCAAAACCACAGATTTTTGGGGGAGAATAATGGCTTTATATTCCTAAGTATTAATACTTCCATATTAAGAAAAGCCCGAAAAGCTTAATCCTCTATGAAGAATTGCACAGATAATTAACTAAAAAATTATATCAAGCGTACAGACATCAAGTACAATTTGTTGATTTAATATTCGAGACCTTTCCCTACGCATCCAGAAATTTACTATAAACTTTCAGAGGAAACACTCCTTTAATACTTCGTCATCGACAGAAATCGATGATTCCTCGAACCCTCCAAAAGCACCGACTACATTCATGACGTTGAAATGACGTCAAATGACGCCATCGATCATCCCACTCAAAACGTCATCGGTCTTTCTATAAATGCTTCTGAAATCATTGTTCTGGATTTCCTAGATTCTATGACCTGTAAGTTATGAAACTCATATTACCAGGGCCTAATTTGGTATATTTTATGCAAACCGGGAATCTTTTTGTTCTCTTATGACGGAATCTATGAATTGTTGAAAATGAAACAGAATTATATTCAGAATTGGACTTTTCCTGTTTATAAAGGAGTTAAAAGGTTTACATCTTGTGGGAGCCATTGTGAAAAATGCTGTTTTTTTTTAATAAGAGTTCTTTCGATAAGCGTTTTATGTAGTTGAAAGTATATTAAAGATCTCACTTCATGTTTGCAAATGTCACATTTGATTTTAAACAAACGGGCTTGTATGTATATATATATATATATATATATATATATATATATATATATATATATATATATATATATATATATATATATATATATATATATAATATATATATATATATATATATATATATATATATATATATATATATATATATATATATATATATATATATATATATATATATATATATATATGCGCGTATGTATACATACACACACACACACACACACACACACACACACACACACACACACACATATATATATATATATATATATATATATATATATATATATATATATATATATATATATATATATATATATATATATATATATATATTATATATATATATATATATATATATATATATATGCTGTATATATGTGTATGTATACATACATACACACACAAACACGCACACACACACACATATATATATATATATATATATATATATATATATATATATATATATATATATATATATATATATATATATATATATATATATATATATATATATAAATTATGTACTCATCTCTTTATTTCTTACCAATATTCTTCTTTTCCCGAGCAGGGAGATTGGGCCCTCACCGAGAGAAAGCAGGGTGGAATACTGCCACACATATATTTTATTTAGTGGGCCGTCTATATATATATATATATATATATATATATATATATATATATATATATATATATATATATATATATATATATATATATATATATACTCGTATATATATATATATATATATATATATATATAAATATATATATATATATATATATATATATATATATATATATATATATATATATATATATATATATATATATATATATATATATATATATATATATAAATATATATATATATATATATATATATATATATATATATATATATATATATATATATATATATATATATATATATATATATATATATATATATATATATATATATATATATATATATATATATATACTAGGTGACCAACCCGACACTGCCCCGGAAAACTTTGAAGGACTCAGAACAGTTTTCCTACACCTCCTTGTGCTGACTTTACCCTTTTTATCCAGCAATTACTGTGGCGAATGTCCCTTTTATCCAGGAATTACTGTACTAACTGTCCCTTTTATCCAAATATTACTGTGCTGACTGTCCCATTTATCCAGATATTACTGTGGTGAATGTCTCTTTTATCCAGGAATTACTGAACTAACTCTCCCTTTTTTCCAAATATTACTGTACTGAGTGTCCCATTTATCCAGGTATTACTGTGGTGAATCTATTTTATCCAGGAGTTACTGTACTAACTGTCCCCTTTATCCAAATATTACTGTGCTGACTGTCCGATTTACCTAGGTATTACTGTGGTTAATGTCCCTTTATCCAGGAATTACTGTACTAACTGTCCATTTTTTTTCAAATATTACTGTGCTCACTGTGTCATCTATCCAGATATTACTGTGGTAACTTTCTCATTTATCCAGTTATTACTGTCGTTACTTTACCTTTTATCCAGGTATTACTGTTTTGATTGTCTCATTTATCCAGGTACTACTATACCGACGATCCCTTTTATCCAAACATTTCTACAGTTACTGTCTCATTTATCCAGGTATTACTGTGGTGACTGTCCCATTTATCCATGTATAATATGTGCCGACTGTCCCATTTATCCATGTATTACTGTTTAATACCTTTTATCCAGGTATTACTGTAGTGACTGTCCCAGTTATCCACGTATTACTGTTCTGACTGGCCCATTTTTCCAGTTATTACTGTACTGACTGTTCCTTTTATCCAGGTATTACTGTGTTGACTGTCCCTTTTATCCAGATATTACTATGGTGATTGTGTCTTTTATCCATGTATTGCTGTGGTGACTGTCCCAATTATCCAAGTATTACAATACTGGCTATCCCTTTTATCCAGGTATTACTGTGCTAACTGCCCATTTTATCCAAGTATTACTGTGCTGACTGTCCAGTTTATCCAGACATTACTGTGGTGACTGTCCCCCAGATATTACTGTGGTGACTGTCCCATTTATCCAGGCATTACTGTGCTGTCTGTCCCTTTTATCCAGGTATTACTCTACTGACTGTCCCTTTTATCCAGTATTACTGTAGTAACTGCCCCTTTTATCCAGATATTACTCTGATGACTGTCCCATTTATCCATGTACTACTGTAGTGGCTGTACCATTTATCCAGGTATTAGTGTACCGACTGTCCCTTTTATCCAGGTATTACTATGGTTACTGTCCATTGTATGCAGATATTACTGTGGTGACTGTCCCATTTATCCCCCACTAAACCTCAACACACGCCCCGCTTAACAGAAACACCCCTACTAAACTAAGCACAACCCCCCATTAAACCTGAATACACACCCCCACTAAACTTTAACACACCCCTACTAAACCTAAACATACACCCTGCTAAACCTAAATACATCGCCACTAAACCTAAACACACACCCCCATTAAACTTAAACACAAACCTTGATACAGAATTATTAATCATAGGAAAAAAAACACATTTTCAATAATATATTTCTATGGTATCGAGTAAATGAAATAAGGTATGATAAACCCAAAGAGTTTATTTACCACATTGGTTACTAAGTCTGCGGGCAGCACCAGCCTCGTTTTAGGGAAAAGGAAGGGGGATGGAAGAAGGGGAAGGGGAAGAGGAAGGGGGTATGGGTTTGAAACCTACTATTATCTAAGTTGGGTCAAATGATGGCCACGTGCACAATTTTGTCTTGATCAGTCAGCATTTCGGATTTCTATAGCGCACAAAGTTACAAATATGCAAATATACACATTTACTTTTAAATAAAAGATTGTATGTACTCACTTCTTTATTTCTTACCAAAACTTATCTTTACCCGAGCAGGGGGTGTGTGTCTCACCGAGAGGAAGCAGGGCGGAATACTGCCTCATGTATATTTGATCTACTGCGCCAAAATTCTTCTTTTCCCGGGGGGCGGGGGAGGGGTTGCCTCACCGAGAGAAAGCAAGGTGGAATACTGCCACATGTACATTTTATCTGCTGGGCCGTGTACTAACCCACTGTACAGAAACATCCTGAACATTAATGGTTTTGCACACCTACAAAAAAGTTTATTATTTTTAGAATCAAATGAAGATGAAAGGAAACACGGAATACAAGGCCTTTGTAGTGCTTATTCCAGCTTGCCATATTTTGTCATGAGAGGCGCTGCTTCTTTTCATTTTACTCCCCGGCATTAAAATAATGTATCAATTCTAACTATGCAACATCCTGCTAAATTCTGCTTTACATAGATACAGTATGTATATATATATATATATATATATATATATATATATATATATATATATATATATATATATATATATATATATTTATATAATACACACACACACACACACACACACACACACACACACACATATATATATATATATATATATATATATATATATATATATATATATATATATATATATATATATATATATATCCAAAGTACCGTTATTCCGTACAGCAATCTATAAACATAGAATTTCTATGTTATTTCCCGGATATTATGGATATAGTATGTTTTCATAACATCTGGTTTCTGGATAGCCTGTACCATAATGAAACAATTTGTCATTTTAACCTGCTTCAATGAGAGGATTTTCATTCCAAACGGCAGATGACCTACACTGTTGTTGCGTTTGAATGTCAATGGTACTTGCCAGCTTCGCTTTACCGGTACACTAGTCAACCATAGTAATTTATGCGTAAATAAACATCTTTCTTAGCTGTTCCAATGATAATAACCCTTCTTGTTAATTTAAACAATTCCATCAATTATTCGATAAAGGTAGTGAAGACTCAGTAATTCTTCAAGCTTATATATATATATATATATATATATATATATATATATATATATATATATATATATATATATATATATATATATATATATATATATATTCCCATCAACTGACAACATTTTTTTTCAAAGAGCACTGTTGATTTTCAAAAGAAAACCATAGAAGTTTTAGGGAGAATAATGGCTCTATATTCATAAATAGATTAGAATTTAAATTACTTTCTTCATTGCCCTTTCACTTTTAGGTCTATCCACTTAGAGCCAATGGAAGTGGAGAAGGCATATCACACTGGATTCATTAAATCATTGAATACCACTCATAGGTGATTAAGATTTGATTAGTAAATTATTAGCAGGGGTGGCAAGAGGTGCTAGACCTGCCAGCTAATCTATTACATACCTCTGGCTTCATATAAATGATTTAATCATTCTACATATTTCCAGTGGAAAATGGGATACAATCGTGTCATTTTCCGTGGGGAAAGAATTATGCTGAGGAATGTGAGGTGTCTCAAGCCAAATGGCAGTACTGAATGTAGGTTTTCGTCATTCTGTCTTGTGATAAATACGGAAATTGCATTGCTTTTATTAAATAACTTTTATTTGATTTTTCATAAATAATGAACAAAAGCTTGACTCCTTCACTGCCTATGTCAACTTTAACATAGAAAAAGCAACCTCGGTAAAATTATGGCTTGTCTCCAAAACAAACGCATTACAGTCATTTCTTTTTTCTTATTAAAAGCTTTGGCTTGATCTGCCTCCTTCATTGTCTATTTCCTCTTATTTCCCATCTTTCTTCAGATTAGTCGATCGCTTCCTAACGTAGTAACCTTCAATTTCTTTTGCCCTCCTCTCCCTTAAAAAAAAAAAAAAAAAAAAAAAAAAAAAAAACTCACCTGCCGTGTTAAGGTCTTTCCATTAAAACATGGAAAAATTAGAAACTAATAGCCTTTTGACTGGGTGTCCTTGTTATTCTTTATTCGACAAGTATTAGGGTTTTACAGTGCATGAAGACGAAGATAGGAATTCCACTTCAAAGCATAAACATACTTTTACAAACGGAAAAATTTGGCTAGAAATTTAGAGTTCAGTCTAGCCTTTGCGTTTTGGCTCCAAAATATGGGAAAGATGAAGCAGGAGCGGAAAGTGTTGTGAGTGTCAACAGCGGAAACAAACATTTACATCTCAGAAGTGAGTCAAGTTCTTACAGCTGAGTCTTTAACAGTAATTTTACGGATTTTCTTCATTTCCTATAATTGTTAAATTTTACACAATAACTGCAGCAAAGAATGCCCACATCTCAATGTATAATATTTATATGCATACAGGATATTTTTCGCCTGTATGGAAAAACTTCTCAAATTTAGCAACTCCATTTGTGCCATTATTCCTCTTCCACTGATGTAAAAATTACATTTACTAAATGAACAGAAGTTTGACACAGAATGATTCCATTTGACAAACTTATTTACTCAATTGAATAAAATAAAGTTTTGTTCATCTTGCACGATTTGATATAATTTCATTGGTGAAGTTTATATACACAATCACACATACACACTTATATTTGTGTGTGTATAAAGTGTATATGTATATAAATATATATATATATATATATATATATATATATATATATATATATATATATATATATATATATATATATATATATATATATATATATATATATATATATATATATATATATATATATATATATATATATATATATATATATATATATATATATATATATATATATATATATATAATAGACAGATAGACGGACATGCGTTACAGAAAATGAGTCTACGAATAATATATATCCCATTATAATTAAACTACAACCACGTAAGTTCTACTGAAACTCTATTAATCCCCCAAATACTGTCCTACTGAATTACTGATTATCTTTGTCATCAAAGACTTCCACCATTTCCGATTATAAGATATGTTTAATTCATTTGGGTAGTCCTACTTTGCAATCCAGATTACGCTGCGTATTCTGTTAAGGTATGTAAACGATTAAATGTTTTGAATAATTCTCATTTTCATAAGAGAAAAGGGGAAATACGAAAATGCAAAGCATCCATTTGAAATGGCATTTTAGGGAATCATTTGCTTGGTATAATGTGCAAAACTCGTTTCCTTTTAGCACTTAAAACTGATCTTTGTTCATGAACGCAGTTATTGACTGTTAATTCTCTTACCAGCCGCGTCTTTACTCTTATTTATCCCGGTGCAGTATTATATATTTTTTCTAAGCCTGAAAGTTCTTGGTAGTTATGTTTTAATGAATTTGCAAGTTAATATCTCCAACATACAGGGGTATATATATATATATATATATATATATATATATATATATATATATATATATATATATATATATATATATATATATATATATATAGAGAGAGAGAGAGAGAGAGAGAGAGAGAGAGAGAGAGAGAGAGAGAGAGAGAGAGAGAGAGATACACACATATATATATGTATATATATACATTTATAAAGACAATCCACGAAGGAAAGGGAACCAATAGAGTACTGCAAGGCCTTTCGATTTCTTGTCATTTACTTAGCAGACTGAAGAAATATAAAAATCAGTTTACAAAGAAAGCTCGTATAAATGACAGACGGTGATTACAAAGGAAAAAAAATATGTATCTGGAATCCAACACAAACGAAGAATCAATAGACATACCAAAACAGGGTTATATACTTAAGAGGTTTTACAAAGGATTATGCTCACCACCTCAGAAGCAGGGACAGGACAAGTAAAAGATTATACAAAGATGGTGTCTGACCATCAACAAATTTTATAAAAGTACACTAATTCTCCTTTACGTTAACAATAATCATTTTTGCAAGGTGAACATTTTTACAAAAAAATATTAAACATACGAATACATAGAAAATATATATGAGGTAACTAATTTGTAATCAAGTCAGAGATTTTATCTTTTAGGTCATTCTTGAACATTTTATTAATACAGGGGTCCAAATAATACATGTATTAGTAAAATGTTCAAGAATGACCTAAAAGATAAAATCACTGACTTTATTGCAAATTAGTTACCTTATATATATTTTCTATGTATTTATATGTTTAATATGTTTTGTAAAAATTGTCATTGTTAACCAAAAGGAGAATTAAAAAGTTGTACTTTCATAACATTTTTTGGAGGTCGGACACCATCCGTGTATAATCTTTAAATTGTATTGTCCCTGCTTCTGAGATGCTGAGCCTAATCCTTTGTAATGGCTCTTAAATATTTAACCCTATTTTGGTATGTCTGCTAATTCTTCAATTGTGTTGGATTCCTGGTACGTATTTTTGTTTCCTTTGTAATCCCCATCTCTCATTTTTACGAGCTTTATTTGTAAACTTAATTTTATATTTCTTCAGTCTGCAAAGTAAAGGACAAGAAGTCGAAAGGCCTTGCAGTACTCCATTTTTTTCCCTTTCCTTCGTGGATTTTGTCTATATCTGTATAATCATGTCTTTATCCATATTTTCGAGATTCAGTTATATAAATATATATACATACATACATACATATATATATATATATATATATATATATATATATATATATATATATATATATATATATATATATATATATATATATATGTAGGTAGGTAAATGGGTATACATATTCTTATTTTCGTTTGGCGAATTACGTAGGAGTTATATTTCCAGTTAATTTTTACTGAAACATTTGCTGAGAAGCGACAGAGATAAAGTTGACAGCAAAATTTTTATAAAGATAGTTTTTATTTTTGACGATTTGGTATCGCATAGTTATTGCTGTAATACAACAAAGGCATCTTGCTTTAGTCTATTTTCATCCAGTAACCTTGAATTGTTGCCTGATCCTGTAACGGATTTGTTCTCTTTTAGAGCACAGTTTTTCAGA
>JANJGK010000008.1:61108150-61148150 GCA_039081455.1 Macrobrachium rosenbergii
ACAACCTTTACTTTACTTTATTTGTAAAACTCTGATGCCACACTAATCAATAACAAACTGAAGGTTTACTTTAGGAGCAGAGTGCAATTTAGAATATACAATAAAAGGGTGAACTTGTTTGCAAATTAATTATTGCTCAAATACTTCCTAAGTACTGTTTCTACCCATTCTTTATTCGATTTACTTTACTGGGATAATAAGGCGCTCAAAAGAAAATAAACAAAGAACACTTAAAAATTTCAAAATAACAACAACAAAATAAAACATACAAGGCAGAATTTAAAAGGAAACAAATGTAAACCCACTGATTCCTTAATGCTATCCTGGAATTACAGGCATGCTATTAGTTGTGCCTTGAAGAGGCGGCATTCGTGACAATACATTGTAGGTATTAAATAATATCCCCTTTACCAAAATCGTAATAATAGAATTCAATTCTTCTTTTCAATCGACCTCCCACGGTTCATAAGCTCGACGAGCCTAACTAATATTTCCCACGAACGCTAATCTGAAGGGACAAGAACTTGACAGCTGTGAGGCAAAGAGATTATTCGCGGGTTTTAACTCGCCAACTTAAACGACGCTAAATTTTTACGTCTCACAGCTTACAACTCGGTTGTAAGCTATAAATAGACTACTCGACTTATAAATGGGAGGATAAACAAATGAAGGGGAAAATGGACAGGGCTAACATTCTCCACAGGAATAACTCAACAAAAAAAAAAATGTAAATAAAAAAAAAAGGAAACTACACAGAACAACAACGAAGGATATTACTTCATACTAAAGGGCGGGCCGCACCACGGTGATTAAAAGGCAACGTTAAGATTCGTAAGGGCAGGAGTCTTGTGACTCAAGATTCATTAAAAAAAAGAAAAGATTAAATGCAAAAGTAAATAATATACGTAGAAAATGAAGGATAACAGAGTGAGGTATTTATGATTTACTTCTTTATCTAACTTCCGTCGCCAACAGACGACGGTCAGAGCTAACTCTCAGCCCAAGGGCGGGGAAAAGAAACCCAAAGGGCGCGACCCCTTCAGGAAGAGTTGACTCGCCTGCCTTGTGCCAAAGGACGAGCGTAAGGGCGTGCCACTTCCCACTCTGTCTCTCTTACTGCTTCAAAATAAAATGCTTTATGCATTTCAAAAGGGGATGATATCCCATATATTAACTGCCGCTTGCGGTGGTAAGTAAGGGAAAGTGTGAAGGAAAGATCGATAGAGAAGGATGAGGGATAGAAATTCCAAAGGAAAGGAAGAGAATAGTGGAAGGCCTTGGCATCCTCTCCTGGATGAAAGGTGCCAAGACATTCAAAGATGAAGAAGGGGGCCCTATGCCAAGTTTGCACAGGGCCAGAAGAGCTCGGGGCTCCTTGTGGATTACCTGCAATCGCCCACACCTGTGGTAACTCCGCCGCGAACCTCTCCTCCTTGGACCGTTGTCCTTGGCCGGGGAATCGGAGGGCCCGAGGCCAAAGGGCGGCAAGGGGTGCCATCTGGGTCAGCTGCTGCGACAACTGACCCCGGAATTTTGTTCGCCATCTCGGACATTAACCGGCGCAGATCGCAGAGTTCATCGGCCCAGGAAGGCGGGGCAGAATCATGACACGCGGAGGAATCTGCGGCTGGCGGCGAGAGAGAGGGGACGGCCGGAGGGGGCGGGGTCGACTTGCTTGCAGGGGTGACCAGCTCAGGCACTGACATTGGCACTGGCGCTGGTGGCGATGTGGTGGTGGTCTCGTCTGTCTGGACGGACGGAGACTGGCACTGCTCAGTGCGCCGAAGGGGCACTGGCAGAGGAGTTGAAGGCCGAGATTCTCCTGAAGGGAGATCTGGCTGAGGCCTCGGCACTGGCACTGATGCCGTGCCGGGCACTGGACGCGGATTTGGATGATTTATTGGGGGTAATGGGGACCCCGTAATGGTTTTGGCTGCAAAGGGGACGCAAAGTCGTGGCCCAGGAGGACGTCATAGCCTCCTGGAATGTGTTTCGCTACGGCGAGACGAAGGGTCCTGGCTCTGTGGGGTCGGGTGACCCTCAGTTGGACCGTAGGGAGGATCATTTTAAAATCGTTTATGCCCTCAATGATGACGAGCTTGCGTCGGTCTATTATAGCTCCATAGGGAACTTTGTCCCTCCTTATGAGGGAAATTTGCGCGCCAGAGTCGTCAAATGCCTTGACCTGGCGTGCTGAGTATTTACCTCGAGGAGGTGCCACATAGATGGGACCCTCGGCAGGAGGGCCTAAGGACTCGGGATTCGTTACTGCCAGGGCGACGGCGGGAGTTCCTGCCTTATTATTTCTAGGGCATTTTGCACATGAGGAAGAGTGGCCATAAACCTTGCACGCCGTGCAAAAGGTTTGGCTGAAATCTCTTCGCACTGCCCCGGCAGAGGGCGCAGGCGACTTATTAGGGGGCTGTAAGGGAGAGAGAGACGCGGGTGGTTTACTGCGGCCTTGCTCCTTGGCATGCCCGATCTTTTTACAGAACCCGCACACAACGGGCTTCTGTGATTGCCCATTCTTCGGCGGAGGGGCACCCGAAAGGAAGGCAGGTGGAGTAATTTTGCGCTGGAGGGAGCTCTCCTGGGGGTGATGAGTATCCCAGGAGTCGGCGATGCGACAGCATTCCACCAACGTCGTAGGCTCCCTCTCGGCGACGTGCGTGGCGGGGGCCGGAGGGGTGTAGAGTAGAAAGTGCTCTATTTTTATCTGTTCGATTGCCTCGTTGAGGGTCATAACCCCCACGGACTCGAACCATTTGGCACGGGCACGCTCGGACTGGTAGGCCCAGTCTGCCCAGGTCTGGTTGGCTTCTTTCACTTGCCCTCGCCAGCGCCTCCTCCAGCGTTCAGGGGTTATCTCGTACGCCTTTGCGATAGTCTGGCGTACGACCCCCCAATTTTCCTGCTCCTCCGGCGGGAGGGCTTTGTAGGCAATCAAGGCCTTCCCTCCAAGGAACTTGCCCAACACCAGGGAGAGTTCGGCTGCACTCAGGGGGCAGGCCTTTAAAACTGTCTCGGCGCTGTCGAGCCACACCTCGGGCTCGGCCTCCGTCCACTTCGGTATGCAGGCGAGAGCCTGGCTGAAGGCACTCATCCCCTGGGGGGCAGGGGGAGGCGAAGGGCCACTCTGTTGCAGCATGGCGAGTTCATGGGCACGCTGCTTGTCCCTTTCCTGTCTCTCTGCTGCTTCTCGTCTCTCCTGGGCCTGTCTTTCTGCTTCTCGTTCCTGCCGTGCGGCTTCTTCTCGTCTCTCCTGAGCCTGTCGTTCTGCCTGTATGGCGTCCATCCTCTCCTGTACCCAGTCTCTGAGTTCTCTCCCGGAAAGGCCGAGTTCCTTCCCTGAGGACATGAAGAACTTGAAATCCTCGCTCTGCTGAGACCGTGTCGACATTTTGCAGGCGGGAGAGGACGCTAGTGACACACAGAATTAATTTCCCAGAGCTGTGGGAATCTTGGACACCTTTTCAAAGGACGTATGACTGGTCTCCCGATTTACCGACGAAGCGGGCTGATTGGGGACGATGAGTAGCAATGATTGGTCTCCCGTTTTACCGACGAAGCGGGCTGATTGGGGACGATGAAGTAGCAATGATTGGTCTCCCGATTTACCGACGGAGCGGGCTGATTGGGGACGGTGAATTAGCAATGATTGGTCTCCCGGTTTACCGACGAAGCGGGCTGATTGGGGACGATGAATTTAGCAATGATTGGTCTCCCGATTTACCGACGAAGCGGGCTGATTGGGGACGATGAATTAGCAATGATTGGTCTCCCTATTTACCGACGAAGCGGGCTGATTGGGGACGATGAATTAGCGATGATTGGTCTCCCTATTTACCGACGAAGCGGGCTGATTGGGGACGATGAATTAGCGATGATTGGTCTCCCGATTTACCGACGAAGCGGGCTGATTGGTGACGATAAATTAGCAATGATTGGTCTTCCGATTTACCGACGAAGCGGGCTGATTGGGGACGATGAGTTAGCAATGATTGGTCTCCCGATTTACCGACGGAGCGGGCTGATTGGGGCCAATGGGTTAGCAATGATTGGTCTCCCGATTT
This sequence comes from Macrobrachium rosenbergii, assembly GCA_039081455.1. Classification (NCBI taxonomy): domain Eukaryota; kingdom Metazoa; phylum Arthropoda; class Malacostraca; order Decapoda; family Palaemonidae; genus Macrobrachium; species Macrobrachium rosenbergii. The sequence goes on from JANJGK010000008.1 coordinate 61,112,224, forward strand.
ACCGACGAAGCGGGCTGATTGGGGACGATGAATTAGCAATGATTGGTCTCCTGATTTACCGACGAAGCGGGCTGATTGGGGACGATGAATTAGCAATGATTGGTCTCCCGGTTTACCGACGAAGCGGGCTGATTGGGGACGATGAATTAGCGATGATTGGTCTCCCGATTTACCGACGGAGCGGGCTGATTGGGGACGATGAATTAGCAATGATTGGTCTCCCGATTTACCGACGAAGCGGCCTGATTGGGGACGATGAATTAGCGATGATTGGTCTCCCGATTTACCGACGGAGCGGGCTGATTGGGGACGATGAATTAGCAATGATTGGTCTCCCGATTTACCGACGAAGCGGCCTGATTGGGGACGATGAATTGGCGATGATTGGTCTCCCGATTTACCGACGGAGCGGGCTGACTGGGGACGATGAATTAGCAATGATTGGTCTCCCGGTTTACCGACGAAGCGGGATGATTGGGGACGATGAATTTAGCAATGATTGGTCTCCCGATTTACCGACGAAGCGGGCTGATTGGGGACGAGGATTAGCAATGCTTGGTCTCCCGATTTACCGACGAAGCGGGCTGATTGGGGACGATGAATTTAGCAATGATTGGTCTCCCAAGGTAACGACAAACGGGCTTACTTGGGGACTAGATTGCGTTATATATTTAGGTCTCCCGAATTACCGACGAAACGGGCTCATTTGGGGACTGAATGGAAAATGAATTGGTCTCACCAACGGACCGACGACACGAATTTATTGGGGACAAGAATAGAATATATAGGCGCCCGGGAATTTCCGCAGAGACGACGTCTGATCAGCGGGGGCGCTAGTTTTACTGACTTATGGGAGAAGTGTTATTCTCAAGGGCAATTAGGTGGGGGGACCATCCCACAATCACAACAGATAGGCAACACACGCAGCCGTAGTAAAAGCACAAACGAAACACACAAAAAAAAAAAACAGAACAATACAGAACATATTATGCCAGACCCCCAATAATGCAAAACAATTTGGTATAGCGAAGCAAATCAAACAAACAAATGTTTTCCTAACTGGGTCACGGAATGGACGGTCAAGGCCGTCTGCGCCAAATGAATGAACGACGTCGGGGACTTCCCCGAACTGAGAGACAACGGTTGTTGACCCTTTTCGTCGCGGGCGTATAATATACGCTTTCGCTCCTATTTCTAAAACGAGAGAGAGAGAGAGGGAACGAGTCAGCAATGCTAATCTGACTTTCGAACACGTGGTTGCCGTCGAGGTCTCGCGCCTATATCTAATGATTCGGTTTCGAAATCACTCGTTTCTACAGGAGGAATATGCGCACTATTCCTTTAACGATTTATCACCTGTATAACCTAATTGAATGGCATGCAAGCCGCGTGCAAAGGCTTCCAAAGCTAAGTTTCGGCGATTCTCTCTCTCGTTTTCCTCGGACATGCGCCCTACTATAAAAAAAAATTCCTAGGACTAGTCACGTTTTCTAAAGCGTCCTATACGCTAAATGAACACAGTTTACTTACGCAGAATTTCCTTGGCCTGTTGCGCTAGCTTTTCAAAGGTTCGTAATCTGTCTCGTATCCAGCTTAGCTGAGCTAATTGCTGATTTCACAAATTGCAACACAAACAACAAAGGGGAAGAGGAGGGGGGATGCAATCATTACGAGAATCACTGGTTAGGTCGCCATTTTTATATGTTTCCTGGTGCAGGTGGATCTTATGACTCCACACTTATTACTTTACTCGAAAATGGCCTTGTAAGATACCCAGGACATATAAAACACAAACAAAAAAAAGAAGTACACGGAGCGGAGGGCTCTTCACTAGGGGAAATGCGTGAAACACGTGGATATAAAAATAGTTATATTTGATAGCACACAAGGTCAAAGGGAAAATTAACTGAAAACACGGTAAATTACTGCCATAGAAGTCCTCCCGAAGAGGGGGGAGCTTGGGAATGCCAGGAACACGGACCAAGGATAATTCTGCTACAGGCGTCTTTCTGAAACGATATTTGGACCCACGTTACACATCTAATGCTGGAATTTGGGGATTGAATTACTCGGGGGTGCACTGAAGGCGCCAAGGACTCCCCGAGGCGTTACTTGTGACTCAGAGGAAAGAAGCTGTGAACACGTGGGCCTGGCTTGAACCAAGGAATATCAGGGAATACAAAGTTATAGGCCCAGAAATTAATAAATGCAAAGGGCTAAGTAATCGTGACTAGTAACTCGTTTTGGGTACATTACCACATTTGTAGGGGCGTAGGGATGACGACATCTTCTGCCGAGAACCACGTGTGGGAGCGTGGACAAAAGGGCCTCCCTCACCAAGGTACTGCTTCCAGTCATAGATTGGGGCGGAAAAGGGCGACCTTGGGATGATGAACAGGCCGCCGTTTAATGTCAGCTCGCGTTTGGGAGACTTGCAATCCCCCTTGCAGTCTTCTACGGCCACGTGGAATGGAACACGGGGCACAAAGGGCGGCGATGGGCTCCACGTGGCGGCGAGTGGAAAAGGAGGGCAGAGGGCAAGACCGCCGAGATGTGACTTCTCGGCTTAAACTAGCGACCGCGTGTGAGAGAGAGCTGTCCTGGCCCTGACCTTTTATTGCTTCTGGACAGGGGTGGGGGGGGGAGGCGGCGATGTCCTGACCCAGGTCGCCGACGCGGATATATCATAGAAAACGATCTTACTTCCCTGTACCAAAGAAAACAGTGCAAACCCAGATTACTGTCCCCAAACTATTATATTCTCTGACCCCCTATACCCCGACCTTCAAAGGTTCAAACCAACCCAAAGCAGGAAAGGAGAACAGTTTCCTAGCATATTTTTGCGCTACTCTTTACAATATATATATATATATATATATATATATATATATATATATATATATATATATATATATATATATATATATATATATATATATATATATATATATATATATATATATATATATATATATATATAAAATGCCGTTATCATGTGTAATTTCTCATTCCTTCCATTGCTACTTAGGCCTATCATTTTGATGCCTCTTATGAAGTTAACTGAATATATATATGCCTAATTTTGTATTTCTTATTATCTAAGTTTCTAAAGAATTAAAATTGGCTAAAAGTTCAACATCAATTTAGTTAATGCTAAATGCCAGCAGTGAAGAGGACTACCATGCTCATCAGCGGAGAATGTCTCCTCCTCATTGCAAAAGATGACTCATACAGAAATCATCGGCCACTGGATTATATTATAATTCAAACTCTAGCCTCTATTCTTAGTGTTTCGCTGATATGAAGTGTTTCTTGGCAGGAGTATGGTGAAATAATATCTTGGTCTCATGTAGCCCGTTACAGATGGTTTGAGCAGCAACTTGAAGGGAGAGCGTAATGTTCTCTCTTTATAGCAACAGCGGTTGTCAGGGGAGTTAGGCGGAGCTCCTTCAGTGATCATCCGATGATGATCCTTAACAGTGGTGCGACAATGGGGTCGTCCTCCACTTTTTACAATGAATTTATCATATTTCCTCGTACTCTCTGTTGTTGTATCCCTCTATGCATGGTTGTTTTATTTAGCTACGCTGCCTAGCAATATCCACAATAGAGACATTAGTCTTATGCAAGCTAATGATTGTGGAGCGGCTAAGTCTGGTGGCCATCTTATTGGTGCAAGTGACAACACAGTTTAGTTTAACTTTCCTCCCCGAGTGTGGAGTCACACGATAACATACGTCATTATGAGATTTTTTCTTTTTTGTTTTTGATAACAATAATGGTTGAAATCTTTCTTTCTTTATTTATATATAATTTCATTGATGATTATTCAATATTATTTTATTAGTCAATAAGCTTTTATCTGGATTCGAAATATAGTTTCTTCTTTGACTCTTTTGCCCAATCATCTGAAGTGAAATTTTTCAAAATGTTTCGTCCTTTTTCGTAATATGAATTTTTCACTCACCATTCTTTTTTATATTGTTAACCGTATGATTAATAACCAAAGTCGAATAGGAAAATTACATTTCCTTGTAAATATCAAAAGAACAAATTACTGTTAGGTGAACGAAAACTTCTGGAACATGTTGCAAAACATTTTTGAGTGACTGTACATACATGCATATATATATATTTTTTCTTCTCTTTTTTGTCTTGAACAAGTAAAAAACATAATTATGTAGCAGTCCCGATGATGATTACTAATGTTCTATACCTGGGCAGGTATTAAATTACCTATAATGCTTTAGTGATAATGTATGTTCATTTACTTTTTTTTTTTTTATTATACATTTGAAAAAGTTGTAATAAGTGAATCAAGGGCTTCTGAAATGATTCTGGCTATTTTTCTCTGTCGAAATAGATTTTAATTTTTCTAATTCATGGTATTAATTCTCCGAATTCCTGCAAAGTCACTGCAACTTGAAGCACTGGACAAATCCTTCAATATCCTATTTGAAGTCCCAATGGTAAGTCAGCTTACTTCACATCACAACGCTTTCTATTAAATGCATGTAAGTAAAAGTAACTTTTATTTCAGCCTCTGACAACAAGTTGCCATATCCCAAATCCCCCAGCAATGCTTAGTAGGACAATAATTATTGTAGGTAGCCACGCACATATGATACAAATATAAGAGATGTTCTAAGCGTTATCTGGAAATAGAAAAGACTCATACGAGGACACAAACCACTCAGCCCCTAACCAACGCCACCCGTCATAATCTAAAGCAAAATTTGTAAATTTAATGTTATAAAAGTTTGTGTTTAGCCGATTCCTAAAGGAAAGCAGTCTTCAATTGCCAGGACAAATAAAACGAACTTAATACGAATCCCAGACGTTAGTACACCCAAGCACACTCAAGGCATTTATTTTCTAATGCCTGGTTGTTTTACAATATACAAGATGCAGCTGCAACTCAGGGAAATCCTTGTGTTTCTTTAGTGAGTTATGGTAAGACATCATGATAACAATTTTCATCACATGAATCGGACGTAAAAAAATCACGTGAGTGAGATTTCCAAATAATAACATATATATTGCAAACAATCTCTAAAAATACAACTAGAATGTGAAATAGGTTGTGAAACAAGAGCATAATGCACTGTACATACGCGTACATTATGAGATTGGAGAACACTACCATGTGAATGTGCACTGAAAGCTGGGCCGAATCCTTTTTCAATGAGATATGCACGAACACAAAATTCTAGAACATTTTTCTACGTGTGGAACATATTACTGTGATTAGTGATATAAAATACATATCCTAACTCATGATAATAAAAGTGTAACTAACATCAATATTTCACTGCGACGCGCCAAAATGATGAGTAAATGTTTTCAAGATGAACATTAATTGTAATCAGTTGTTGTACAGCCCAAACCAACTTAACTGCCTTTAACAGTTTACAATATTTGCACAACAGTTTATATTAAAAAGATCGATTTTAGATATGACAACTTTTCTTTGATATAATAAAAACCTGCTTCTATGTATAAATTAGTGGTATTTTTTTTGTCATTATTAATGAAATTTTGCACCGTCAATTGTGTATGAGAATGACGCGAATTCAAATATAAATACGATTCAAAAGAAGAGAATGTCTAAATATACAGTAAAAGCGCAGTAGGTGGTATTACGAAAATAAAAAGGATTAAATTCATATCAGACCATTACAATACAAAATTATTTGCTAGAATCATGTTCAAACAAAGGAAACCCATAAATATTTCGGATAACTATTAAATATAAAATAGTATCCTCATCTCGAAGACCTTTCCAAGCTATAAAAAGAGCTGAAATTACGAATTTCTAATGAAATGTCCCTAGAAATAAATTTAAAGTTACAAAGGCTCAGAAAATATTTGTTTATTCAGGCATGGGAGAATTTTCCTTAAAACGCATTCAACAAGATCATTATACGTTTATCGTTACTTCAAAACTTGATATTTTCTTATGATGCTCATGAAGGAAGAGGAAGTCGACGAAATGAGAGAGAGAGAGAGAGAGAGAGAGAGAGAGAGAGAGAGAGAGAGAGAGAGAGAGAGAGAGAGAGAGAGAGAGAGAGAGAGAGCGTTTTCCAATCACTATATAAATCCTTTCATATATTTTACTTTCTTGTTAGCAATGAAAATTTTATAGCAGGAAAAGAATTTTATTTATTCTTCGTTTGAATACTTTTTTTATTCTACTGAAGACATTTTTATGTTGAAGTTACTTGCATATTTTGAAAATAATGGATCCCCGCACATATTTTTATGTTTCAAAAGTCGTGGGAAGTTTAGCTGTGCGACAGATGTCTCCTCAATTCCAGACATTATAACTCGGCTGATGTCGACCGAGAAGCAATACTTTATCGGGCCTGGTGCCGTCTCTCTCATAAAATCTGAAGGATTTAGTACTTTATGACCGGCTGGGGGAAATACTGCCCAGTTGTTTCATTTATTTGTTTTCTTTTATATAATTGATTTTATAGTGTTCTTAAGAGGTAATTAAATCAGGTATTATGGAACGAATCACGATTCCCTTGATTTCTCATTAACTCGTCTTCTATCGTCGCCATCCTTCAATATTTCTCCTACTATCTCAACTCAGAGTATGTATCGCCGCTTCCCTCAGTTTTCCTCCTATCTCCATTCCTCCTTAGTATATTGTCAAGGGTCCAACCAGTGATATAAGTCTTCCAATAAAGATTTAGAAACGTTCAAGACTTTTATCAATGATAACCGTCAGTCAGCAACCAATCGGTGTCTCTAAGGCGACCCATTTCTTTCGGTGGATCTGAGAATTAACAGAGCGAATAGAGGAACTCCGACAGGCGATACGTTTCTGGTGCCTCGTTCCTTTCTTTTGCTTCATTTTATTGCTTTCCAATGCCTGGGGTCCCAGTATGTCCCTTCCTTTCCTATTTCTTTCAAATAATTTCATTTCTTTTATTTATTTCCAATAATTGATCCTGTAAATCTCAGAATAAGTGAAATTGAAGTTCCAAAGCATGCCTTCCTTTCTTATTTGTTGCTAATATTTTTTTTAATTTACTTTCAATGACAGAAATCCGGAAATTATACAGATCTCTACAAAGAATATTGACATTTTACCTACACTTACTGATACTTTTGCAGGTTTCCCTTCTATCTTAACACCTATTGTATTATTTAAAACCTGTCCGCATGGAAGCAATTACCCTTTACTGTAAATCATTTCGTAAGAAAATTTAATATATAGTTAATGAATAGTTCTATATGTTTTTGATAACAGCTAATTGGATTAGCATATTTTCATAATTCTGTGGTAAAATTATAGCATATTTTTATAATGCTGTGGTAAAATTATATTCTTTTGTATAATTAAATTCCCTACCTTTTTAATAGCCAATAAGATAAATATTGACGCAGAAAAATGATTTATTTCGGCTGACACTCCTTCATCCCTATTCGCTGGCAAATATAGACAGAAGGTTGATAGCTAAAGCATTGATTTGGACTCTGGTGTAAAATAACGACTGTCACGATTAGAAATGTTAACTTACTGGCCCTGTGATATAAGGGCTCAAAACACAGTTCTGCTTTAATCAGTATTATCTTCATCCTAAGTCGAGTCAGGCGAGTGGAATTCGTTGACTCTTGCTTGAGATTAAGTCCTAAAGCCAGCTCTCCACTACCCATTGATAAATTCCCAGTATGAATACTGATGGCAGATGGCAAAATCTTCTGTTTGTACTACCATTTACCTTAAAAAATCAGCTTGGCATCTCTTTAATTCATGCTGTGATCAGTATCCCTTATATGGATGAAAATCCCTGAGATCTCTGAACAATATCTTACTGGTCGTTTGTGCTCCAGTCATCTCTGTGCGAAGAATCAACCGGTATCATTATGTAAATCTCATCACAGCAATTTCATGGTATTTCATGAACATCGGCATCACCTTGGTTTTTATCGAAATATACATTAACAACAGATGATGCATTTTAAGAATATCTCTTGGCCACTGCCACATCCCCCCTACCCCACCCGGCCACCCCAGGGTAACCCGCACCCTTCTTTCACGATATTACTCATACAGCTGGCAGCGCTGTTCTTATAATGAGCCGACTCGGACTGGGATGAGCGAGTTACAGCGGTCACTGACGCACAGAAAGAGAGAGAGAGAGAGAGAGAGAGAGAGAGAGAGAGAGAGAGAGAGAGAGAGAGAGAGAGAGGAGAGAGTTACAGGGATTAGGATGTCTCAAAGACTTATTAGCCCATACGAGTAGACATCATGTGCTCACTTATCTCTAGGAGCAGGTTTTACTGTTCATTAACAGTGTTCTGATGATTTTGTCTAGCTTTCTTTTAAACTCTTCCACACTGTTGCCGTTTACAACTTCTGGTGGCAGTTTATTCCATGTGTCACATATATTGTATGTGAAGAAGTTCCCACAATGAGAAGTGTTGTATCTCTTCAGTTCTGTTTCCATCCATTATCTCTCGTCTGGTTTTCGTTTAATGTGAGGAGATTACTGTCTACTTATTTTATACCTTTCAGTATTTTGAATGTTTCTATTAGTTGTCCTTGCAATCGTCGTGTTCCTAAGCCATACATGTTCAGGTTCTCCAGTCGTCTTTGGTAACCTATTTCCTGATTAGATGGAATTAACTTTGTGGCTCTTGCTCGCACCCCTTATAAACTATTTAAGTCCTTTCTTAGTGTTGGTGACCAAAACTTTACTGCCTATTCAAGATGAGGTCTAACTATGGATGTGTAGAGCTGCAGCACCGTTTCCTTGTTTCTGTATTTCAACTGCCTCTTTATGTATCCCACTACTTTCTGTGCCTTCTTTTCAGCTTTTATGCACTGTTTAGTGGATTTTAAGTCCTTGGTAATAATGACTCCAAGGTCCTCTTCTTGTTTCACACTATTTTTGTCATTCCCAAGCAGCATGTAGTTGGCATGAGGGTTGTTTGTTCCTATTTGTAACGCTCTGCACTTATCCAAGTTAAAAGGCATTTGCCATCTTTTTGAACACTCTCCTATTCTCCTTGGATCATTTCTTAAACTTTCCACTGTATCTGGATCTGCTGCATTTACACCTAGTTTGGTGTCGTCTGCAAATTTGGCTATCCTACTAGTTAAGCTTACATCAATGTCACTAATGTAAAGCAAAAATAAGAGCTGGCCAAGGACAAAACCCTGAGGAACTCCGCTTGCCACATCTACCCATTCTGATTCTTCACCGTTTATTACAACTGTCTGTTTTCTATTACTTAGCCAGTCTTCGATCCAGTCTGCTATTTCTCCTATAATTCCTAAATCTCTAACTTTCCCTTCCGATGTTATCAGTGTCATAGCCAAGCAGCAACTGATATCGTCCGAGAGTGCGGTACGATAATGTCATGCATTATCTATGGTGCCAGGGGAAGGGGGCGTGGCCAAGTGAGATTTCTTAAAATGCGTCGACTTTAGCTAACTACTACGTTTGGTTCTCCCTTTTCATGGCTTCCTCGATGAAATTTGCCGGATAAAGCAAATGAATAATTTTTGAAGAATTGCCTTCAATTCTGTTCGATAAATTTTACTCAATGTCATAATAACCTTGGAAACAGATGAAAGAATGTGAAAGTTTGCATCCTATAGGCTGTACGTTAAGAGCATATTTGCTGTGTCTTCTTATGGAAGAGCATCTGCAAAGGGCAATTTGCCGTCTTTTGTCATTAGGTATTGGTTTTAATAACTAGAACTAACATATTAAGTTTACTGAGAAATGCATTAAGATCTACCGGATGTTATCTCAGAATGTGGAAGTTTCATATTGACGTATCTAAGCCGTATTATGTTTTGACGATTGGAGAGTCTACAACAGCGCATCCGAATTTTGCTTATGAAAGTTACCATTAAAGAAAAAAAAATTGTCGGTTAAGCATAGATTAATATTTTTCACCGTTTTATCAGTGGCAGGTGGAATATGCTCTTCGCGTGGTTTTAATTTCCTACTTGGAAGGTTAAGTGAACACATTTTTTGGAGGAAATCTTGAACATCAAAATTCTTGTTCATAAATACGGGTGGAAGTTGAAATTCTGTGTACGAATCCCTTCCGCCCTTCCATTTCTAATCATGATAAATACTAGTCTTCAGTTTTTACAAATTCATGAATCCCCAGAATCATTTGAATTATTCCTTATACCTTTTTGCCTCGCACAGGATGAATTGCGAAAGCAGAGGAGAACTAATGATGATACGCAAAAGTTTTCGCTTCAAGCTATTCATCACTCATTTTACCTTCTGTTAAATTGGTATGCCGTGAAACCCCGATGGAACAAGTGATGTTTCAGAGATATACTTATTATAATAACTGATATACATACTGTAATAATTCTTTGCATTATCTTTTGAAATAAAATTTATTATGAACCACCTAAAAAATATATTTTGGTAAAATAAAATCATTTTTGCAATTTACTGTGGTTATAAACTCAAAATCACTCACATTAACTTTTGCAGTGAAATGTAGATCAAAATCATTACACTTGCAAGGCTAGCATAATCTCTCGCAGCCTATCAGAATGCTAGTAATTACAGTGTAGTTATTTTGTTCATGTTCATGATGAATGGGCTATATAAGACATGGAATTTTAAATGCTTTATCTGAAGAAAAGACTGAATCGTATTTGAAGAGAATGAAAACTAAAATCTTCCCGTGACTTCGCTAACCCACTACAAATTTTCGTTTTTTAGATTAAATATAATTCAGATAAAATTCTTTAATTCAATAATCGTTGTATTCCTAAAAAATACTGGACGTTTTGCGTTACCATATGTCCTCGTCTCTTTATTGATTAAAATATTTCAAAACCCTGTCAAGTCTGTTTCGAAAGAATGGAATGTATCCGCTAAAGCACCACTGTAAACTTAATGCAAATGACTCAAGAGACTACCAAAAAGGTACCTTTTGAAATATAACTTTCGAATAACCGCGCTTGAAGCAGATAAGATGCAGCAATTAGCAATGAGGAGAGGAAACTTGTTTGTGGTGATTACAGGAAAACAGGCAATCTTTGGAGCCAAATTGTGTCAGCGGTCAAAACTTAAACCATCTGACTTTTCTTAATGATGATGTCTTCATTAAACTTCAGGAATAAGAATCGCATAGTAAAGTCTCTGGCCATGCAAAATGGCTTCCCCAGAATCTGAACTTCGATTACACGTAGCCCATAACAATTTTCAAATAATCCCTTATTGTCTCTGCGTACATTCGCTGTTTTATAATACTTAACAGACATATAATTCAGATCATTTGAATAAATTTGCATAATTTATACAAATAATATCAACATTACTCGTCCAAATAAAATTAAAAGTTTAAATTTCAAGACTGTGAAATGAGGTCCCTCAACATCCCTATAGTCTCTAAATGGATTATATAATATTGGCGTATAAAAGTGAAAGACAGAAGTTGCTTATAACACATCTCTCTGATATATTCTTATATTATATCTTACCACATTCAATCTGCATAAGGTCTTTGTTCCTGAGTACCTCTGCTTTTAATATACAGCATCGGTAGATATACACAACAGTCAATCTTATGTAAACTTTCAATTTCATTCTACCTACTTTCTCTCCCTCTCATACACACACAAACACACATATGCGACGTACTTTATATATATATATATATATATATATATATATATATATATATATATATATATTGTGCAGGAGCGTTTAACTATTCCTTTTGATATTGTCTGGAAGAGAATTTCTCCTTCAAAATGGAAATAAAGTTTTAACCACGCAGTTAACACAATGATCTCACAGATGGATCGATGCTAATTCGTGTAATTGCTATTAGGAAGAGAAGAAGAAACCCTATAGATTTGTCATAGATTAAAACAAGAGAATGAATTAACGCCTGATGAGCACACGAGGTCATATTCATGTCAAATTTCATTTAGAAACCTGAAGCTCTCAAGTTAGCGAGGGACTTCAATAGTTAAAGAGGACCTTTTACTCATGATCATTAATAAGCTCATTACAATCAAGCGAAATAAATTCATTTTGAATATAATCTTTAAATATTTTGAAAATAATACTACATACATATATGCTGAGAGAGAGAGAGAGAGAGAGAGAGAGAGAGAGAGAGAGAGACTTTCTTGAGGAGAAAAGGTTCAAGTCGGAAAGATAAATTCTTCCTTTGTAAATCTTATACGCGGACGTATCGAGAGTGATTGATATTTCATCAGTTAACGCATAAGAATTTATATATATACATATACATATATATATATATATATAATATATATATATATATATATATAATACTGCTACTCTTGGAAATCTGGATCTTGGATATTAGAACTAGATTATCTCGCAGACTTCGACTTGATACCTAAAGGTTTAATACACCACTAATTTACTTTTAAAAAATGACAGTGCATCTTAACAACGTGATGGTTCCCATGAAAGTTTTTAATTCTTTTACAAAATGATATGACAACTACAAGCAATCTCTATTGCAATAATTAAACATGATATAAATATTCTGACTATGCAAGCCAATGGGTGTCTTTTTGTTGTTAGTTCTAAAAATAACACTTATGAATTTACTCTGTCAGTGACACTTACCGAGTCGACAGATTTTGTAAGAAGGGCGACACGTAGTTAAAAGACCTAATGCTTCTACTAGTTTCTACCTGCGTGTCTGTGCATCAAGAAGACATCATAACACCCAATTTTCTTTCTTCTTTTTTGGGGGGAAGGGGCTAATCATTCTTATACTAGAATTAGTTGTTCAGTAAGTGTATTAAAAACAACCTACTAGTTTTTGTCTTTTCCTCATTTTTCATACATCTGATGCACAAACACACGCACACATATATGTACTGTATGTATGTATGAATGTGTTTGTATGTATGTATGTATGTATGTATGTATGTATGTATGTATGTATGTATATATATATATATATATATATATATATATATATATATATAGATAGATATATATATATAGATATATATATATATATATATATATATATATATATATGTGTGTGTGTGTGTGTGTGTGTGTGTGTGTGTTTGTGTGTGTGTATATATTTACATATATATATATATATGTATGTATATAATATACATACATGCATACACATTCATAATTACATATAATACATATATACGTGTATGTTTATGTGTGTGTTTGTGCATTAGGTGTATGAAAAATGAGGAAAAAAACGAATAGTAGTAAGTAGTTTTTAATACACTTACAGAACAACAAACTCTAGCATAAGAATGATTAGCCCGTTCACCCCAAAAAACGCCTTTCCGACCATAATATAATGAATGAAGTTAGGTGGCCCATTCGCCAGGAAAATATGTTTATGGAGTGGAAATAAAGGTGAGCACAAAAACATACATCTGTCAATTAATTGAAAGTACAGCAACATCATCATACAAGTAACGGAACTCCTTTTCTGTCGATGAGTAATTTAACAAGCAGGGTGCAGTGACAATGAGCAGCTTCCTCCGCGGTAAAGGTTACGTTGTATTGCATATTAACAGCTAAAATGAGTGAGGGGTCGGAATGCCGAAGTTCAAAACACTGATGAATTCAGACCATGCTCATATGAGTGCAAAGTGTCAGGTTATATTGTGAATGCATGGAATTAGTAGACTCATAATATAATATATAAACTTACATTACGTATTTGGAGCGTAAATATTACATACAGTATATATATATATATATATATATATATATATATATATATATATATATATAATGTTGAGTTACTGGGTAGACTCTGTGCTGAGAAGCAGCAAAAGCTCAGGAGATATTTTGATGGTGCCAAAAGGAGGTATGTATACGGAACGGTCGATAAAAATCATACCGAGAGTTGAGCGCTTTTGACGCAAACACGGAAAATTGAGAATAGGCTCAGAAGAACTTATAGCATAGCACATCTGGTGTACGAAGATTTAAAGACCTTAAAAGCATGATTACATGACGATTTTTATAAAGGAAAAAATATCCATGGAAGCATGGTTAAAAGTTTTACAGGGTGAGATACCTATATTCAAAAACTTAATGCAGCAGCACTGAATGTTACAGGCAGTGGAGTTGTAGAGGTAAAATTCCTGCTATAAGGCGTAACAGCAATGTTACAATGAAGCATTAATATCCACGGAACTCGCGAGTGCTTAGAAGATCAACCGGGATAAACCAGTTTTTGTAGGGGTCGGTGCTGTGTGTGTAAGAGCTTTGATCAATCATACGAAGTGGTGGAGAGGCTTTGGAAGTTTTTATGCTTTTTTTTTTTTTAATCTCTCAAGTCACCTCTCCTCAAAACAAAAACAATTCCTCTTCTAGTAAGCAAACAACATCAGTTGATTCTGCGCGCACATGACAAGAAAAGGCGATTGTTTACACCCATATCTATTTTCATATGGTTTATGAAGGCTGGATATGTGACAACCTATGTAACCATTATTGTAAGTGATCCCAAAACAACACGATCCATATGTGGATCACATTCCGCTTCACTCGAATACCCGCTTAATGGAACATACCAATCATTTCTCATTTCAATGTGCGCATACAGACATTTGTATTTCTTGGTAACTTTGTAAAGCTGATGCATATATATAATTGCTTTTAATTGACATTTGAGAAAATATATTGATTAAAAAACAAAGATATCTTTCCAGCCTCTCTCTCTCTCTCTCGCTCTCGCTCTCGCTCTCTCTCTCTCTCTCTCTCTCTCTCTCTCTCTCTCTCTCTGTTTGACGCTTTTTTTGATATAAAACGTTACTCTGTTCACCTTTGCAGTAATTTACACGCTCGGGCATCGATAGATTCCTGTGGATGTAGCTCGGAATGGAGACGAAAACTGAAAAAAAAGGGACTTGAGTATACCATTTAAATGTTCATCATCATGATATTAAAAGTATAGTTATGATCATGTACTGGTATACTTAACAACGGTTTATGTACAGTTTAACGTAATTTACTCTCCCTTATTTAAGGGAACACGAGTTTAGTACAGTTGCCAAATATTGCTATACAGTTGACAGGGATTTCTGTACTTAAAACGAGTATAGCGGGAACACGGCAACATCAACATTGGAAAATGAAAATGAAGGGTCTCTGATCACACGGATATAGGAAATAAATGTGACTGTCTAATTAAAAGAGGCAATAAGCTTCGCCATATATCTAGGATTTAGAGTGAGAAACAATTGAAAGTTTGTGAATTGAGGAAGAGTTTGCTTCGTTTGCAGCTTACGAATACTGTTTATAGGGAGCTATGTACTGGTCACGAGATGCCTTTCCTTTGCAAGTGAACAATGGTAAAAACTCATCACTGAGTGAGTTAATTAGGGAGGATTTTATCATTTTTTTCTGATGTAGAAATGTACTTTACACCTGCATGATACAGCTGATGTATTTTATGCGGAAAATAAAGTCATTTGTAATTTCTTTTACTTTGTATGGCTCACGCATTATGTTTGCTATGAGCAAGTGTTGTTGTGTTTTCGGTATTCCCTTCCTTATGCAAAATGAATTGGCAGGGGCTGAGAATCCTTTGACTGTAGTGAATGTGAACGCCAGTTGTTAACAGGCTATGTATTTTCATTATTCATTACTGTACATTCATTATTATGTGTGCTGTGTTAACAGGTAATGATTGTATTCTCATTATAAATGGGATGCTGATTAGCAGATTAAAAGGTTGATGGTGTTTTTGCTATTAATTGCTATATTGTTCGTGGAACTGATTAGTGACATTTATCTTTGTTACAACTTGACTTGCGTTGTGTCATAGACATTTACCATAGCCTCAGTTTTACATAAATAATATTTCATGTTCATTGCTTACTACTAAAAACGCAAAAAAATTAATTTTGATGAATTGGACTTGATTTTTATCGCTTCCATGAGAAAATATAGGAGTTTCCATCTAAACTAAACAATTTAAAACCAGAACCATATATGTTACTATATCAACATGTTACCGGGAAAGTGAGTATTCGTAACTTTCTGCATTTTTTTTTTTTACAAAAGTTGCAAGAAATGAAAGGAAAATATGGGGTGCGGAGTGAATTAGGAAAGGGATAAGTACACTTCGGGTGAGGAAGTTTCCATGCACATCATGAGCACAAGTTTTATTATCTGAAAATATGAATAAAAGCAACAAACAGAATTTTCATTTTAATACAGTATATTTCTAACGAAAAACTATTTATCCAAAATTAGCCAGAATTGTAATCTAGTCTTGCTTATACCCAGGGCACTTAAGGTTAACCTTACACACCCTGCCTTCAGACGGGGTAAAACCTTGTTCCCTATGATAACGTTCTCATCTGTCATAACCATTTCATGTTTTAAATGACCCTGTACCTCCCCGCTTCAGCGGTGAATCTTAGAACACTCTAGGCGATTCAGACCCTGTGGCCACAACGTATACTGTAGAACAGCACACCTTCAATTGCCTATGCTAAAGGTGATGGAACAGAAGAAACTATTCACACATACAATGCCAAATAGAAAAGCCTAGCTCATTCCGGTTTCTGAAAGTTGCTCAAACGATATTTCAATAAGCTACTAATTCCGCTCTACCCGCGTGCTTCGGTAACATAAATAATTCCAGAAGTGAGTTAATGACTTCAAAAGTTGCTGTTGGAGCTTACAGCATGATACCCTGGAAACCAGCAGAGGTTCTTGCCTGTAAAAGTCTCAAATCCTTAGAGCCGGGATATAATTTTCTAACTACTGGAGGAGGCCGCAGGACAGGAGAATCGACACTCGCTGGAACCAAAATAAAGGGATTTTTTTTTTTTTATGAGATTGCTTGACCTCCAATATCAACTTTTAGTAAAGTTAAAGTAATTAATTCCAAATATTCCTCTCTTAAGAAATAGAAGCCTTACTCCAAATTACCAGATAGTTTGGTGTGTAAGTTAAAAAAAATATATTTTGTGGCTGGAAACTTATGATTAGAATTGGCGAGAAAGGACCTTCAAGGGGATATATATTGTAGTTCTATCGGAGCACTGCGCTCTTGCTAATGCTCAATTAACGTTGAATTTTAATAAAAAGCTGTATAGGAAAAAAGTAGTTCTTCATAAATATATATATATATATATATATATATATATATATATATATATATATATATATATATATATATATACAGTATATGTATGTGTGTGTTTCTGCTCATTAAACTGATGAATCATTTTGAGCATATGCTTCATATAATGTACCCAGAAAAAAGATATTGAATCCAAAACTTATTTCAGTGAACTTTGTGTGATAGGCACTTGGGAAAACAATTATTAAGAGAATATTTTATAACGCATATCTCCATCTGCGTTTCTTTATATCTTATTTAATAGTTTTCCGTAAGTACTACAGCTGATGCTGTTTTATACATGAGATAAGCGATAAACAGAGAGGAAAAAAAGAGAGAGGAATATTTAGAATTTTACACAAACACACACACTGTCAAATTTAAAAGAAATTTGGTTATTATATACAGCATTTGTTCAGATTTCAAATTATTCTTTCTATGGAATTTTACCACTAAAAATATGAAGGTATTCTATCCGCAAATCACAAAGTCTCAGCTGCGAAGAACATGTAATACTTTTCACTCTAACAATAACACATATTTCAATCAACATTATCATAAATATTGCGCCCCGAAAGTTTCCCACGCTTTGCCGACAGTCTGTCGCCACCTGCAGCGCACCTGCCGGAGGACCGCGACTTCATAATATTAAGAAGGCATAAAGCCTAAAATCAAATGCATGTGCACTATTGGTCTGTTAGTTACTATGTAAATTTCCTGGCCGCTGATTGGCCAGCAGTCCATAAAAATACCACTGTCGTTTGTTAATAAACCAGAACTCTAAGATCTCTCGTCTTAATCATCTCGTTAAAATATCTCGTAACGGA
Organism: Macrobrachium rosenbergii; assembly: GCA_039081455.1. Lineage (NCBI taxonomy): Eukaryota > Metazoa > Arthropoda > Malacostraca > Decapoda > Palaemonidae > Macrobrachium > Macrobrachium rosenbergii. The sequence goes on from JANJGK010000008.1 coordinate 61,130,169, forward strand.
CTCGTTTATTAACCTGATTTAGTTAGGCAAGCCACATAATAATTTTGTGGCGGAATGAAACATGATGTAGTGCCGTTTCCTCTTATATCCTAAAAGAATCGTTCGTAATTTTCGTGAAAGCGACTACTTACGGAATTTATGAAAGGCCTCGTTACTGATCGTGACATATCACTAAACATTAATTAGTGTTATTATACATAACCAGAAATTAATTTCATTTTATTTTTGTTGGCTTTGTAAAAAAAAATTAGACTGAACTTCTAGGGTTATTAGATTACTTGAAGTATTTCCACTGGATAAATGAAAGGATAAACAAGATGCTGCAGCTACACTTAGCGCGTCAAAGGTAGAAAGTTGTTCTCTTGAGAAGTAACTGGGTGGACAAACAGGAGAGGCTAATACCATGGTTAAGAAGAAAGAATGAACTACAAATTCTGGGAATTCATTACTGTCAAACAGAAACGAGTACTGAACAAAAGAACTGGGATTTGGTAATTGGCAAGCTTGAGAAAACAATAAACATGTTATCAGCTAGATACCTTACAATCTTTCAAAAAGCTATTATTGTAAATTCACTGCACAGAAAATAAATGCTATCATATTCAAGTACTTATGGAAGGGGAAATATCAGCCAATACGTAGGACAACTCTGTTTTTACCCAAATATGAAGGTGGCTTAAATATAGTGTTTATCATAAAGCTGCTGCTATACTTGCAGCCACAAATCTTAAAGAAGCCTTATTTGGAAGGGCTATGAATGTTTATTATAACAAAATCAGATTGAGTTATTTGACTGAAACAGAACCATGTGTTGATGTATCCTTTGTTCCTCCAATGTTCTATTAGACGGCAATGGGAAGTATAAGATTAGTTTGTAAACACCCAAATTTTCCAAAAGTAACAAGTAAAAATTTTTATACATGTACATGAGGTGTTGCCTACAAATATGAGACTTGCATTATTGAAAACAAGAAAAGACGGAAATTATGACTTTTGTAATGAACCAGAACATACAAAGCATATTTTTTTTTATTTTTGCAGTAGGGTATATAATGTATTTAGGTGGTTCAAGAATAAATTTACATTAATGTGCTCTATTATGAACAGAGATTGGCTAAAACTTTTAATGTTTGGCTTTGAATTTACAAGAAAGAAAGATAAAAACACAGCAATCTTATTGATATGTAACTATCTTTATTGTATATGGATAAGTAGAGTTAAAAACTTCAGTGAAATAGAAACCTTAAGTTTCCTCAAAGGTAAAATAAATTACTGCAGATGCCTCCTAAAATCCATTTATGGTGACAAACTAAAATCAATTGTAACAGATGGATTTATGGAAGAAGTCCTTTAAACTCGAGTGAAACTCGAATTATTATGTATACAACAAATATTACTGTAAAAATTGTTGTGTAAATGAAAACTGTGATGTTTGTAAATAAAATTTATTGAATTAAATAAAAAAAAAAAATTATTGTCCACTACGGTTTGTAAGCTGGGTGAGGGTCATTTCCCGAAGAAATGAACGGAAGGAATATTACTTCTACTGTATTAGGGCAACGGTGACAGAGAAAACTGGGCTTCAATTTTTGAGGCATAATATTATGTAACTATAGTAAAGAATTGTACAGAAAAACAACAAAAACGATAGGATAAAGGTATTGCAAATGTAGACAAGGAGGAATGTATAAATCAACAATAAACTATGAAAGTTGTGCAAGAAATCTCAGCATTAATCGAGATAAATGTACCCAGAAAGAAAGGTCACGTAACTCGAAGGGATATATTAATGAATGTTGTAGAAGATAACCTGTAGGAGTGAAGCAGTTCTTAGCAATGTAGAAAGGAGATTTACTGTTTGGCTTAAAAGTTTGTAAAGGAAAAGAGCGTTACATTTCACTGGTATTAGCTCCAAAGAAAGGGCAGGTGATGAAGGGACAAATTGTGGGATAAGAAATGCTTTCTAGGCACTGTGATGTGATAGGTGTTTGCAGAGGACACGGTGCTAACTGCGGAAGTGGTTTTAAGAGGAGTGCTGAAAGTAAACATGAACAACAGCTATGGCTGTGACAATAAACGGAAACCAGAAAGAATGGATAATGGAGGAATGGACATGGTTGAATCATGCAGCTACTTGGAAGTAAATATATCAAATGAAGTTTTGATGAGAAAAGAGGTAAGTCAAAGAACAGTCGTGGCCAGGACAGCAGCTAAAGTCCGTTTGAAGAAAATTATAAATGTGTTCCGTTTGAAGAAAATTATAAATGTGTGTGTGCAGGGAACAATAAGCAGACCATTGCCAACTTTTCTGAAGCCCAAATGAGGATAATTATAATTTAGATTATCCTGTATGCAAACAACGTTTTCAGAAACTGGATTTTCAATTAAAACGCCTGTTATTGTCAATACGACTGAACCTAACAAAACTGATTAATTATTGCTTTGCTTTACCATCACAAAATTTATTTGCATTTTTGTTTTTCTCTGACGTGATTTTTTTTTTCGCCTTTCCTTCTTTAACTTCCAGAAAAATTTATAGCAGGATTTTATTCAGTCATCTTTCACGAAAAAGTTAAATAAATGGCACCTTACCATTCCCACATGTTTATTTGTTTCTTACAAAACCTACTGTAAGCCTCCTTTTTCTATTGTTATAAAGGGAGTTCAAAGCTTTGAATTTCCTCACATTTGATGTTTATCAGTCAAAGGGAAATAATCAAGAAAACGTTTTTCTTGTGAACGCTGTTTTATCCATTGTGTGTTCAGGCGTATATTTCAATATTGTATTGGCTATGTCAGAAAGACCACCTAATTAGTCATTCCGTTTCTTGTATTATTCTGATCTTTATTTTTCTGCTGTAGGTCTGCTCCGTTTTACACTTACGTAAGTATCGACTAATACTGTACTGCAGGGGTTTTCAACCTGGGGTACGCGTACCCCAGGGGGCTACGCCAAGGGTCAGTTAGAGGGTACGCTCTCCCCACGGGTGTTAGGGTTAGGGGCCTGGCCGCCCACTGACTGCATAGCCACAGGTAAATAATTATCAACAACTTTCTTTATTTTTATGGAATTCTTTGTGTTTACAATATTGTTGGTTATGTTAGGAGAGTTGTGTAATTACTTCCCTTCAGTACAGTACTTGCAAATATACACAATGGAATGTTTTTCGGCGTTTGTTTTGTTTTCTACTTTATACAAAGTGATGGGGCTACATTATTGACATTAAAAATCCCAAAATGGTACGTGGGGAGAAAAAGGTTGAAAACCCCGGCTGTACTGCTTAATATTAGTTATATATTCTGATGGTTTCTTTTCTGTCTGATTTTTGCGTTTTCTTTTTTTTTTTTTTATAATTACCTAGCCAAAGCCCTTTTGAAATTAGATGCAAACGTACAGTGTTTTTGTTTAACCTGAGAAGCGCCACATGACAAAATACAGATGACTGCGTTTGTATTTCTTAGAGTACGAATTAAAAAAAATATATTGTATGTTGTATGCCAGATGCAAACAAGCACATACCTACAGACACATACAAGCATACACCCATATTTCTAAACTATTAAATTCTATTAAGGAATGACATCAGCACGCTAGGTTTAATTTCCATACTTTTCCAATTCTTCAGAGAGAGAGAGAGAGAGAGAGAGAGAGAGAGAGAGAGAGAGAGAGAGAGAGAGAGAGAGCTTTATGATAAACAATACTTTAGATGTTTGTCCTTCATCGCACATAAGTTTTTACTTCAAGAAAACATTCCCAGGAAAATAACCATTTTCTTTAAAATACCGGGTTATTACGTAAACATTTTTCATAAATACTGCAACTTCAAATTAGGTATTGAATAAATTTCAGCATGAAAATTTGCGTCCTCTCTGCAATGTAGTATATCGACTACAAGGAAAACAATCATACACTTATAGAAATTAGAACATTTAATTGTGAGTTTTTAAATAATTCATAAACATCGAAGTAAAAGAAGATGGATTCTTCTTCTTCTTTCAGTTATGATTTATTGGTAATTCATACTTCAAGAGATACAGGGTAAATGTAAACAATATTTTGTTTTATGTTTAAATTTCAGCTGAATAATATAGCCTACCTCGTGAGTTTTTCTTTTTTAACCTCAACATAATAACTGTTTCTTCGTTCGTCGAAAACTCTGAACGCCTGGATCCCACATTTTGGAAATGGCAATCTCTACGATTCAATTTCGAGTAACTTGCCTCGTCGAGACTTCTCGTCGGGCCTCACTCTGAGGAGTTCCTTTACACACAAGCCTTATTTGCCGTACCTCGTCTTAAAGAAAGGTGGCTACTGACCACATGATACCAACGAGTGCCTTAACTTCATCGCTTAAGTTGTCTGAACTTTACTTTTATCTTTCATTTTCTCAAACACCTTGAAGCCACCTCTCTCCTTTCGCTTAACCAATGACTATTTGAAGAAACTATGGAGAGTCTTGGGTATTCTCTCTTGATTTCTCTAAAACTTAAAGCTATCTTCATATCCCTAGCGCTCCCGATACATTTTAGCATCAGAAAGTCAACTCATGTTTCACTACTCATTAAATCTAATAGAATTTCTTTTATGGCTGTGTACATCGGTTGCGATTTGCCCTTCATTCTCAGCTATCATTTCCTTTGGGATTCTTTCATTTGTATAACATTGTCCCCTCTATCATCATTATATATGTCAGTCCTTTATTGTGCATCCTTCAAAACTCTACAAAATCATCGGTATTCCTCCTCCCCCACCGACTTAGAACATTATTCTTATAGACAACTTCTTTCCATGTGCCTCACTAAGAGTAGTGAAAATGATTCATGACCCTTTCCTGAAAAATCTGTTAAGGCTCTTATGACCTACACACTGATTTATGTATTTGGTAGTCTGACGACTGTGGTGTTTCGGATTTGGTTGAGTGTACTGTATTACTTTGAATATATATATATATATATATATATATATATATATATATATATATATATATATATATATATATATATACACACACACACACACACACACACACACACATATATATATATATATATATATATATATATATATATATATATATATATATATATATATATATATATATATATATATATATATAATGTACTGTATATATAATTTCATATGTATGTTTGGGTATGTATGCGTGTACGTACAAGAATTCCCTTAAAAAATCACAGCAAAGTTCCGAAATCTGCTACATTATGCTCCTTCGTAAGCGAACTCCAACCTTAGACAACAAGATGATTTGCATTAGGATCCAGAATGGGAGCAATGCCCTTCCATTACGCCCCGCTCACTCTGACTGATCGATGCACTCGGATGCATTGGACCTCCATTAGGAAGTGAATTTATCTTCGATACTGCAGATCGAGGTTAAGCTCAATGTTGTCAGTGAAACATGCCGTTGTTTCCTCAAGTTATAGTTTGTGTGTTTGCCAGGTACGCAAGGCTAGCCGTGGATACAGTTAAGCATAAAGGAATGCACAAACCACTTGATTCCTTGACATGTAAACCCACATTTTTATTCTATTTCTTACATGGTGATTGCTCCTCCTCAATAAAGTCACAGCCTTTGAGTGCCCTACCCTTAATATAATCTATCTAAATTAATATTTATCGTTAAGTTTTTTATTTCATACCTTTGTAAATCAGCTCGTTTATATACAGCGCTCCATCTACAATGTATCTAGAAACATAAAAACGATTTTAGATTACTTATTTTTTAATTTCTTTGAATGTTAGGGATATGGAATCAACACAATTTATCCCTAGAAGCTAAACATTTTTAGTTTCGTCGCCCATCATTACTTCAAGTATTATCTTTTGTTTTTAACAATCTAGATTATCTTTTTAAAGCCTGTCCCACGCTGATGTATTTTTCAAATTAAGAGAATTTTCAAATTAGTGGAGTTTTGCACATAGGTAATTCGTTGTCCCATGCTTTTTCCTGGTCTGACTACTGTTATTTTTGTTGCATCTCCGGTTTCTTCTTCATCACGTAGAATGAATGTACGACAATAATATCATTCTTTTCTAATGCTGATTTTATTTCGTCTTCAAATTTCCAATTTGCCCTGTACATTTCATCGTTAAGACGATTCTTTTTTGAAAATATCCCAATCTCAATAATAGTTATCATAACAGTTCGACCAATGGATTTACAACAGTCATTAAAAACCAGCTGTTAAACCACCTGTTTCTATGGCTTAAAAGTTTTGAAAAATTACAAATGCTTTAATTAATACCAGCATAAATACTTTTTCCCTCATTTTGAAATGATACTTAGTTCATAACTAGTATACCTGATAAAGTTTATTTCGTCTAAATGTGTTATTAATGCCGAACATTTACAATATTTTCTAGGCATTATGACTAAAAAATTGTCCCATTTTTGGTAATTACCCCCACCTGATCTACGACTGCTTTTCCTATCTCCAAGTCAGCGGCATTACTGCATTGCAGAAAAAGCTATAGCCCTTTTATAAAAACAAATAAAGTTATTCAATTATTATTTGCAAGTACCCGATGGCAGAAGTAATAAAGTAAATCAATTAAATTAATTAAGCTTTCGGCAATTAACCTACATTATATATGTATATGTATATATATATATATGTATATATATATATATATATATATATATATATATATATATATATATATATATATATATATATATATATATATATAGAGAGAGAGAGAGAGAGAGAGAGAGAGAGAGAGAGAGAGAGAGAGAGAGAGAGAGAGAGAGAGAGAGAGAGAGAGAATTCCCTTTTAAAAGTATTAAAGGGTGAGGGTATATGCCAACACCCTTTTCTTGACACCAACAGACCCTGGCAGTAATTTTAAACTGGGTAAAATGGTGAGCAGTGAGTTTAAAGCGACCCCTGCATTAAGGATAGGAGGAAAAGAGAGAGAGAGAGAGAGATGGATGTTTGCGTATGAGGGTGCGTGTTGGTATTTAAATTTTCTCAATTTTGTTACGTTGCTGGGAAATGAAAGGAAAAGATTATTATGCTCGCGTTGATTGTCGAAATGAAACTATTTAAATTATTTTGGCGTATTTCACATTGGTTCACTTCTGCCCGTAGAGATTTTTTCGCAAATGCGGCTTTGAAACCGTCATATACTGGACTCGACAGTTTTCTTATTCTTGTTCATAACTGACATTGTAATCAAACTGCAACGTAAGATATTTAAATAAAATCGGAGTTAGAGAGTATTAAAATGTACAGCCTAACATTTTATCTCAAAGAACAGAAGAAGAAGAAATGAGTTGCTTTTCAACTTGCTGTCTTACCGGCGATTTTTCGAATGATATGCAACAAGGAGCCATTAAAATCTCAAATGATACAAATTATTCACGAAATTTCCCAGAGTAAGAAACTTGCGAGGATACTTTCATGAAATACATTCTTCTCGAAACTTTTAGGGAAAGGAAAGGACACAACCAAGTCACAAGAAGAATTAATAAGAAAACTTGGAGCGCATATTCGAGTATTAAACGGAAACGACAACTCCATTAAAAAAATATATTTTGTATCATTGTAATGCCTCCTTTATGCATTATCGAGTGTCTTCGCGGAAATATTTTCTCTGTTGGGTGTTCTTACCAAAAAAACTTGTACTCGCAAGACTTTTTAGTCCATTTTATATATATATATATATATATATATATATATATATATATATATATATATATATATATATGTGTGTGTGTGTGTGTGTGTGTGTGTGTGTGTGTGTGTGTGTGTGTGTGTGTGTGTATGTATGTATGTATGTGTGTATGTGTGTGTTTGTGTGCGTATGTGTGTATGTTGTGGTGTAGAATAGATAGGGAAATTAAATAGAAGAGAGAGAGAGAGAGAGAGAGGGAGAGATAGAAAGAGAAAAAGTTAGGAGAGAGGAGGAGAGAGAAATAAGAATAAAGAGAGAGGCAAAGAACACAGTGATAACGGCCAAATGCTGTTGTGTCATGTTATCAATACGCGAGATGTTTACATTGCAGTATATCGTGTTTAAGCCATAAAAATAGTCGTAAAGGTGGGAAATAATGGCCTCGCGTTTGAAGCTAACCAAAACATGAATCAGCACAGTCTAAATGCTTACAACAGCTGATTCTATAGCCCCGCCTTCTCCAGAAGGTGTTTTCGTGGAAGTTCCAGGAATTTGGGGGTTGGCCCAAGTGATATACTTCTTCAACCTCCAATCAATTATGTGTGGGAGGGGTCTTTCACACACCCTCCTAAGGTCACCTCCTATCAAGTCCTCTAAGGAGAGATTTGAGTCACACCCACTACAGTCCTTCCAATCAGCTACTTGAAGGGGAGGCCTTGCTGATTAATCCTTCCAATAAGGCTAGAAGGAGGTGGAGATTGCAGATAGCAAGTTTTTCTGAGGGTTCGATGAGTTAGAGACCGACGAGGAGACGAGAGTCAGAACTGTGTCCTTCAAGGGAGAGTACTTCTCCCAATCGCTTCCATGTTCCCCATATAGACGGATTCAAGAGTGATTCGTTTCTATCATTGTAACTTGTTAATTTTGTACTGATCTTTATAATACTAAGTACTAATTAAAGTGAAGAAATTACCGATCTCGTCTCTATATGCCTTTCTGAGAGATATCAATACTTAAAAGGAATAAATATACAAAGATAGCACATCATCCGCGAAGCGATCTGAAGGACATATATATATATATATATATATATATATATATATATATATATATATATATATGTATGTATATATATATATATATATATATATATATATATATATATATATATATCATATACATATATGTATGTATATATATATATATATATATATATATATATATATATATATATATATATATATATATATATATATATATATATATATATATATATATATATATATATATATATATATATATATATATATATATATATATATATATATATATATATATATATATATTTACATATATATGTTTACATATATATATATATATATAATATATATATATATATATATATATATATATATATATATATATATATATATATATATATATATATATATATATATATATATATATATATATATATATATAAACATAAACAGTGCGTTTGTGTATGTATGCACACGCACACGCATGCATGCACGCACACATATATACTCGTATATATATATATATATATATATATATATATATATATATATATATATATATATATATATATATATATATATATATATATATATATATATATATATATATATATATATATATATGTGTGTGTGTGTGTGTGTGTGTGTGTTTGTGTCTGTGTGTGTCTGTGTGTGTACATTTACATATTGCTCCCAATAGATATGAAAGCATAAGGAATTTCATAAATAGGATATTTCCCAGAAAGTGTACGCGGCAGATATCGGACAAAAGCCTGAAAACTTTCCACTAGACGACTTCATCAGGCTGCCAAATAACGAGAATGACGTATCCTAAATGAAATCTGACCAAATTGCCGTCCATATGACAGAATCCTGGAAACGTTCACTTCGGCATAACGTTGGCGCTTGATTTCAATATAATTACCTATTAATGAGTTACACAAGGCTGCTGCTTTGTATATGAGTTGACATTAATGTTATCTCCTGCACGACCATACGAGAGATACTCTTCTTATTACTTTTTCTTCATTATACGGTGGCTATTACCAAGTGAATGAGGAAGTGGTAAGAAATAATTATGAAAAGTAATCGGTACTTACAACAAAAATGAAACATAAGAAGTAAAGGTCTTTTTGGTTATGATAATGTTTTGGAGTTTAATAACAAAAAAAAAAAAAACGGCCAAGCAGACTCCTACCTAAAAGTTGCTTCATATTCTTAAGAGTACAAAAGGACACCTATTATTAAAGAAATTAATAGATTACTATACTGTTAGAGATCAGGGTTTGGAAGAAAATAGTTTGAAGAATTTTTTTTATTAGTTTTTTCCTTCAGGGATAAATTAAACTCTTAAGTTTTTATCGTAGGATATTCGAATTAGTGTAATGCTCTACTAATCACTCAGAAATATTGATAATCAAATATTAGTTGCACGTTTACTCTGTACTTTGCAATGCCTGTGTACATCCAAAACAACTAAGACCTAACTAACAATAAAAAAAATAAAAATAACAAAAACTTAAACACGCTTTTATTAAAATGCATTAAAAAGTAAAAAAAATAATTTTTTGAGACACACCATTATTTTCTTACAATTAATCATGTCTTTTTCTTGTAGCATTTCCTTCCATGTTTGGCGCCCACGATTTTATTTTTGTAGGCTTGATTAATTGTAATAAAATCCTGGTGTCCAAAAATTATTTTTTACTTTTTAGTGCATTTCAACAAAAGCGAGTTCACAGAATCTTTTTTATATATTTTTTTTATTTTATGTATATATATTTTTTTGCTTTGACAGAAATTGTAACCGATTTATGACTGTAACTAAACAAAATGAACGTGATATCCTCTCGAGCCAAATAAGGGTTGAAAAACCCGTAGAGTATTAACTTATTCTACCGAGTCAGAGACCGTACAAAAATTCCGAAGATTTTCATACAAATCCTGAGATACTGGGAGAGGTCACTGAAGGGTCACTAAAGGGCACAGCTGACATACTGATCATGTAATCTTGCATTGTTAACGGAATTGAGTAACTATACAAAATTTCAAGTCCATTGGACAAATGGAACAGGTCGAAAATTGAGTTACAAGACTTGACCCAAACAGATGGACAGAAACATAAGTCAAATAAAAGCATGTAATTAAAGAAAAATCAAAACATGCTTTTATTAAAATCACTAGAAAGTACAAGAAAATTTTTTGATACACCAGGATTGTCTTACAATTAATCATGTCTACAAAAATAAAAGCATGGGCACCAAATACCAAAGGAAATACTATAAGAATATTTTTGTAGACATGGTTACTTGTAAGAAAATCTTGGTGTCTCTCAAAAAATTATTTTTGTAATTTTAAGTGCATTTTAATAAACGCATGTTTTAATTTTCTTTTATTTTATACTTTAAAGTTTTGACAGAAACCGTAACCAATTTATGACTGTAACTAAAAAAAAAAAAATTGAATGTGATATCCTGTCGAGCCAAAGAGGGTTTGAAAAATTCATAGTTATTAACTTATTCTACTGAGTCAAAGAAGGTATGAAAAATCCGAAGATTTTCATACATATCCTAAGATACTGGGAGAGGTCACAGTAGGGTCACTAGGGGTCAGTGCTGACCTACTGATCATGTAAGGTTGCACTGTTACTGGGACTGAGTAACCATGCAAAATTTCAAGTCCATCAGACGAAGGGAACAGGTCGAAAATTGAGTTACAAGTTTTGACCTAAACAGACAGACAGACAGACAGACAGAGAGACAGACAGACAGACAGACAGACAGACAGACAGACAGACAGACAGACAGACAGACAGACAGACAGACAGACAGACAGACAGACGCAGAAGTCAAATTAAATAAAAGCTTGTACATACAATAAATTACGGGGTGCACCAAAAACCAAAAACCAAAGTTAAGACAAATGTCAATGATTAAAACATCATCTTTCATATTTCTTATTAAATAGATGGAGTTGGCATCTGTGGTCAATTATATGCGTCTATTAATTATTTAAGTAAAAAAATATAGATATAAATGCTACATATAAAACATATAAATAAGGTAAATTTAATACATATAAAACTTCTAATATTCAAATATACAAACGAAATTATATCACCAAATCAAATGAAATAAATATAAGTAAAAATTTAATGAATATAAGGAAAGAGAATAAATCAAAATAAATTAGTAAACAGAATAAAAAAAAAAATACATAAATATCTCCAAACACATATACATATATCTGTAAACATATATACATACACACACATATATACATATATATAATATATATATATATATATATATATATATATATATATATATATATATATATATATATATATATATATTTTATATATATATATATATATATATATATATATATATATATATATATATATATATATATATATATATGTGTGTGTGTGTGTGTGTGTGTGTGTGTGTGTGTGTGTGTGTGTGTGTGTGTGTGTGTGTGTGTGTGTGTGTGTGTGTGTTTAAATATATCTCTGTGTTTGTATATTTAGGTCATTTATTTTATGTTTGATTTTTGCTTTTTTTTAAATCTTTATTTCACTTAATTTATTTTTTACTTCAGTTATTTGATCCTATTTATTTGTTCAAGTGCATTATTTATTTGTCATTTTATTTACCTAATTATAGTTATTTATTTATTTCATATTTTCATCATATTCAATTTATTTATTTGATTTATTTTTCACTTGTATTTTAATTTTTGTCTATTAATTGTAGTAACTTCATTTATATCTTTTTAATCAGTTTCTTATATAGGTTTTATTTATATTACTCGTATATCCAATTTGTTGTATTTTTGTAACCTCGTATATTATACATGTACTTACTATATTTATTTATTGCTATATTCTATTCATTTACATATAGATTTATTTCATGCATTTATTACTTATATTTAACTGTGTTATCTAATTTCATATACTACATATCTAATTCGTTTTCTTAATTACCACTGTTTGATTAATTATTTTATATTTACATTTATATATTTGTACTTATTGATTAATGTAGCTCCTGTATTTATTTGATCTTATATTAGTTTTATTTATTTTACTTTATTATATTTTGACCATGGTTTTGTACTTTTTACTTTATACATACATACATACATTATATATATATATATATATATATATATATATATATATATATATATATATATATATATATATATATATAATTATAAAATAAAAAATACAAAACAATGATTAAAATGTATTAAAATAAAGTAAAATAAACAAAACTAATATATAAGCCAAATAAATGCATGAAATATATAAATATACATATAAAATAATTCAATAAAATGTGGTAATTAAGAAAACGAATTAGATACATAATATATGAAAATATATAAGACAGTTATATATGAGTAATAAATGAATAAAATAAATCTATAAGTAAATCAACAGAACATATCAATAAATAAGTATAATAAGTAAGTATATAACATATGAGGTTACAAAAATACAATAAATTGAATATACCAGTAAAATACATAAAATGTATATAAGAAACTAATTAAATAAATAAATGAAGTAACTACAATTAATAGACAGAAATTAAAAAATAAGTAAAAAATAAATTAAATAAATTGAATATGATGAATATATGAGGTAAATAAATAGCTATAATTAGGTAAATAAAATGAGAAATAAATAAACACTTGAACAAAATAAATAGGATCAAATAACTGAAGTAAACAATAAATTAAGTAAAATTAAGGTTTTAGAAAAGTAAAAATCAAACATAAAATAAATAAGCAAATAAATGATAAAATAAATCAGCAAAATATAAATAAATAAAATGGACAAAAGGTAAATACAATTAAAAATAAATAATTAAGAAGAATTAGAATCAATAAAATGATTACATATACAAATAAATATTCAATACAACAATAAATACAATGACCTTTTTGAAAAAGAACATAAATACAAAGTGGATAGGACACTTATAATTAAAGTTAAATAAATATATATGAAATAAAAAAATTTAAACAAACAAGTCAGTAAATATATAAAATAGCATATATAAAATAAAATCAATTAACAAGCAAAATAAAATAAATAGATCACCGAATAAATAAATTAGTGAAAAAAGAAATACGTCTATGAAATAATTTAAGAATAAATAAAGGAAATAAATACCTAAAATTAGTTATAATAAAATGAAATGTGAGCACCCAAATTAAATTAAAGATAAATATACCAATTAAGATATACGTATGTAAAATAAATAAATTAATAACCAAATAAAACACAATTTAAATAAATAAACAAACAAGAAGAATAAACGTGATATGTAAAACAAACAAGCCAAATAAATACATCATTTGCAAATAAAATATTTATAAATAAGTAAATAAATGAATAAATTAAATAATAAAGTAAAATAAACTGATTACTTCTTTGCCTTCAAGCTGGTTAACAGGGAAAACTCACAGCTTCCTTAACCTGCGTTAATATCACCGAAGAGTTAACGTTACGCGTAAGAGAAAGACACTTCTCACTGGCCATAACATCCTACAAAGGGTAGGGATGCTCAGACTTTTATTGGCGACATGAATAAAGTGTGACTGTTCCTGCAACTCGGAAACAATGCTTTATGACACTGGCTTTGAGTAAAGGGTTTCAAGAAGCTCAGGATGCCAGTGGATATAAGATGTTGGTTGTGAGGTGTATAGAAAGATGCAGCATATCGGCTTATATAAAGTTTGTCCCTGAGTACGGGGGTCTGCCAGAAGCAGCGTGTCTGCAAACACAACTTAGTTTAGCCTACTGACATACAGTATATACTTGAATTTGACGAGCTTATCATCTAACTTTGATACACACGGAAAAAATAACACTAATTTCCATTATTATCTATATATATGGCGAATAACCTTGGCAGATTTCAGCACTACTCTTCGCATAAACCTTCTTTTCTAAAGGCTAGCTAATCCAGCGCTGCCAGGTAGCGTCCTAACGTCCAAGTTATAACCGGAAGAAGATGAGTTACATTAGTTTTCCTACGTACATAGGATGAACGTGGGCCATTTCACAAACTGAAGGAATTCAGCCAGACTGAAGCTCGATCGGCAAAAAAGGTCCACTTGCTTAGGAGCTGTTGGGCTTCGCTTTTTCCCCTTTCTTCCGGATATGTGTAACGTGTGTTAATGTTAGTTTTACCTCCGATTCACATTTCAAATTAATTCGCAATAACAATTCCAAATGAACATTTTGTCTACACTTTTCTTAACAAAATAATAGTGCAAATTACCAGTAAAGAATATAAGCAAGTGATTACCGTAAGACTGCTGATACTGGATATGTGGATATATAATATAACTTAAATATTATTCCAGGGGAAAATGAGACGTAGTGGGAATATCCTAGATGCTTGCCTCATCCATTCTCTGTACAGGCACACCCACATATATATCTTTCAAGGATATTCCCCTCATCGTTTTCATTTTCCACTGGATTAACTGCAGTTATGTCTGCTGACATTTCCACATATATCTACAATAAACAGTCATGCGGTAATCACCTGCTTGTGTTCTTTACTGGTAATTTGCAATTTTTAAGTTTTAAATGCCAGCTATGACTGCTTCCTTTTTCAGATACTTTACAGCCGATTCGGTGTTAAAATTATTTAAAAAATGAATGCCTTATTTTTGAAGAACCAGTGTAATGTCACCTTTATGCTTCTTCGTTTATGCAGATGCTGTATTAGAAAATCATAATTGCCGACAAACATCAACTCTAAATATCAAAACAAGCAGACAGTCATTAGACTGAGAACGAAACTGCTTGGAAAATCATGACAGTTTGTAGACCGAGAATTATTTTACTACAAAGCAGCCAAGTGGCAATTTCAAGAATCATAGAAAATTATACTCTGCAGTCGTATATTAACGCATGAGGTAACTGGCCGATTTATAAGAATGTATCCCTAAGAGGGAGTAAAGATGGAAAATTTGGAAAGAGGAAGTATGCCCATGACCTTTTGCAGTTAAGGAATGAATTTTCAATAGTATGAAGAGTGAATGATGTTTGTGCATAGTGCTGTGCTGGCTGATAGCACAATACTTTTCGAAGCTTAATGCTCTTGTATGAAAGGACAAGACTAAGAGGGTAAATTCAAGTTCAAGAAACTGAGTGAACAGTATGCAATAGGATGGTGGTATTAAGGATTTTCGGTTTGTCTGAAGGTTTTGGCCTATGGTCTGTATTATAAAAGTAGTATATTGACAGAAAAGGTTAAATAAAAACGAAATAAGGCCAGGAAGATAGCAGAATCTCTGTGGCTTCAGTGTAAAAGAAGTACTTCTACAAGTAGTCAAGAATTTTATACATACAGATGATAATTTAAAAACTGGATTTTAGAAGCAAAATGTGGTTGTCCTGTGTAAATGAAAAATATTGACTTAATACCTGGAGAAGAATACTGTGGGGGTAAGACATCATGGCACCAAAGGTGGGAGGGGTGTGGGATGGGGTGACATGCAAAAAAAAAAAAAAAATGACAGAAATTAGTGTCTGATCCATAGTTTTCGAGGTCACTAAGATGAATAGTGACACTCCCGATGCACTTCAAGTCCAAGTTCACCCCGATAGGAACGGGGGGGGGGGGGGGGGGTGAGAACGGGGTGGCAAGGCGTGACATGTAAGGACAACCGAAAACAACAGATATTATTATCTGAATCAATCCATAGTGTTTGAGGTCGCTGAGATGAACAGTGACACTAACAGTGTCCTTAAATCCAAGTTCAGCCCCAATAGGAATGCGGGGTGAGAAGGGGGTGGGAAGTGGGCGACATGCAAAAATAACCAAAAACGACATTAGTGACTAAGCCACAGTTCTTGAGGTCACTGAGATTAATAATGACACTCATGATACCCTTTAAGTCCAAGTTCAGCCCCGATAAGAAGGAGGGAGAGAAGGGGTGGGAAGACGGTGAAATGTAAAACTAATAGAAAACGACGATATCAGTGTCTCATCCATAGTTTTCAAGGTCGCTGAGATGAACAGTAACACTCCCAATGCCTTTTAAGTCCAAGTTCAGCCCTGGCAGGAAGGGGGGTGAGAAGTGGTGGGAAGGGGGGTGACATGTAAAAATAACCGAAAACAACAGATATTAGTGTCTAATCCTTAGTTTTCCAGATTGCTGAGATGGATAGTGGCACTCCCAGTGCCCTGGAAGTCCAAGTTCATCCCCGATAGGAAAGGGGGGCGGCGAGAAGGGGTGGGAAGTTGGATGACATGTAAAAATAACAGAAAGTGCCAGTATTAGTGTCTAATCCATAGTTTTCAAGGTCGCTGAGATAAATAGTGACACGCTCAATGCCATTCAAGTCCAGTTTTACCCCATACAGGGAGGGGTGGTTGAGAAGGGGTTGAGATGTAAAAATAACCAAAAGTGACAGATATTAGTGTCTAATCCTTGGTTTTTGAGGTCGCTGAGATATATAAAAACTCCTGATGCCTTTTAAGTCCAAGTTCATCCCCGATAGGAAGGGGGCAACATGTAAAATTAACTGAAAACAACAGATATTAGTGTCTAATCCATAGTTTTTGAGGTCACTGATATGAATAGTGATACTCCCAATGCCCTTTAAGTCCAAATTCAGCCGCGATAGGAAAGGGGGATTGAAAAGGGTGGGAAGGGGGTGACATGTAAAAATAACCGAAAAAAACAGATATTAGTGTCTAATCCACAGTTTTTGAATAGCACACCGAGTGTAAAAACCAATATGAGTGTCAGACAATTGTTTGTCCACATCATCTGGGACTGAGAAAAACTATTGTTGGCTACTGATGGCGCAGAAAGCAATAACAAAAACCGAGCATATTGCGATTCAGAATATTTTGAAGATGGTAGTGCTGGAGGAAATTGAACCGAGAATGTTGGGGTGGCCAAAGTGAAATGAGATGAATCATGACACTCCTGATGCCTTTTATGTCCAAGCTCATCCTCCATAAGAAAGGGGTGGTGAGAAGGGGTGGGAAGGGGGTGACATGTAAAAATAACCGAAAACAACAGATATTAGCGTGTAATCCACAGTTTTTGAGTAGCACACAGAGTGTTAAAACCAATATGAGTGTCAGACAATTGTTTTTCCACATCATCTGGGACTTGCGAAAAACTACTACTGGCGACTGATTGCGCAGAAAGCAATAACATAAACCGAGCATATTACGATTCGGAATATTTTGAAGATGGTAGTGCTGGAGGAAATTGAATCGAGAATGTTGGGGTGGCCAAATGAAATGAGAT
>JANJGK010000008.1:61150650-61210650 GCA_039081455.1 Macrobrachium rosenbergii
TATTTTCCTTTTACTTACTGTTCCTTCTTTTAAATAAACACCATATTCGTAGCGGGTTTCTTCCATATGAATAGAGTTCATGTTCTGAACAATAATAATAATAATAATAATAATAATAATAATAATAATAATAATAATAATAATAATAATAATAATAATATAATAATAATAATAATAATAATAATAATAATAATAATAATAATAATAATAATATAATAATAATAATAATAATAATAATAATAATAATAATAATAATAATAATACCATATATGTGTTTCGTTTCTAGTGCAACTTCCGCTTCTCCCCTCAGTATTTACTGGGGTTCGTCATTTTGATACAACTCGCTTATTCCTTCAGCAATTTATCACTGACAACCTCATCCAAAATTTAATAAACTGCTGCATGATCATCTCTTTTGTCCCAGTGTCCCACTACAACCAATCTTTAATATATTTATCCTGCTACTATCTGCTCTGTTCCTTCTCCCTACTCATATATACTTGTAAACGTTACCTGCTGACTTAGTGACTGTATCATGGAACTTCAAATATTTTTATTATATTAATTTCTTTGGCTGCCTTTCTGTGTATGTTGTATGTGTGCGTGTCCCTCCCCTCCCCCTTCTATCATATTAATAATTTCCTTGGCCGCCTTTGTGTGTGTGTGTGTGCCCTCCCCCTCCCTCTCCCTCCCCCAGTCCCCTCCCCCTCCCTCCCCCTCCCTTCCCCTCCACCTTCCCCCTCCCTTGCCCAGTCCCATACAACTCCCCCACCTGTCCTTCCACATCCTCATCCCCTCCCCCTTCCCACTCCCTATGTGTGTCCCTCCCCTTCCCTTCCCTTCCCCCACCCCTCCCCTTCCCTCTCCCCTCCCCCTTCCCCAACTCCCCTCCCCTTCCCCCTTCCCATTCCCTCTAAACTCCCCTCCTCCTCCATCTCTCCTTCCCCATCCCTCCCCTTCCTCCTCCCCTCCTCTCCCCCTTCTTTCTCCCCCATATACTTCCCCATCCCTTCCTTCCTCTTTTCCCGTCCCTCTTCCCTCCTCCTCCACCTTCTTCTTCCCCTTTCCATGTTTTATAATGAAATAAAATGTGTTGAGATTGAGTACTATTAATTAACAAAATATTTATAGATTTGTAAGGAAATAATTTTTTTTTACAAAAGTAATATAAATTGTTTGATTAACCTCATGTGGTAACTATGAACCACCTGCATTATGAGGATCACAGTAAATACTACGCCTATTATACAACTGGAGTCTTTAAGATTTAAGAAGACGTTATAATCCAATGGGCATTTCTCCGGGAGGTGGAAGAAATGATTCCGAAGACAGATTCTGGGTTTCTTCTCTGATGGGAAGTGGATCTGACAGGAATCTGTTTAGGAGCTGAAGACAGCTTCACAGGATCCTGGAGCCTTTAAGAATTTAAGAAGACATTATAATCCAATGGTCATTTCTCCAGGAATGCTTCAGGAGCTGAAGATTGCTTCAAAGGATCCTGGAGTTGTGAAGATGTCTTTCAAGAAGTTTTCAACGTGAAGTGACCCAGCGGTATATAATAAAGGATTTTTGGCTGTACTTTGTTATTTTTTTCGAAATAGACTCAGTGGGTAATTCTAGAACAACAGCAGGCACTACTGGTGATGGTCTGGAACTGCCAATGGCATCAGCACTGGTTCAAAACCCATCAGCAGCTGCTCCTGCACCTACACCAAGATATGGTCAGTTGTTCATATATGACCGGAAGGTAAATGGGGCTGATGCTGCCTGTAGACTTTTGCTGACTATTATTAAAAGGATTAATTTAGCTGTGGGTATGGGTATGGTATGGTATGGTATGGATATGGGTATGGGTATGGTATGGGTTTGGGTATGGATAACGGAATGGAATGGATATGGTTAGGGGTATGGGTATGGGTATAGGTATGGGTATAGGTATGAGTATTTGTACGGATATGGGTATGGGTATAGGTATCAGTATGGTACAGGCATGGGTACGAGTATGGTACAGATATGGGTATGGGTATTGGTATGGGTATCGGTATGGTTATAGGTATGAGTATGGTACAGATATGGATATGGGTATGGGTATGGGTATGGGTATGGGTATAGGTATGGAATGGATATGTGTATGGGTATGGTATGGGTATGGGTATGAAAGTTATGGGTATGGGTATGAGTATGGTACGGATATGGGAACTAGCAAATGCGAGCGATAGAGAGCATCTGCTAGTGATTCATTATTCCTCCTACTTCAGTCCATTTAAAAAAAAAATTTATTGTTTTCACACCATTGCTTTTATATATATAAAATTTCCTTGTAATGTTCATATCTTAAAGAATTTCTAACACTTCCTTCTTAACTAGAGGTATGTTCTACGTGAACTTTCTCGTTGGTAGGTTATTGATCTTGTATACTTCTATCCATTACATTTATCAGGACTATCAACTTTTTCCCAACTACTCTTTTCCAAAGCACAATGTAACAATCTAACTAAACATGTTGCCTCCTTTTGTATCATGTTTATTAAATTTCTTCCCAAACCAACAGCGTCAAAGTATAAAAAAAACGAGCATTTTAAAAGATTAACATCTTCAAAGTGAATCACGGAAATTAAAGTAGCTATTTATTTCAAACTTGTAACTGATGCCTTTTGTGTTTGGCATTGTTCAAAAAACCAAAATGTAAAAACTTTGTAATATACTGAATAATTTCCAGGTGCATAAAGTTCCCTTTTCTGCAAATACTTTTATAAAATAAGAAATTTTACTTTCAAATATTTCGTAGCAAGTCTTAACTGTTTTCTTTAGAGTAGTCATATAAATGTATCATGAAATCATTATAATTAATACCAGAAATGTTCACCCTCTCTCACAGGTAACCCAAGTCATGTGTATGAGGCTCCTAGTACTGCAGTTATTTGAAGTCATGTTGACTCTTGCCTAACTGTAATTGTCTCTGGCGTCATATTACATTAACCTAATTATCTATTTGGTTCCTGCAATACTAATATTACTGAATTTCGTTTTATTACAACACGCAATTTCTATATTTGATTCAGACTTTTTTATGCTAATGAAGCGTAAAATTACAAGGATGGGTTTTGAAGTGTATTCTCATATATATATATATATATATATATATATATATATATATATATATATATATATATATATATATATATATATATATATATATATATATATACACACACACATACACATGCACACACATTTTAAATATATATATATATATATATATATATATATATATATATATATATATATATATATATATATATATATATATATATATATATATATATATATATATATATATATATATTCTCATATATATGTATTCTCATATATATATATATATATATATATATATATATATATATATATATATATATATATATATATATATATATATACACACACATACACATGCACACACATTTTATATATATATATATATATATATATATATATATATATATATATATATATGTGTGTGTGTGTGTGTGTGTGTGTGTATGTGTGTGTGTATACATATAAGTTAAAGTTAAGTATACCTTAATTTAACTAGACCACAGAGCTGATTAACAGCTCTCCTAGGGCTGCCCCGAAGGATTAGATTTATTTTACGTGGCTAAGAACCAACTGGTTATCTAGCAACGGGACCTACAGCTTACTGTGGAATCCGAAGCACATTCTAACGAGAAACGAATGTCTATCACCAGAAATAAATTTCTCTATTTCTTCATTGGCCGGTCGGGGAATCGAACGCGGGCCCAGCAGAGTGCTAGCCGAGAACGATACCAGCCCTCCAATGAGGAACTACGTGTGTATGCATATAATTATACATATATGTATGTATATATAAATATATACATAGATATATATGTGTGTGGGAAGAATATCAGGTCCTCATTTAAACAGGACGGTATAAAACAGAGATTTTGTTCGCAAAAGCTGCAAGGTTTCAAGGACTAATCCCGGTAGCCGGCTACCGGACGATGGAAAAAGATTAGTCCTTGAACGATTCTACAATTGCGCTATTATATATTGCATCACTTTACGAAATATATCGTTCAGATCATATTTCTTTTTTTATAATCCATATATTAATTAGTTTGAGATACTTTTTTTTAACTTGAAAAGAGGAATCAATTAAAAAGAGTAAAAAAAAAAAAAACTGCAAGAAAATTCCTCTTCTGATGCTGGTTTTTAGCATTTTGTCCGAATTATTATGAAATATTACATTATGTATAGATAGGAACAGAACTACCAACTGTGATCAGCCTATCATCCTTTCAAAGATTTATCTGTTAAAAAAAATTATTTTCTGCAAATAAAAAAAATTGGGCAGTGTTTGGCATATATGATATTATCAGATTATCATTTGGTTAAAAATCTCACGTGAGCAAATAAGACATAGTAGTAAATAGAAATATTATATAAGCTATAGCTTCCATTCTATGACTAAAACACAGTTCGATTGACTAATAGGATTTTGACTGCACTGAAGTAGGCGGTTCGGTTGCCACGCCTGCAGTGTCTATTTTGGATGTGCTATAAGTTATAAATCTTACAGATTGCCAAATCCCTTTTTTATATCATTCCAAACGTAGAACTGAAATAAATTTTTTTTTTTTTTTTCAAAAATGAAGGAGAATTTAAATATATAAAATAAGGAAATTCGGAACATAGGTTTGCAACTGCATGGTTTAATGCAAAATCGCGGGATAAACATATTGGTGTGTCGCAGTAAGGAGTGTGACTAAGCATCTATTTCACAAAGTGGAAACTTCCGAAGAACAACAAAGAGCTTTCATCAGAATGCACAACAACAACGTGAGTGCCAGAGATATAGCCAGTATATTTGGTGTAAACAAAAGGACTGTTACTAGGTGGATTCAGCGTCACAGAAAAACAGATGCTTAAAGACAAACCGAGGTTAGGACGACCACCCTGCACCACAGCTGAAGAGGATAGCAAAATAGTTGAAGCAGCTCGACAACAACCAATAATTACAGCTGTAGTTATTAAACACCAAATTGGGTGTGATGCTGGAGTGCAGGTAATAAGGAAAAGACTGCGTGCTTCAAGCGCATGAAGATGAAAGGTTGGGTTTTGCTCTAGAATACTACGCTGCTGATGCCGAGTTCTGGAGCAAAGTCATTTTTTGTGACGAAAAACATTTTCAACAGATACTCATGGAAGAGCACACTGCTGGCACTTGAACAACATAAGGTAATAAATCTTGACTGTTTAGGTAGAAAGAAAAAATTAAAGTCATCTTATATTACTTACAACATATAATTATTAAGTAATAGGCCTAGACCTAGAGCTCAAGAATAATTTCTCAGAACTAAATTTCAGTCATCAGCTATGTATATATTTCAGAAAATATGGCTGCTACAATGTTATAACGTACATAGTGTGATGAAAGAATTTTCGGTGCGAGATGGTACTGATGGAAGCCGTCAGTTGCAAAATCTTTGTATTCAGCAAATAGTTTGATTCCTCAGCTCTTTGCGTGAGAAGCTCAGCAATGTTGGGGATCAGGTGATCTCCGAAGCGCTATGTATATTCATGAGTACGTGCATTACTTTGATCTAGATTATGCCAAAATCTGCCCTAAAAGTGAGTTTGATCGTTCATTAACGTGATAGAACTGCAGTTGTCCAGTCATAACTTTGGAGTGGTTCCAGGCTTTGAAAATCGGCAGATAAGGTAGAGTCTCAAATCTCTGTTTTTATGGGAGAAAATTGAACTTGTGATTTTTACCATGACTTTCTAATCATTATGAGCTTATGAACTGGTGTGGGAAATTTAATATGAATATTCATACCTCTTTTATATTATTATTTTGTTATGTTACGTTTGCCATATCTTGGCTATGCATTTTACACTTTCCATTATTGTGTTTTGTATTTCATATATTTTTGGGAGTTTTCTATCATGTTTAATTCTTTCGACAGATGTCTGTGGACTTGGGAGTTTGATAAAGAGGACATGCAAATCATTTGCAATGTCAATCTCTTTATGTGGTAGACTGTTTTTTTTACATGACTTTTAGTTATTGATTTGGGAGTATGTGAGATTTTTGGGTATTTCCAGGCTATTAGCCATAATGAGACTTCTTTAGTCAGAAGTGCTTTGCAGTTTAGAGTTTAGTTATCTGACTCGATAATTCATTTATTATGCATTTTAATCTTTGCTTTGTTTTATTCATTTCTTGTTGGGTTATCTGAATAATAAACCTATTTTTGTAGGAACGATTGTGTTTCTCTAAATAGTCCATTTAATTGCTTTGAGAGAATGAGAGAGGTCGGGTGGATGAGCTTCGGTAAACGATGAGAGAGAGAGAGAGAGAGGGATTCGGGCTGAGAGAGAGAGAGAGAGAGAGGGGGGAAAAAATGCGAGTGAGAGTAGGGTTGAACCTTTTAACGTCTTTTTCCTGAAGTTAGATCGCTACGATCACGTTAAGTACACTTCCAAAAAAAAAGTGTTGATCTCTTCCCTGTAACAGAATTTAATGGTGGCAGCGGTGCCTCATGTCTTTAATGGTGGCAGCGGGTAAAAGTTAAATACGTCTTAATTAGGGTAGCGAAAGAGGGAGATTACTAATAGACTAATTGGTAACGTTGATGCCCAAGACACAGACTAGCCTCGGGGCAGAAGTGACCAGTCAGTCTTAAGAGAGCGAGTTTCATAGGTGGGTCATGATTACGTGTGTAATACGGGGAATCTTTTTTTTTCCGTCTCTATTCGAGTATTGGGAGTGGGGAGTTGTGAAATAGATCTGGATGATCTCTAGAGCAATTTTGGGGCTAACAAAATACCCAAATAAGTGTGAATAGTGGCGATTGTGAGTTAATTAAGCAAAGTGGTGATTCAACAAAAATCACGCTTGTTTTCTCTGCTTCGTCTTCGAGATGGTGACGTCACGGGTTGCACAGAGCTCTGTTTTCGGTTGGCAGACCGAGTGTTGAGTAACCCATTTTCAGTTTTTCTTTTTAGGAGAAGCTTAACTTTTTGTTGTTCTCCCGTTTTCTTTCAAATTGGTGAGTACCCCATTCTCGTAAGTTGCGCAGAACTCCGTTTTCTGTTCTTCTTTTAGAGGGGGTAACTTTTGCCTTTCTCTAGTGTTCTTTTTGGTTTCTTTTTTATGTTGCTACACTCAGGGCGTGTAATCACTTACAAAATGCCGGACGATGCAGCAAGCACATCCCAATCAGTTGTGGTGCATAAAGTGACGAGCGTTAGCGCGGGAATTACTAATTTTAAAGGGTTAGTTGACGGGAAGCCAACCCAAAATATAGAAACTTTCATTGAGTCAGTGAACAATTATCTGAATTCCAAGAAAATTACGAATGGCGCTGAAGCTTTAACAGAGGCTAAAGCATTTCTGGACTTAGATAAAGGAGATATTGGGAAACGGGCACGCAGTTTCGGGTTCAGAAGGTGTAAAACTTGGAATGAACTGCAGAAAATTTCTACAAGCTACTTATGGCGGAGTTCAACGTGAGTGTGCAGTTCGGAATTTGCGAGTGTTTCTCAAAATAAAGAAGGGCAACGATTCACTGGTCACATACAGTGTGAATTTATTTGATGCAGTAGGTGAGTTAAAGAAATCTATAACAGGCTCTCCATGGGTAACTGGAAATAATATCTCCTTAGATAATTTTGAAAGATTGTTACACTTTGCTTGCCTTTTAATGTCGGTCCCAGATGTAATTGTAGATAGTTTTGACAAAAGAATTGATCAGGATACAGACGAATCCTTTTTGTTTGCACAGATTAACAAAAATCTATCAAAATGCCCGACACTGGACAGTAGTTTTGTACAGGGAGGTGCAAAGATGTCTGCTGCGGTTTCGAAACCACAGAACAATGCTAGTCCCTTGCATTCGGGAAATGATGCAACAGCGAAGACATGTGCACGAGTAGAATCGAAGAAAATTCCAGAGAGATCAGTCACAACGATACGTTGTTTTAATTGTGATAAACTAGGACATAGTAAATCAAATTGCAGAGTGAGATATTGTTCAGCTTGCAAATCTTCAGATCATGGATGGAGATTTTGCCCAGCCACAAAGAATAGAGATTATTCAGGGAAGTCACGGGGTGGTTTTTCTAGATATGACAGGAGAATTCCACATGATGCAAGTTCTAGATACACAAAGGAACATCAGAATTTTCACAAGATAAGTTCGAAGACGGACACAGGATAATGAGCAATCAGGCCTTAGAATCACCAGAACCTAGGCCGATTGTACGTGGATTTTCTAATGGCAGTGAAATTTCTATTTTCATTGATTCTGGCAGCTCAGTTAACTTAGTAAATGCTGACCTTTTTCACTCGAAATTTCCAGAGTGTAAATTAGTCCCTACTAGTGAGACAGTGTGTGACGTACAAGCGAGGAAACTGAATGTTTTAGGTTCGTAATTTCTTACGCTTTGTATCGGCGGAAAGACAATAGTAGAATCATTTTTGGTCATAGAAGGATTAGCCTTAGGTGAAATGGTTTTGCTAGGACACCCTTCTTGCATGCGACATAACATCAACATTCTTACGGGAATTCAGGGGATTACAATAGGTGAGTCAGGTTGTTTTGTTCCATATATACACAGGAAAAAAACTTGTGAGAAACCTAAGACGCAGTTTGAGACATGTGTAACACATTCATTAGAGAGTGAAGATATTCCGCAAAAATCTTTCAAACGATTTTTATTGGAAGATATTGAATTGCAACCGCGAGTTCCTACATTGGTTAAAGTGTCGATGAAAGAGAAAAAGTTTCCTTCTCAAGTATGCGTTGTTGAGGGAACCGAGAGATTCAAAGACGTTGTGAGTACGGTGTCAGTGAATGAAGTTTCAGTCGCAGGTGTGACTACAGTAGAATTAGTTAGCTATCAAGACTCAGTGAAAAAATATCACAAGGGTACTTATGTAATTGATTTTGAAGAGTTTAATGAAGAACATAAATTAGTAAGTTTTTGTAGAGACGGGAATATGTTTCCTAACGAGGAGCAACAGTTCCGAAGTCAGGTTCTGCATGAACATTTGGCTAAAGTTGATTATCCTGAATATTCAGATAAAGTAGAGAAAGTGTTGAAAGAATATCTAGACATAATTGCTTTGAAGGGAGATAAATTAGGAGTTACAGATGTTTTAGAACATTCAATCTGCCTAGAAAAGGGTACCAATCCCATATATATTCCAGCATATCGAATTCCCTTTAAGATCAGAGAAGAAGTAGAAAAAGAAGTTCAGAGGTGGGTGTCGGAAGGCATTATTAGGCCGTCCAATTCTCCGTTTAATTTTCCTTTGCTTGCAGTTCCTAAGAAAGACGGTAGTATCAGAGTTTGTGTAGATTTTCGTAAATTGAATGAAAAAACATGCCCAGATAGATATCCAGTAGCTTGTTTGCCTGATTTGTTCGTTGAGATTGGTGTCAAGAATATATATTCATCTATAGATCTTATGCAAGGGTTTCTACAGGTTCCCCATACCGAGAGTAGCCGTAAATACACAGCATTTTCGGTACCAAAGGGACATTACGAGTTTAATAGGATGCCTTTTGGATTACAAGGGTCCCCAATAACATTTACTAGACTGGTTAACACAGTACTTCATGGCTTGTTAGGAAAGTCGGTGTTTGTGTACATTGATGACATTCTCATATGCACAGATACAATTGAAGAACATCTAAAGGTGTTAAA
This sequence comes from Macrobrachium rosenbergii, assembly GCA_039081455.1. Taxonomy (NCBI): domain Eukaryota; kingdom Metazoa; phylum Arthropoda; class Malacostraca; order Decapoda; family Palaemonidae; genus Macrobrachium; species Macrobrachium rosenbergii. The sequence goes on from JANJGK010000008.1 coordinate 61,160,389, forward strand.
AGAAGTCCTCAAGCGATTACGGTTCGCTGGATTAAAGGTCAAATTGGCCAAATGTGAGTTTCTGAAGAGGAAAATTGTCTATTTAGGACATGTTATCTCTAAAGAGGGAGTCAGAGTGAATGATGAGAAAGTTAAAGCCATTGTGAATTTTCCAGTTCCCAAAACCAGGATTCTTTTGGAAAAATATGTTTTCCGCAGTAGAAGCCTTTGTGAAGAAGTGCGCTATTTGCAATGCGAATAAGCCAGCGACGACAGTGTCGTGTCGTTTGGGTTCATATCCCGTACCACATAGGCCGTTTCAGAGAGTGCATATGGATATTCTGGGTAACTTCTCAGAGTCCATTTATGGTTATAGACATTTATTAGTAGTTGTTGACGAGTTATCTCGTTTTGTTGAGATTTTCCCACTGAAGTACAAATCAGCTGAGGAAGTTGCTATAGCGTTCTTTAAGGGGATAATTTGTAGATATGGTGTTCCTGAATGTCTGATCACAGACAATGGTAGGGAATTTGTTAATAAGACTTTAGACGGTCTTGCCAATTTGTTGGGAATAAAGAAAGTATCTATAATCCCGTATAGACCTGAAGCAAATGGGTTATATGAGAGGGCGAATCGGAAAGTAATCGAAGCTTTGCGCATCACGGTGGGTGGTTCCGATACACATTGGGACAGATCGTTAGATGAAGTGCGATATAGTATCAATACTATGATGAATGACACAATTAAGATATCTCCAGCAGAAGCTTTGTATGGGTACAAGTTGAAAGGACCTTTTGATTTGTTACCAGAGTGAGTTCAAGGTGATGTTACGGTCACTTCGTTGATAAATACAGCGAGAGAAAGATTTGCACGTATCAGTAAAGAACTTGAACTTAGTTCGCGCGCAATGGTAGAGAAAAGTAACGCGAAATCGAGGGGAGTAGCTTTTTCGATGGGTGATAGAGTGTTTGTTAAAGTGAATGTTCGGAATGATCTGAATTATAAATTAAGTCCGAAGTTCCACGGACCTTTTGAGATTGTAGAGATCAAAAGAGGGAATAGATTTGTAGTAAAAGATGTAAATACTGGAGTGACGAAATTGACCCATATTTCAAAGTTAAAGAAAGTTGGGATGTAATGGAACATTTGTATATAGTTAGAGGGATAAATGGGTTGATATTTGTATATATATGATATTTATTTATTTTTTTTTGTCTCTTGTTCATTCTAAATGTTGAAGTTCTTAATCATTTGTTTTCGAAGGATTTTAGGAATTGAGACATGGGCTAATTTCATACAAGATTTGACCCGTGTGTTAGTGTGTTAGTGTGTTATTGTGTTGTGGTGTTATGATGAGTTTTGTCATCTGACGAAATATCTTTGTTGTTTAGGATTATTTTTTTTTGGGGAGGTACTTAGTATATCGGACCGAACAAGTCTGATCTTTTTTTTTTTGGGTTGGGATATCGAATTTGAGTATTTGGATTTTTTTTTCAGTTTCTTTTTAAAAATGAAGAGAGCTGTATTGTGAGTAATTGTAGTTGTTAAGATCATGGGAGCGATTGCCATTATGTCAATTGCTATTTTGTTGAGAATTAGTCAGGTGTTGCGAAATATTTGCTAACCGGAGTAGAACTTTCATGTCTTTTACGAGATATGATACCTTGTAGTGTTTGGATAGGATTCTTGAGTATTTTTTTTTCTGTTGGATAGAATTTTTTTTTTATGAGTGAGTTCCGTAGAGTTATTATGCTTAATAGTGAGTTGACTGTGGATATTCCGGATACACACTTGGAATTAGTTCACATTAAGAGTGTTTGACTTTTGCATTAGTAGTCTTATTTGGTTCAGTAACATGAAACCTTTTTGTTATTAGACCGTTTCCAAGTGCTTTTGGAGACTCAGTAGTGATATGGGATGGAGTAGAGACTATGTTCATTTTGGGAGATAAATATCAGGGTTCGGGAGTTGATTATAAGACAAGTTTTACTTTAGTTAGGGAGAAGTATGTGTGTGACAGTAGTATTTTTCAGTTGCGAGTTGTATCTGTGGGTGGTTGTGAATTATCATTAGTTCATAGACAGACTCCGACAGAATGTGACTTTAGACAGTTCCTGCGTGAATACCACATGATCATCACCAGTACCCTTACTGCCGTTTTTTTGCAAGGAGTGTGCAGTTACAATGATGTGCCAGAATAACAAGTCGACATCATTCATTCTTCAAGGATCCAAGCTGTTTGATGCTGCATGCCGTGTGATGTCAACGGACTTTCTCGTACTTAGCCGTGCTGTATTCAACAGTTCCAAGAAGATAATTATGCGTCATACGCATAACGAGCATTTGGTAGTGGCGGTACCTACAACCAAGGTGCCAATGACTGTTCCACTGTTGGAAGACATCGACGATTCCGTGATGTTCGAGTATCAGGAATATATTATGCCGACCATTTTAATTGTCTTAATAGCTATTTTACTGATAATTCTTGTTGTGGGGGTAGTAAAGCTTATTCGTGTTTGTAAGATTACATGTAAAGGCTCTAAGAACGCAACCCCAGTGACTTTGGAAGTGCGTCATGAGAGCAGTCCTTAAAGCTGCAGTGCAGTAGACATTGCTAATTGAGCATAGCCATATCTGTTATGTTTTATACATATGCTTTTGTTTTAGTTTGCCGTTAAGGAGAGCGAGACGCTCTTATGTGGTGGCCGAGCACTATTTCAGAAAATATGGCCGCTACAATGTTATAACGTACATAGTGTGATGAAAGAATTTTCGGTGCGAGATGGTACTGATGGAAACCGTCAGTTGCAAAATCTTTGTATTCAGCAAATAGTTTGATTCCTCAGCTCTTTGCGCGAGAAGCTCAGCAATGTTGGGGATCAGGTGATCTCCGAAGCACTATGTATATTCGTGAGTACGTGCGTTACTTTGATCTAGATTATGCCAAAATCTGCCCTAAAAGTGAGTTTGATCGTTCATTAACGTGACAGAACTGCAGTTGTCCAGTCATAACTTTGGAGTGGTTCCAGGCTTTGAAAATCGGCAGATAAGGTAGAGTCTCAAATCTCTGTTTTTATGGGAGAAAATTGAACTTGTGATTTTTACCATGACTTTCTAATCATTATGAACTTATAAACTGGTGTGGGAAATTTAATATGAATATTCATACCTCTTTTATATTATTATTTTGTTATGTTACGTTTGCCATATCTTGGCTATGCATTTTACACTTTCCATTATTGTGTTTTGTATTTCATATATTTTTGGGAGTTTTCTATCATGTTTAATTCTTTCAACAGATGTCTGTGGACTTGGGAGTTTGATAAAGAGGACATGCAAATCATTTGCAATGTCAATCTCTTTATGTGGTAGACTGTTTTTTTTTACGTGACTTTTAGTTATTGATTTGGGAGTATGTGAGATTTTTGGGTATTTCCAGGCTATTAGCCATAATGAGACTTCTTTAGTCAGAAGTGCTTTGCAGTTTAGAGTTTAGTTATCTGACTCGATAATTCATTTATTATGCATTTAATCTTTGCTTTGTTTTATTCATTTCTTGTTGGGTTATTTGAATAATAAACCTATTTTTGTAGGAACGATTGTGTTTCTCTAAATAGTCTATTTAATTGCTTTGAGAGAATGAGAGAGGTCGGGTGGATGAGCTTCGGTAAACGATGAGAGAGAGAGAGAGGGATTCGGGCTGAGAGAGAGAGAGAGAGAGAGAGAGAGAGAGAGAGAGAGAGAGAGAGAGAGAGAGAGAGAGAGAGAGAGAGAGGGGGGGGGAAAAATGCGAGTGAGAGTAGGGTTGAACCTTTTTACGTCTTTTTCCTGAAGTTAGATCGCTATGATCACGTTACGTACACTTCCAAAAAAAGTGTTGATCTGTTCCCTGTAATATATATATATCTATATATTACATACATATATATGTGTGTATTTATGTATGTATATCCTTTTCCAATGCAGGTGTGATGAGAACTGTGTCATGAAGTCGAAGAAGAGTGGACATATTACAGCGGGACTCTGGGGGTGGATGTGTGGCGGTGGGCCAGGTGCCTTAACCAGCTTAGATACACGCTGAATGCCAAACAATACGTTGATATTTTACAGAATGTCATGATTCCATCAGTTCGCTGTTTTTTAATTCCCGAATCCGAACCCATTTTCATTGCAATGGATAATTCCTCAGTCCACAACAGTAGCACCGTCAAGAACTAGTTTCGAGAGCACCCAGAAGTCATAAGGATTAACTAGCCTGCGAAATCCCCGAACCTTAATCCAATTGAAAGCCTTTGGTCACTCATGGTCAGGAATTGGGATGACCGCCAAATTAAGGCGAAAGATGTCTTAATATCACATGCCATGGAGATCTGGGAGTCACTTAGGCCTAGAAGGGATGGTAACAACATATGCGAGAGCCTCGTGAAGTCAATGCCGACACGACTGAACCGAGTTATTGATGCTTCAGGGGGTTATACAAAATATTAGGACGTAACACTGACGATGGCTTGACAAGCAATATTAAAGTAAATACTTTTTTAATAAATGGAATATTTATAATCACTGTTGTTCTTTAATTATGTTGAAAAGGATACATTCACTTACCATTTAATGATGCTCTTTATATATATTCAAAAGATTTGTTAAAGTTCTATTGCTTATATTTTCACTGTATCAAAGTTTTTAATGTTACGTTACAGTTCGACTTTCTACCCACTGTCAATTATCTACTGCACCATTGTTGATGTTAATTATATAAATAATCATATAATTTAATTTATATTTTTCTGTTTTACCTTACTACGCAAAGGAATGAATAACTCAGACCAAATGTACAAGTCATTCACCTCGTATCATCAATCATATACTTGTATAACTGTTGTAAAAGCAAATATCATTGGTCATGATGATATAATATCATATAAAAGCCTCTTAACAAAAATATATGTAAATTATATGATACTCCCTTTTTACGGAGCAGGTGAATATTAGTACGCCTAGCCACACATTTATAAATCATTATTCATCTTTCCATCTTTCCATATGATAAATATGCAAAAGGTAAGTAATGAATATTTTGTTTATCACTCTGCATTCACAAAACATGCAAATTTTCTGTGATAAAATAAAAACGCTCTCCAGATCCCGCCAAAATTATGTAGACTTAGGCACACAAAAATTCCTTTTTTAAGAAAAAAAAAAACATAACCAATGAAAGAACAATAATCATGTAAATCTCCTATATATGAGAATAATATATAACTCAACAATTAATATTTATTTGCTAGTTACTGAGAAACTGTCACCACGGCGCATCAACTGTGCATTGAATGGCAGTCCGTGCGCCTGCGCCACTGGGCGAATAGTTGCCAGATACCTCTCGCTGAATACCCTAGCTATAACCCTTATGTCCGAAATATTAGGGCAACTGATGCAATATTTTGTAACGCAATTACCTTTTGCGAATAAAATCTCTGTTTAACACCAGCCTGTTTAAATGAGGTTCTGTTATTCTTTGTATGAATGCACAGCGCAACTGTGCATGTGGTTAAGTTTATTGTTTATTTATGTATACATGAATATTTTGTATATCTGATTTCATAATGTAATGTGTTAGATATGGATTGATTTTAATTGGAGTTACTGATCACTAGAAATCTCATGATATATAGACTGTTTCCAGTTCCCATATAAACACGCTTTCAGGTTGGAGCGACTGGACACACACACACACACACACACACACACACACACACTGGGTAATAAGTTGACTGACGACTAATTTGGCGGTAGTAGACACCAGATTTCTACAAACCCACCTGCAAGACGCACATAGTCTCAAAGAATATATATATATATATATATATATATATATATATATATATATATATATATATATATATATATATATATATATATATATATATATATATATATATATATATATATATATATATATATATATATATGTGTGTGTATATGTATATGTATATATATATATATATATATATATATATATATATATATATATATATATATATATATATATATATATATATATATATATATATATATATATATATATATATATATATATATATATATATATATATATATATATATATATATATATATGTGTGTGTATATGTATATGTATATATATATATATATATATATATATATATATATATATATATATATATATATATATATATATATATATATATATATATATATATATATATATATATATATATATATATATATATATATATATATATATATATATATATATATATATATATTTTTACGTTTTTCCGTTGTTTTAGTTTGAAATATGCTCGGTGAGACAGGTAGCAACAATTTAAGGTAATTTAGCCTTGTGATTCTGACTTCGTGGGTACGGGAAAAGGTAAAAAAAGAGGAAAACAAAGGAGAATTTCATAAGAGCATAGGGCTCTGGTTACTGAGGGAAATATTACGTAAAACACGTGGGCACATTTAAAGTAGTGTATTTACATAAATGACATCAGTACGGGAAAGAGGAACTCAAGTAGATTACTATCCTGAAGGGGATTTCCAACGGGATTGAATGAAACTGGGGGATTCCAGACACAGTCCGAGAAGCTTCCACGAAGGGTCCCTCTGAAATGAGAGATATGCACATTATACGCCAGTAATGAAAATAGACAAAAGAATAATGAATTCGAAGCTGCACTGAGGGTGCCAAAGGAGTAATAAAGAATTAATACTGCCAATGCAAGAGGCGCACGGACATTAGACAAGGGAGACTTCTGGCTTTCTCTTTAAGAAAATATTACGAGACAAAAGCGTGACTGAAATGGGGCTCTTCCAGGGCACTTTACCTTAGCAGATTTTCCGAGGGCGCGTAGAAGGCGGTCCGTGGATGACATTCGATTTCCGAGGACGAGTTTCTTCCACGTGGTGAGATGCAAGGGCTTCCGTAAAGGGGCAAGGCGATGGGGACTCCTCGAAACTCCAAGCAATGGCGTGTGGGCTCGAGGAATACGGTTGAAGGGCACAAGGAAAAGTATACTTTGGAAAGGGCCACGTGGTTAGGATGCAAGGGCATCGATGGGGCCAGGTGTTGAGGACGTCTTCACAAGTTCACTCCATATCTTCCAGCCCGCGTGTGTGTGTCGACCTCGTGGGTTTCTGCTTTTTATCCCCTCCTATGGGGCAGGGGGGCGTCCACCACAGATGCGTTGACTCATTGCACCTGCTGCCCGCAGGGGAGGTTTTGGCCTGTAGGAGAAACACCCAAGCCAGATTACTTTTGCCTCGAAGGAAAGATCTTTATAAAAAATGGGAGCGCCTTTAATCTTTTAACCCTTGTTTTAAGTCGATAGACAGATGGTCTATCGATCGGCCGGCTGGCAGTAAATGAACAACCAACAACAACAAAGGAGGGGGGGGAGGGGAGGCAATTTGCTAGCGAATTCTTGCTAATCATAATAATATACATATATATATATATATATATATATATATATATATATATATATATATATATATATATATATATATATATATATATATATATATATATATATATATATTTATTTATTTATAACCTGGGGAAATGCTTATCATGAGCCAGTTATAGACTCTTAATTGAATGATTTCGTTACTTACCTCGATTTTTGTATAAAATCTTACTGCTGCTGATTCATGAAATCGTAAAAAACAAGGAAAACGGGGAGTTTTAACCGAGCTGAGGGCTCTGCTTACAAGGGAGTTGGAAGTAAACATGTTTGGGTAAGTTTAAAATTACGTGTATTCACAGAAGATGAAATGGACTAATCAGGCAGGCAAGGCCTGAGAGGTTAATTATAAATGGGAAAACTTGAAGGTATGTCCGTCGGGGTGACGATGCTGATACAAGGCACAGTCAAGAGAGATTTCCACGGCTAACAAACCCTCTGTAAACGAAGAGGTTTACGAATAAAAAGCCAGTAAGGACACAGTAAAATATGCATAGGACAAGGCGAGCACACAGGGCCCCAAAGAAGCCTTAAAAATACGATTTTATGTAATTATTTAAACACATGCATTTAAGTAATAATGCCCTAACAAGGCAAGGTTGATACGGAAATACTGGCACTTGGACATGGAAATAGGTTTAGCACGAGAATTAAAACAGTGTGACTGACTAGAAGAACCTTTGCAACAGATCACTTTACCTTGTAGAAGAGGTGGCTTCAGCGAGGGTAATGGCAGCGGAGGAGGGCTAAGGGCTTCACTGGTAAGAATACTACGGGTCCCTACAAGATAGGACCACGTGGTAGCGCATGGCTCTCTGAAGGAGGGGGAAATGGAAGGGGCAGATGTGTCTCGCTCGCGTCCAGCAATGTCTCTCTCTTGTTCCTTCAGTGAGGCCGTTATATGACTTCGGTCAGGAATTAGGTCATCCACAGGTATATGGGGTGGTGTCATTTCCCTATGCGTGTGCACCGTTTATGACTCAAGATCCAGGTGTTCATGGCAGATGTTCTTTCTCTTAATCTGCCTCGCCGGCTCTATTCTGCCTCCAGCCAGACTTGTTCTCTTCACAACCTCATGTCTCTTCACAACCTCGTGTCTGTGAACAAAAGGCTCTGCAGCGTCACATGTTCGAGAAGAGAAAGTTGAAGGGATATACAGGGTGCGATTAATGGATTAAGGGAGGAGCCAATATTCCTTTCGCCCTTCCTTGTCAGCCAGTCCAAAATGCACTGTTGTATTTTCCAGCTTTAAATTTAAGTGTATGGTGGCTTGGATGCTTGGGAAGATATAGCAATATATATATTTCAGAAAATATGGCTGCTACAATCTTAAAGGACACATATATGCATTTCATAGCTTCAATGCTTTAAGGTGTGATGAAGGAAGGTTTGGAGTCAGAGCGAACTAGGGCGAGAGACTTGAAGTAAAATCTTTGTATTCAGCAAATAGTTTGATTCCTCAGCTATCTGCGTGAGAACCTCAGCAATATTGCCGGTCAGGTGATCTTCCAAGAGTTATGTATATTCGTGAGTACATGCGTTACTTTGATCTAGATTATGCCAAAATCTGCCCGAAAAGTGAGTTTGATCGTTCATTAACGTGACAGAACTGCAGTTGTCTAGCCATAGATTTGGAGTCGTTCCAGGCTTTGAAAATCGGCAGATAAGGTAGAGTTTCAAATCTCTGTTTTTATGGGAGGAAATTGAACTTGTGATTTTTACCATGATTTTCTAATCATTATGAACTTTTGAACTGGTGTGGAAGATTTAATATGAATGTTCATACCTCTTTTATATTATTATTTTGTTATGTTACGTTTGTCATATCTTGGCTATGCATTTTATACTTTCCATTATTGTGTTTTCCATTTCATATATTTTTGGGAGTTTTCTATCATGTTTAATTCTTTCGACAGATGTCTGTGGACATGGTGGACATGTTGGAATGACATGTGGAATTGTGGTAGACTGTTTTTTTTTTTTGGACATGACTTTTAGTTATCGATTTGTGAGGATGTGTGATTCTGGAGATTTCCAGGCTATTAGCCATAATGAGACTTCTTTAATCAGAAGTGCTTTGCAGTTTAGAGTTTAGTTATCTGACTCGATAATTCATTTATTATGCATCTTAATCTTTGCTTTGTTTTATTCATTTCTTGTTGGGTTATTTGAATAATAAACCTATTTTTGTAGAAACAATTGTGTTTCTTTAAATAGTCCATTTAATTGCTTTGAGAGAATGAGTGAGGTCGGGTGGGTGAGCTTTGGTAAACGATGAGAGAGAGAGAGTCGATACACGGTGAGAGAGAGAGAGAGAGAGAGAGAGAGAGAGAGAGAGAGAGAGAGAGAGAGAGAGAGAGAGAGAGAGAGAGAGAGAGAGAAAGGGGAGAAAAAAAGTGCAAGTGTTATCATGGGTCGAATCTTTATACGCCTTTTTCCTGAAGTAAGATCGCTAGATCACGTTACGTACACTTTCAAAAAAAGTGTTGAATCTGTTCCTGTAACAGAATTTAAATGGTGGTAGCGGTGACTCATGATTTTAATGTCTTTAATGGTGGCGAAAGAGGGAGATTACTAATAGACTAATTGATAACGTTGATACCCAAGGCGACTGGGCCGTGAGCGTCAAGAGTGGTTACCACTCAGTCTTAAGATAGCGAGTTTCATAGTGGGTCGGATTACGTGGGTAATACAGGGAACCTTTTTTTTTCCGTCTCTATTCGAGTACTGGGAGTGGGGAGTTGTGAAATAGATCTGGATGATCTCTAGAGCAATTTTGGGGTTAACAAAATACCCAAATAAGTGTGAATAGTGGCGATTGTGAGTTAATTACGCAAAGTGCTGATTCAACTCGTCTTCGAGTGGGTGACGTCACAGGTTAGCAAGTCGAGAGATAGGTGCTCCGTTTTCTGTTCAAATTGGTAAGTACCCCATTGTCGTAAGTTGCGCAGAACGCCGTTTTCTGTTCTTCTTTTTGGGTTCTTTTTTATGTTGTTACGCTCAGGGCGTGTGATCACTCACAAAATGCCGGACGATGCAGCAAGCACATCCCAATCAATTGTGGTGCATAAAGTGACGAGCGTTAGCGCGGGAATTAGTAATTTTAAAGGGTTAGTTGACGGGAAGCCAACCCAAAATATAGAAACTTTCATTGAGTCAGTGAACAATTACCTGAATTCCAAGAAAATTACGAATGGCGCTGAAGCTTTAACAGAGGCTAAATCATTTCTGGATTTAGATAAAGGAGATATTGGGAAACGGGCACGCAGTTTTGGGTTCAGAAGGTGTAAAACTTGGAATGAACTGCAGAAATTTCTACGAGCTACTTATGGCGGAGTTCAACGTGAATGCGCAGTTCGGAATTTGCGAGAGTTTCTCAAAATAAAGAAGGGCAATGATTCACTAGTCACATACAGTGCGAATTTATTTGATGCAATAGGTGAGTTAAAGAAATCTATAACAGGTTCTGTGTTGAATCTGTTCCTGAAACATATACGTATATATGTAAGACTCATTCTTCACCTATTGTAGTATTATCATTCCCTCTATAAAGATAATTCCGACAACATCTGACACTCCATACTCAAACACCTTAAGCTTATTAACAGCGCATTCTTCCCATTCACACGCCACTGCAATTAGCACAGTTCTATATTCTCTTGCGCTATCTGAACATTGAAGCCTTTCCGTTAAAAGACATTTTTCACTCCACCAAACTAGAATTTCACGGAGTTCTCTGTCCGTCGTCTCTCCAACAATTGATTTATGCAGCATTTTTACTACATTAAGGAGATTTCTCTGGTCGAGTTTACACTTACATAGAATGCCTCAAAAACAAATATCATCTAACGCAATTTTCTCAGAAAAAATAAATTATTTTAGTTCAGTTTCGTTTAAAATCATATCAAGTCACATCGAGGAAGTATTTGCTAATGTTCCTTCGGCCATTTTTGCAGCGTGATGGAAAATCAAAAGCCATTTCGTCGAACACACAAACAGGCGAACTTCAATCATGGTAATGGAACGCTTTTCGTGTCATGTTTAACTCAGTCACTTCAAAGGTTTAAATATTAATCAATGTGCTCGAAGCACACCCGTACTGAATTGATTATCCCTTTTGATATTTAGATCCGGGTAACATTGTCAGTAATTGTGATTCGCGTGATTTGTCACAATATCCTATTCCATTTTCATGATAATTAGGGATTTATTATTCACTCCGTAATCTGATAGGAGTATTACCATCAAGATTATTCCTTTGGGAAATATTTGCTCTATAAATTTTTGTGCGCTTTATGTACACTATCAAATATCTCTTTTAATGGATATCTGTATTCATCTTCATTCCCTAATTTCTCCCTTTTCCTCTTCGATTACTTATTAGAAGCGTTTTGATTAGAACCTACCATATAATAATTTTTCTTTATTTCCTCTTCCTATGTTTTCTGGCGAGGCTGTAATATGTTTCCTTTCTCATTCAACGATGTGAATCTGCCAAGCTTATGAGATTTAATAATGAGATATATACATTGTAGTGTACGAAAGATTCTAATTAAAAAGAGTTATTTGGAAGCATTTGTGATTATGACAACACTGATGGAATGAATTTGCAGCACTGAAACAAAATCATCCTACAAATGATGCAGTATTCTAGCAGCTTGTTGTAGTCCATGGTACAGCTGGGTTAATCCGGTCTAAAAGTACTCATCATATATTTTTTGTTTGTCATCTGCAGTTTTTCGAACCCTGATTATTTCTGATGCATCCACTTGGGTATAATACATACTGTACAAGGATAACCTGAAACTAATTTTAGTCGTATTCCCTAGGTTTTCGCTCTCTTGCATTAAATGAAAACTTTTTTATTATTTTTCATATCAGTAGGTTTGCATTATTTCATAAAAACTCTTCTCTAAAGCCATGAAATTCCGACATTAAAATACAAATTTACTTGAACTCTCATGTAATTGCTATCTGTTAAGAAGATACTGACCAAATAGTTCGGTGAATCACTGACAATTAAAATTCACACGTGTAATATATACTTTGAAGTCCCGCTCCTGCATGCAGTTGACTTCAGGCAAGCCATATATCCCGAAAAAAACTTTTACGTACTCTAAATCGCTTGATGATATTGAATGTTCCAGGCAGGTATTAAAGCTTTTCAAAATGTTTCATCTTGATATATATATATATATATATATATATATATATATATATATATATATATATATATATATATATATATATATATATATATATATATATATATATATATACGCTACCGGGGTCTAAGAGAACGACAGGCAGGTCAGCCGATCGAGACTACGGTCTACCCCAAAGCCAAATCAAAAGTCCTTCAAAAGAAGGCATCGTGCTTACCCCATACAAAAATGGGAAAAAAGCACGTTAAAAGAAGAAGAAGAAGAAGAAGAACTATATGTATGTATATATATATATATATATATATAGAGAGAGAGAGAGAGAGAGAGAGAGAGAGAGAGAGAGAGAGAGAGAGAGAGAGAGAGAGAGAGAGAGAATGATGCCTTCATAAGAACGAAGGGATGTAAGCAACGATGGTCTATAGATAACCTCAATATCCTTAATCGGAGCTCAATTGGCACATAATATCTGATAGCAGAACAAGTTTGGTGATAACCGTATTGCTATACCTTGCACTGAATCTCTGGCCGGGTACTTAGGACCGGTTATTGTTCACTGTTATTGCCCAACTTACCTCCATAATACCAACCGTCTCACTGATTCTGGCCGAGAGCTTACTCTCTAATTAGGGTGCCCCTACACGGTAAATATTATTGACCAATATACCGTAGTGTCAAAACTATTGAACGTCTAGGGGGAAGGCTGAAGGGCCGTTCAATAGTAATGAAAGGATCTAAGTTGACAATACCAAGTTTCTCGTTTGAGGGCCGTATTGACAATAAACTTTTCACCTTACCACCACAATGACATCACCTCTAGCCAAAGTTTCAAGGAAGGGATTCGCTCATACAAGGGGATGCCAACCCTCTGGAAGGTGAAAGCAAAGGAATATAGCAACACAAATAAGAAATCTGAGGACTATACAATATTGCTGGGGAAACAGGAGAGAGAAATACCAAAACGTTACCTACAAGATGTAAAGAAGAAGCTTAATTCGCTGAGGACAAACTTTAGGAAAGAACTAAAGAAGATAAGGGATTCGAAAAAGTCTGGCGTAGGCTCTGATGAAGTCTGTGAATCGAAATTATATTACTTTCAGGAAATGTTGCTAATTTCTACGAGACCACGAAATTCCAGCAGAATCGATTAATATCATAGATGATCATGAGGATTCTGTCATCACAGGTGAGTATTTATAGGCTTTATTCATCATGGTTATATAGCAATTATATAACTATATCGTTTTTGACGAGATGAAAACGTGCAAAATGCAAAAAAATAAAACAACAGTAATTATCTATATTATAATGATTATAAACAATGAAAAACTATATCTTAAGTCTGATAAAAGACTTTCGTGGGTACGATAATCTCTCCTCTTATGCCAGGCCTCATCCAAAGACGCTTTCTTTGGTTTTTCTTCTTGAAGCAAAACAACAAGGCTACTGAAATAGAAGCACTATCTAATGTTGTTTTTAAGAAGTCTAGTAGAAAACCAGATATTGACCATAAAATTGAATGGTCTGAGGGCAAAAGACTGAATCATTAGGTATTGAGCCATTATTATTGAAGTCAATAATATGTATCGAGTAGGGGCACCCTCAGTAACTTTCGTTTTCTGTTGATCTTATTACCTAATCGACTATTTTCAGATGGTGCCTTTTGATCTGAGAATAAAGAGGGGTAAAAGATAACTTCCCTCAGTTTACAATAGACAGATGTTCGATACCGGTGACTGGTCGCTTTCATTACCTCTTAATTAACAACAGAATGGTTACGATTTTTTCAAGCCGAATGAGAGATAATTTGGAATTACAACGGTCAGTGGTGCACAAGTCAGTCACTGAATTATGTATAGACATCTTTTCTTCTTTTGTAGATCTTAATGCATACAACTTATGTTAATCACCTGACGGAAAATAATTTCTTGGTAATATTCACCTTACACTTTGTGTCCCCATTCGGAAAGAAACTGAAATAACTAATCTCTCTCTCTCCTTCTTCTTCTTATTCCTCTTCTTCTTCTTCTTCTTCTTCTTGTGCAATGCCTATAATTACTGCAGTATCGTATCCGTCAACAAGTATTAGTTGAAAGTTCAAGATAGCTCTTCAACCTAATCTAAGCCTGACGACTGTCATTTTACTCTCAGTTTCTAAAAATAAACCACCTCCATGTTTGAAATGCGTACAATAATATATACACTCCAAAATCGATCAAATTTCATGACAAGATTTGAAAAACTGTTTCTGTGTACGGAAAAGCTGATTTTCAATCTCAAGTGATTACCTGAATAAAAGAGAGAGAGAGAGAGAGAGAGAGAGAGAGAGAGAGAGAGAGAGAGAGAGAGAGAGAGAGAGAGAGAGAGAGAGAGAGAGAGAGAGAGACTGATTCGACATTAGTTCACAATCAACAGCTTTTTCTGATACTCAATAACAAGATTCAGTGGAACCTTAATGTGCCACTCTGGCCAACTTTCGTGTTTGTATTTTCAAGCTAAAACAGGCAGAACTCCCGTCACAAAGGATGAGCAGTGTTGCGTCTGGCCGTTACTTGAATATATATGTGATCAACGAGGTAAGCCGGATTCCATCCGCGCTAAGACTCCCAGTCCAGACATTGGGCTAAGGCTTCAAGCTATTAAATTGAAGAGTAAAGACTTCTGATCAGCCTCTTACCATAAAAAAGTCATGGGTGATAAAAGGTGAAAGGTATATTAGTAACTAAGTCACAGTTCATAAACAATAACTGCAGTATATTATGGGAAAATTAATATTAAGGAGATTTAGTAAAGGAGAAACAGACAACATTTGAAGTGCAATAAACAACTGAATGAATCAGAAATGAATGAATGAGTTAAAAATTCGATATATAAAAATCTCGAAACGGGACATGAGAAAAAACTTGACTAAAAAGACAAGTCGACAGGATGCTGTAGTTTTCTGTCGATGACATTAGAATATTGAAAAGTAGCTGAACATAAACACAGAAGAAAACCATATCTAAACGATGAAAGAGCGGACTAACTGAAGGAAGAATTGTTATGGACGTAAAGAGAGGTATTAAAATGATGAAGAATAAAAGATCGGTAGGAGTTAATGCCTGGATGAGAAAAAGGTTCCAAAAGAATGGTGAGAGGCATAGAAATATTTGGCCTTCGTATTTAGATGAAGGTGACAGAAGAGCCTGTAAGTATTATAGAAGCATAACATGGCTTAAATAACTCGAGAAAAAGCATGAAGGATATGCATTGAAAAAAATATTCAGCAGGAGTATTAATACCGAAAGATGTGTATAGTTTTAGATTATTAGGAGAGTGCATTACTCAAGCGCTTCCCAGGAAATTGTTGTATTATAAGTTTGTGAAGAAAAGAAAAATGATGTGTGAGGTGTATAGGAAAAAATACGTAACATAGATATGAACACCATCCAAATATGAAGGGCGCTGAGAAATAGTTTGTCCATGATTATTATTATTATTTTTTTTTTTATGACGGAAGCACAGTTTGTTCTCCAACAATGTCCGCGGGACAGTGACTGGTTGGTGCGAAATTTCATCTGAGGTAAGGGTGGGTTACGTTTATATAGGAGTTTTTTATGTTGCATGGATGGATCAGTGAGAGAAATCAAGACCACAAGGAGATGTGGGTGGAAGTATGAGTAAAAAGAAAAATTTTCTTGAATGGAATGCGATATTAGTCAAAGACATAGTTTTAAAAAAGTGAGGAATAAAGAAATTGTGGCTTCTTCAAGTAATACATGTCCCAGAAATTTCACGAAAGGATAAAATATAGGAAGCCTAAATTCCTTTGGACCTATAAAGTCCTACGTATAAAATGGTTTTCCTTAGTCCAGATTCAAGCAAAACACGAAGCTTTGTACTTTAAATCCATGAACTATTGCCGTTTATAACATCTGGTAAAAAATGTTTGGGAATAAAATCTTATAAGAATAAATATCTCTTACGATAATGGAAAACTATCCCTACCGTCTTGCAAATGCTGATTATTCGTTGTTCCTAACAATCTCCTAACTTTTTTTACTTACGTATCCACATATAAATGTCCATAGTTGCAAAATTATCTCTTTGCGAGAGAGAGAGAGAGAGAGAGAGAGAGAGAGAAGAGAGAGAGAGAGAGAGAGAGAGAGAGAGAGAGACTTTTAACATAAACGGTTTGAAGTATTTGCAAAACCTTATACTCGACTTCCCTGTCTTTCCGCTGAAAATGTCATTTATTAGTTTCACTGGGATCATACCATTTCCCATTAAGTATAATGTTCTACACACATCAGCGTTTGGGACACTCTGATTTGTCTACCGCTTGAAATGGTTCTGCCCTCATAGGCGACCGAGGGGAATAAGAACATATGTTTTTAGCCATTGAGAGGATCATTTGAGATCAAGGGGACTTTTTCGAGTCTTATACAGAAGTACAAAATTTGTTTATTATTCTTTTATTAAGAATGCGACACGCTTTATTGCAAACCTCAAGGGAAGCTTAAAATCTCTCTCTCTCTCTCTCTCTCTCTCTTCTCTCTCTCTCTCTCTCTCTCTCTCTCTCTCTCTCTCTATATATATATATATACTATATATATATATATATATATATATATATATATATATAGATATATATATATATACGTGTGTATGTGTCTGCGTTTGCGTAACAGCCGATTTAAAATTGATAAATATAAATCCTCGAAAAGGTTTAAACACACATTTAAGATTAACTGAATTACAAACACCTTAGGGCCAACCAAGTGACGTCAAATCAGTATTTCTCCCCACTGGGAGATTATGAAGTGTGAGATTAAACTATAAGCTCGTGCATGTTTAAGCTGTAATGTATGAAACTTTGTCTTGCAAACTGCACAGCATTTCCAACCACGCCTCCTTTCGTGCTGTTCACCTTCAGCATACTTTCCTAAAAAGAATTATCTCTGACGTCCAGAGCGGAAGAAAGATTTTTACTGTCCTGGCTTTGTCGGTAATGCTCTACCATTAAGCAAGCATGACACTTGTGGATGATAATAATAATAATAATAATAATAATAATAATAATAATAATAATAATAATAATAATAATAATAATAATTAATAATAATAATAATAATAAAAAATCGATTTCTGTTGTTAACATGAATATGCAAGCAATGATATAATTTCTGTTATATATATAATTATAAATATATTTTAATATAGGCATTTAACCATCCATCATACAGCTCTTATTCCAAATTTGCCTTTTCATTCTTCAGTAACTCTCTCTCTCTCTCTCTCTCTCTCTCTCTCTCTCTCTCCGTTAAAAAATCTTTTACATTTCCTTTAACGATTGTGTTGTTGCATTATTCATGCAAAGCAATTCATTAATGCCTCGAATGAAACTCCCCTCTGTTAAGCGAAGCGAACTTGTTAACTTAAGGGCATTATCAATTTCATTTTTATTGCGTTTACCTTTATTATTGCTGCTTCTATCAGTTGAATAATTCCGATTACCATGAAATTTGGATTATGTCCACGGCATGCCCATAACTATATTTTGCTAAAAAGTCTACGACTTTAAGTTGTTTTTATAATTACGATATTATATTACTTGTACTCTAAAATAAATCGCCAACTTACAGAGATCCCGGCATTTAATTTATTCACAGTTCATGAATTATAAAATACATAACTGTAAACACAGTAGACAAAAAATAGGTCTTTAAAAAATTATTGCATGAGAACCTAACAACATATGAATTTACACAAATTTTCAAGGAAAGTCACGAGCATTATTCTAAAATTTTGCATGAAAAGATATAATGAACACTATATCTGATTTTATAAGGCAGACTGGATGTCAAAAATAATTAAATGGCATTTCTTTCAAATGATTAATTTTTATTATTTAACTTTTGTTCACCATTTAGTCTTACTGGACCGTTAGAGACCTCCTAAATTTGATAAGCTTTGACCTACATCGCAAGGTCGGAGTTGCAATAATTAAGCGCTAGCCCGAAAAGGTAATTAGAAAATAGAATTTTGAACCTGAATCTTATAACTTTGATTCCTTTCATAAACAGATCTAACACTGTCTTAGTGGTCACGCTCCACGCTTCTAATTCATTTTCATTCTCTCATTTCCATGTATAGGTAAAATAATCCTAATTAAGTATCAAATATCCCAATTCATGAATTTTAAAAGAAAAACTTTTAGAGTTTTTTCTTTAAAAAATATAATATGAACTTGGACTCAAAATCCTTCTTTGGGAAATGTGTCCCAAATACTCCACCAGAAAAAGTTGCTTAGTTAATTCTCATGAAACTAGTACCGTACCCCATAAAAGAGCCCTTTATTAAAATATCAGCTGGAAAAAGATTTGTTTATATACAGCAGATTCAGGATGAGAAAGTGAAAGACCATACATAGTATCAACTAAGTGCTTTCTTAAAACCTGCTGCACGCTCAACTATTTATAATTTTTTCACGATTTAAATCAATATAAGCAAAAACAAATCCAAAAACAAATACTACCTTAACTACTTAATTTTTCAAGAAGGAATATGTCTATATTACAAACTGTAAAATAAGGACAATGCAAATTAAAATAATTTTTGGTTTTTTACCAGCCATAACCCGTAAAAAATATTTTCTACACTGTCAATTGCATTTTGTCTAAAGATATATGCATGCGCATCGTTTTCTGAAGAATGATATAGCCGAAATTTATAGTATCAGTTTAACAGCCTAAAAGTCAAAACATCGGCATAGGAAAGAGTAACTAATTACAAGAGCTTTGGCCTAAGGTAGATTAAAATCAATATACCCGTATACGGACTTCCGAGTTCATAATTCAATGGGTGTTGGTTGGTTAGGACGGTTTCAGAGGAGACTGTATAGGAGATGAATTATCTCTCTCCTCTCTCTCTCTCTCTCTCATCTCTCTCTCTCTCTCTCTCTCTCTCTCTCTCCACTTGGTTAACATACCATTGATCATTATGTGTAAAGTTAATTCATTCCTTGGCGTACACTACTATATTTTTCGTAGTACTTTGTCACTAACACCAAAAGACGCAGTAATTTCTGATAAGCAAGAATGATATAATTTTTCGATACAGGTATATTTGTACTAAGTTCTAAAAAATTCTCACATTTTTACAATCACTATTATTAATCTTACTGTCCTCTTCATATACATAAAATATTTTATATTGTAATACCAGTGGAATTAAGTTTTCATTAATTATTCCTTTTCCTGCTTGTTGTGCGCCTTCTACAGCATAATCTCATGGTTCTTTTCAGTATTCTCTTACTTTTCAAAGCATTATATTTTCTTGTAATTACAGCGTTCATTTAGTGATTTTATTGTTAACTTGTGTAATAATCGCTGGTAAGAAAATTGAATATCCATGAGGGGTTTGTAAAAACCATCGTTTTTGCAAATTAATGATTTTCCTATTAATACGGTGAGCTTTAATTTCAAGGTAGAGAAGAAATAGAAACTGGAACTCAGTGGGACAGTTTCCAAGATTATACAAATTCATCGGTTGATAACTTTTTTTGAACCTTGATAAGCGATGAACTCTAGTCAGCCAGGTTAATGAAAATGTCCTATTCTAAAATCAATTTGCAACTCATAATCGCAATTAAGATAGGTTTTTAACTAGAATTGGCTTGACTGAGACTCCTGTTTAATGACATTAAATTATCTAAAAGATTTGAATAATGAGTTTGTTTTCATTTAAGTACCACTAATAAAGTTACGATTATTTCAGCTAAAGATAAACTTATTTTATAGCCGGTTATCTGTCGCAATTAATTAGCAACTTGGCAGTATGTATGTGGCACGTTCCTTTGCAGACTATAATCACAGTGAACGCCTCGCAAACGCTATTGCCAAGTTCTCATACGTTAGGTCCCCGCTGAATTGGGAAACCTCTAATAGATATGGAGTTTCTCCTCCGCTTTATATGCTTTGAATCGACTTGATTGGGGCATATATCACCCCTGAGTGGTGTTGACTGCCCAGTTGATGGTCGGAAAAAAAATCTGATGTGAGAGGGAACCAGGATATTTTGGATATTTACGAATGCTAAGATCTTTAAAGATCTTTTAAAAGCAACAATTGAGTATTATTATATGTTTGTACTTATTGCTTTATTTTAGTACGACAGATATTAATTAGTTATATTGTTATAACTCTATACTTCATATTTCACTCAAACAGATTTTACGAATTATGATATGCTAAAACAAAACATGAAAATATTCCTTCATGTTTGAAAACAAAAAACATATTTACATCAATATATTTTCTATTGAATAACTTATTAAAAATTGGCTATTAGAATTTCCCTAATCTTTTCACTTCCCTTGACTTCTTGGAAACTGATTCCAGCATTAATCTGAATAAAATATATTTCTGATAAACCTGAAATTAGTGGAAAACTAAGGGGAAGATTTAGACTCCGATGAAGTTCGGCCAACTTTGTAAGAAAACTGTTGCTTAAATCCAAAACATATTACCAAATAAATCTCCCAATTTGATTTGAATCTAAAACACTGCCTCGACTCTATATTGCTGCGGGTTTCGGCAACTTATATATCCTGAGCGTACGATTGGTTTGATTGTGTTTTTACCGATTCCGAGAGAGAGAGAGAGAGAGAGAGAGAGAGAGAGAGAGAGAGAGAGAGAGAGAGAGAGAGAGAGAGAGAGAGAGAGAGAGAGAGAGGTTATGTACCCTCGTGCTTTTTTCTATTTATTCGTAAACATTTTTAAAATTCATAAATATTCGACATAATATAAATTTTCGCAGTCCATAACGATTCCCGTCAGTAGACAGCTCTATAGTATCGTACGTTTACACTCTCGTTTCTCTTTCTTTTGTAATGTTAATTTTGTTCACTAATAAATTATTTAAGTCGTTATTTTGAGTTCAGTGCTCTGCTTGTTTGTGACAACATCACTGACCTTTTGTTTTTTATAAATATTCTATTTCAAAATACTGGATAGATATATGTTGGCTTTTTTAAGATATTGGCGGCCTTTAAAAAAAAAACTTGATTGACATTCCACCATCTTCATGCAGAATATTGATCAATAGTTCAATGAAGGGCAGAGTTCTCCCTCTCTCACCAGAATTTCTCAGTTTTGTGTTAATGTACATCTTCAAATGTTTTCATTGAAGCCTTGGAAGCTACAGATAGGGTACAGACCACAAACATTATTTCTTACTCCCCAATAGAGGTGCTTCCGGTGATGACTGACCCTTCTCTTCCCGTCACCTGGAACGTGGGCGAAACCTTCATTTGTTAAGTCATTCGGAAGGTCGTTTAATGCATTAATTACTTCACGTGATTTGCGAGGTTATCATGACCATCGTTTTAAGTTATTCAGAACGTTTGTTTGACCACTCATTCAAAGCTTTACATGTTTATTTTCTGGTATCTTTTTTTTTTTTAATTCATGCTGCTACCTATTTTTTTTAAACCACTACGAATGAAGGATTTTGTACACGATAGAAGTTTGGCCCTTAAAAATACGTATATCGTTGAATCAAGTACTTATATTTTCATGCTTTATCTAAACCCTTTCCTAATCCAATAACATAACACTGACGTCTCTTGCTACGTTTTTAACAGGTCGGAACCCATAAATGAGAATATTTTACCTCGTATGACTTAAATAATTTTCTTCGAGCCGACTTAGTAAACTTAGTAAATGAATAATTGCCGATACATTACTGGGTCAGGGATAAATGTCAAAACATTTGGTATACTATGAAGCCCAATATATTGTAATGGGTACAATACCGATCATTCAAACAAACCCTCAGGTGTAAGCCAATTTCTACCCAGCGGGTCATGTACCCGTATGATTGCTGATACTGGATATGTGGAATATCCTTGGTGATTATCTCACCTCATTCTCTTTACAAGCACACACACACACACACACACACACATATATATATATATGCATATACATATATATATATATATATATATATATATATATATATATATATATATATATATATATATATATATATATATTTAGTTGTATTCTTCTCAATCACGAAGATAAAATATTACGATGCACTCCACAATGAAAATGAGGGAGAAACCAGAGGAAAAGGAAATAGAGTTCTTAATTTGTCCCAACAGTTTCGCCCTCCATCAGGCCTCTTCCGGGGAACTTTATTGACTAATCAGTTTAAGAAAAACATATACCGGACATATGTTTACATTTGGCTTCAAGACTTACATAAAACAAACAACCACAAATGGTTAACGGTGCTTACAACTGTTACAGGATAATATAAAATATAAATTGTCTAGTACATAGTTCGTCCAATAGAAAAGGTTAACAGTCTAATGAGGCTAAACAGGTAATTAAGTGAATACCTAAGTCAATATATTACATAATTTGTACTGGTTTTTCATGATATGTAGAAATAGCGGGTCTGTCCTGAATAAGCCTATACTGCCATTGAAGTTATTGTTTTCAGTATATTGAATACATGCTGTTTCTATTAGATTTCTTTCTATAAAATTATTGTTTCTGAACAGGATTCTTGCTTGAGACCACTGAATTGGATAAAAACACTCTCTAGCATGTTTACTAATGGCGCTGTTTCTTTGATCAGTAGCAATACTATATTTATGTTGTGCGATTCGTTTCTCAACAGTTTTTGCTGATTGTCCAATATAAAATTTATTGCAACCACAAGGAATTGTGTATACTACTCCGTTGTCGTATAGAGGGCTGTTTCTCATCAAAGTTCTGCCAATGGTATTGCGGTAGGAAAACACAACAGTCACATTTAATAATTTAAGTGGGTGGATAATATGATCGAAGGCTGGCATGTATGGCAAAAACAGTATATTCCTATTAAAATTCCTATTTCCCTTAGTGGAATAAAATGATTTTTTGGCTAGCGAGAAACACTCATCTATATCCTGTAGGGTAAAATTGTGCTTAAGACCTAATCCATATATATAGTCTATCTCGTCATCAAAGAATTCAGGGCTGACTAGATGAAGAGCTCTAAAAAACATAGATCTTATACCTGACTGTTTTACTTGTTTACTGTGGAAAGATCTCGCATTGATAATCAGATTGTTGTTGCTATCTTTTCGGTGTACTTTAAACTTTAAAGTATTGTTATTTCTAATGACTTTAAGATCCAAGAAAGCTATACTCTTATTTTCTTCCTTCTCAACAGTAAATTGGATCGAAGGTACTAACCCATTCAAGTGTATTAATGTGAGATCTATGTCCAAGTGAATTTTTCAAATACTAAATATGTCGTCAACATAACGGAACCAAAGTATATTGTCGGGTAAAATGGAATTAGCCAGCCTACTCTCATAAAATTCCATGTAAATGTTAGAAAGAACAGGTGAAAGGCAATTCCCCATCTGCATACCAAATTTCTGTCTAAAATATTTACCATTAAAAACAAAGCAAGTATCTACTACACAGAGTCTAATCAATTTTAAAATAACACTAACTGGCAAAGTAAAAACATATTTATCTAGTTCACATTTCAAAAAATCCAGAACATCATTAACGGGTACACAAGTGAACAAACTAGTTACATCAAAACTAACAATAATTTCATCGTCCGTAAGCTTACATTTTTGCAGTTTATTAACAAAATCCACAGAATTTATGATATGGGACTTGGAAATTGTGCCAACTAACGGCTGTAACAATGAGACAAGGAATTTTGACAAAGCATATGTGACACTACCAACTGTGCTGATTATAGGTCTCATGGGATAATTGGGTTTATGGGTCTTTACATTACCGTATAAATAGGGTAGACTTGCATTATATGAACGAAACCTGCCAATCATATCCTGATTTTTTCCAAAAATTACTTTCATTTGTTTGTGAAATTCACTATTAACTCTCTCTAGTGGGTTGGGTATATGTTTTTCTTAAACTGATTAGTCAATAAAGTTCCCCGGAAGAGGCCTGATGGAGGGCGAAACTGTTGGGACAAATTAAGAACTCTATTTCCTTTTCCTCTGGTTTCTCCTTCATCTTCATTGTGGAGTGCATCGTAATATATATATATATATATATATATATATATATATATATATATATATATATATATATATATATATATATATATATATATATATATATATATCCAACCCACTAGAGAGAGTTAATAGTGAATTTCACAAACAAATGAAAGTAATTTTTGGAAAAAATCAGGATATGATTGGCAGGTTTCGTTCATATAATGCAAGTCTACCCTATTTATACGGTAATGTAAAGACCCATAAACCCAATTATCCCATGAGACCTATAATCAGCACAGTTGGTAGTGTCACATATGCTTTGTCAAAATTCCTTGTCTCATTGTTACAGCCGTTAGTTGGCACAATTTCCAAGTCCCATATCATAAATTCTGTGGATTTTGTTAATAAACTGCAAAAATGTAAGCTTACGGACGATGAAATTATTGTTAGTTTTGATGTAACTAGTTTGTTCACTTGTGTACCCGTTAATGATGTTCTGGATTTTTTGAAATGTGAACTAGATAAATATGTTTTTACTTTGCCAGTTAGTGTTATTTTAAAATTGATTAGACTCTGTGTAGTAGATACTTGCTTTGTTTTTAATGGTAAATATTTTAGACAGAAATTTGGTATGCAGATGGGGAATTGCCTTTCACCTGTTCTTTCTAACATTTACATGGAATTTTATGAGAGTAGGCTGGCTAATTCCATTTTACCCGACAATATACTTTGGTTCCGTTATGTTGACGACATATTTAGTATTTGAAAAATTCACTTGGACATAGACCTCACATTAATACACTTGAATGGGTTAGTACCTTCGACCCAATTTACTGTTGAGAAGGAAGAAAATAAGAGTATAGCTTTCTTGGATCTTAAAGTCATTAGAAATAACAATACTTTAAAGTTTAAAGTACACCGAAAAGATAGCAACAACAATCTGATTATCAATGCGAGATCTTTCCACAGTAAACAAGTAAAACAGTCAGGTATAAAATCTATGTTTTTTAGAGCTCTTCATCTTGTCAGCCCTGAATTCTTTGATGACGAGATAGACTATATATATGGATTAGGTCTTAAGCACAATTTTACCCTACAGGATATAGATGACTGTTTCTCGCTAGCCAAAAAATCATTTTATTCCACTAAGGGAAATAGGAATTTTAATAGGAATATACTGTTTTTGCCATACATGCCAGCCTTCGATCATATTATCCACCCACTTAAATTATTAAATGTGACTGTTGTGTTTTCCTACCGCAATACCATTGGCAGAACTTTGATAAGAAACAGCCCTCTATACGACAACGGAGTAGTATACACAATTCCTTGTGGTTGCAATAAATTTTATATTGGACAATCAGCAAAAACTGTTGAGAAACGAATCGCACAACATAAATATAGTATTGCTACTGATCAAAGAAACAGCGCCATTAGTAAACATGCTAGAGAGTGTTTTTATCCAATTCAGTGGTCTCAAGCAAGAATCCTGTTCAGAAACAATAATTTTATAGAAAGAAATCTAATAGAAACAGCATGTATTCAATATACTGAAAACAATAACTTCAATGGCAGTATAGGCTTATTCAGGACAGACCCGCTATTTCTACATATCATGAAAAACCAGTACAAATTATGTAATATATTGACTTAGGTATTCACTTAATTACCTGTTTAGCCTCATTAGACTGTTAACCTTTTCTATTGGACGAACTATGTACTAGACAATTTATATTTTATATTATCCTGTAACAGTTGTAAGCACCGTTAACCATTTGTGGTTGTTTGTTTTATGTAAGTCTTGAAGCCAAATGTAAACATATGTCCGGTATATGTTTTTCTTAAACTGATTAGTCAATAAAGTTCCCCGGAAGAGGCCTGATGGAGGGCGAAACTGTTGGGACAAATTAAGAACTCTATTTCCTTTTCCTCTGGTTTCTCCTTCATCTTCATTGTGGAGTGCATCGTAATATATATATATATATATATATATATATATATATATATATATATATATATATATATATATATATATATATATATATATATATATATATATATATAATTATATCAAGGATATTCCCTCAACTTTCTCATTTTCCACTGCATTAGTACTGAAATTATGTTTGCCGACATTTCCACATTTCCTCAATAAACACTCATATGGCAATTACTGGTAATTTGCAATGTTTTTTTTTTTTTTATGGCAGGTATGATTGTCTCATTTTTCAGATACTTTACAGATGATTGAGTGCTAAACTTATTTTAAAAATTAAGAACCAGTATAATGTCACCTTTATGCTTCTTGGATTATGAAGATGCTCTTATATATGTTTGAAAATCATAATTGCCGACAAACATCAACACTAAATATCAAAACGAGCAGATAACCATTAGACTGAAAACGAAACTACTTGGAAAATGGTGACCGTTTGTGGACCGAGAATTATTTTACAACAAAACAGCCGAATCATGGAAAAATATACGCTGAAGTCGTATGTTAAAGTATGAGGTGACTGGCCGATTGATAGGAATGTATTCCTAAGAGGTAGCAAATATGGAAAATTTGGAAAGAGGAAATATGCCTATGACCTTTTGCAGTCAAGGAATGAATCTTCAATAGTATGAAGAATGAATGATGTTTGTACATAGTACTGGGCTGGCTGGTAGCACATGAATTTTCAGAGACTCGTAATGTTTTTTGAAGCATAGCACCATTGTAGGAAAGGGTAGACTAAGAGGGTCAATTGACGGTCAAGAAACAGTGAGCAGTGTGTAACAAGACGGTGGCATTAAGGATTTTCGGTTTGTACGAAGGTTTTGGCCTATGGTCTGTATTATTATATAAGCAGTAGATTGACAGAAAAAGTGAAATAAAAACGAAATAAGGTCAGGAAGATAGCAGAATCTTTGTAGCATCAGTGTAAAAGAAGTTACTTCTGTAAGTAGTCAGGAATTTTATACTTACAGATGCTAATTAAAAAGTGGATTTTAGAAGCGAAATGTGGTTGTCTTATGTAAATGAAATATGTGGTAAGCTTTTTGCTCAGTATTTTTGAAGTAGTAAAAAAATTATTGGTATTTGCAAAATGAATGGACAGTGTCTTGGAGATAGTTCGACCTTTTCAATAGGGCAGACCATCGTGATAGCGCAGAAAGCGATAACATAAACAGAGCATATTGCGATACAGAATATCTGGAAGATGGTAGTGCTGGAGGAAATTGAACCGAGAATGTTGGGGTGGCCAAAGTGAAATAAGTGACACAACAAAATCTGCAAGATTCCAGTGGACGGAAAGATTACGCAGACTAGACTAACTGCGTGCGAAATGTCATCCATTAGGTGACTATTAAGGTAAATCACGCACAATGAACGAGAGTAAAAATTTTATAAAAGGTTCAAATTTGCTTACATCCTCCTTGGAAGACTAGGTTTACTTTTGAAATAATAATGTTGATGAAAACATTATTCCCTTTCATAGCAATAAATATACTTGACATTAGACTCGGAAAGTCAATATTTTCCGCAGCACGTTCGAAAAATAAACGCATACAAGGAAATTAAAAAGAGTAAAACATGAAGTAACCAAAGAAATAAATCTGTTATTGAAAGAAAGCAGGAAAAGAGGCGAAAGAACCAATAGAAAGCGGAAATGTAAGTAATTCCAAAGCACTGAAGTGGCACAAACAAGGAATTAGATAATAACTTAATTAAGCGAACATTTTTATAATAACTTTCCTTGTTAACTAAAATCCCACATGCTGCTTTTGGAAACACCAATGGAGAAATGCATTAAGTCCTAGTTTGAGTTTTAGATGCTGCCAAGTATTCCAGAACTTGAACTACGGTGGCATTCGAACACTCTCTTCAAAGGTAACCTTTCAAAATTGGATCTTGAAAGCATCCGGTCTGCAGAAAAGAAGGGATATCGAAAAGCGATGACTGGTTTTATTTTTAGCCCGGTGCTCACGTTTCTCTCTCTCTCTCTCTCTCTCTCTCTCTCTCTCTCTCTCTCTCTCTCTCTCTCTCTCTCTCTCTCTCTCTCTCTCTTCCCATTTCCGTTACTCGTTCTATCTATAACATGGGTAAACTACGCTGCGCGCCCTCTCTCTCTCTCTCTCTCTCTCTCTCTCTCTCTCTCTCTCTCTCTCTCTCTCTTTCTCTCTCTCTCCTGATTGCACAGGCAAAGGTTTTCACCAAGTGCTTTCTCACCCGTCTGGTGAAAAATGATTGGACAGATATTCTTTAACTACATCTTTCCCTCTCTCACAAAATGAACTGTGCAGATACAGACACACGAAAACAAACACACAAACACACACGCACAGACACACAAACAATCAACCTAAATAAGTGTTTGTCAGTCATGTATAATTTATGTATTTATAAGCACATTATATATATATATATATATATATATATATATATATATATATATATATATATATATATATATATATATATATATAAATTATCTTCTTTCTCTGTATCTTTTCCCGCTTCTATGTGGGGTCGATGCTTCTGACAGCTTTCGTCCACCTGGCTCGGTCAAACACATCGTCCTCTGACAATTGTTGTCTCTCAGATCTCTAACTGCATCCATCCACCTTCGCGTCGGTCTTCCTCTTGCTCTCCCACCAGGCACCTCCAGCTGCATCACTCTCCTCCCTACATATGTCTCATCCCTTCTCATCACATGGCCATGCCACTGCAGTCTTCTTTCTTGGGCCTTCTTTGACAGTTCTGTGACTTTAGTAGTTCCTTTTATTCTTTCATTTTTTATCCTGTCCGTTTCTGTTACTCCACACATCCACCTGACCATTTCCATCTCTAAAGCATCTAATATCTTCTCTTGCAGTCTCTTTACTGGCCATGTTTCTGCTCCATGTATAAAAGCTGGTCTCACTATGGTCTTATACACTCTTCCTTTAACTTTTACGTTGATTCTGTGGTCGCACAAGACACCTGACATCTTTTTTCCAATTTTTCCATCCAGCCTACACTCTATGTGTTATTTTTACATTGAAATTTCCATCATCAGCCACTGTTGAACGAAGATACCTAGATTTTTCTACTCGGTTCAACCTTGTCCCTTCCATACTAATCTCTGAGTCTTGATCTTCATTAAAACTTAGGTATTCAGTCTTCTTCCTACTGATCTTTAATCCTCTGTCTTCCAGTACTTTCCTCCATTGCTCTAGTTTTGACTCCACTACACCTCTGTTGATGCTGCATAACACGATGTCATCAGCAAAACAACATGCACCAGGGGGACTGATCTCTTATTCTTTGAGATAGCATATCCATTATCAGGTCAAAAAGATACGGACTTAAAGCAGATCTCTAATGTAAACCAACTCTTACTGGTATCCGTTCAGTTAATCCAACACTGCTTCTAACCTGCATTTTTGCTCCTTCATACACATCTTAGACCAACTCACATACTTCTCCGGTGTTCCCTTTACTCGCATACATCCAAACCTCTTGGCGTGGGACTCTATCATATGCCTTTTCCACATCTATGAATACTATGTGCAGTCCTTTCTACTTTTCCCGGTGTTTTTCCATCATCTGTTGGAGGGCAAACACTGCATCTGTCATTCAACTACAGAAGTTTCTTCTCTAATTCTTTGATTCATTATTCTTTCCCAGATTTTCATGGTGTGAGACATTAGCTTTATTCCCCTGTAGTTTGCACAATCCTAGGTGTCACCCTTCTCTTTATAGATGGGCACAATAAAGGTTTCTCTCCAATCTTTTGGTATCTTTTCCCGACTGTATATTTTCTTTGCTAGGTCCCACAGCATATCTATTCCTTCTTCATAATAATCTTTCCACCTTTTCTTTATCTTATCCTCGTTGCATGGAACTACTTCATTCCCATCCTTACCTGTTTTATATGTGAGTAGTCTTTGTTTTGTCCCTCGATTTTGCAATTCTGTGAATTTTTCTCTCCCCCTCAGGTACTTCCAGCTCTTCGTACATGTCATCTAATGCTCATGCCTTTTCTTGTGCAACTGCCTTCTATACTTGTTTCTAATGTCTTTGGTACCTCTGCTTATACTCTTGCTGTCTATACTTTGCCCAGATTTTTTCTTTGCATATATATATATATATATATATATATATATATATATATATATATATATATATATATATATATATATATATATATATATATTTGTGTGTGTGCGTGTATGTGTGTGTGAATATATATATATATATATATATATATATATATATATATATATATATATATATATATATATATATATATATATATATATATATATATATATATATATATACATGTGTGTGTGGGTCTTAAATTCTTATGCTATGATTCAATTATTTTCCTTTTACCTACTCTTCCTTCTTTCAAATGAAAAGTACAGTAATTATGAATAATAATAATAATAATAATAATAATAATAATAATAATAATAATAATAATAATAATAATAATAATAATAATAATAATAATAATAATGTCATATATGCATTTCTTTTCTAGTGCAACTTCCGCTTCTTCCCCCAGTATTTGCTGGGGTTCGAGCTTGATACAACTCACTTATTCTTTCAGCAATTTATCAGTGAGAACCTCATCTAAAATTTAATAAACTGCCGCATGATCATCTCTTGTGTCCCTGTATCCCAATAAAACCAATCTTTAATATATTTATCCTGCCACTTTCTCCTTTTGTTCCTTCTTCCTACTCAAATATACATGCAAACGATCCCTGCTGACTTAGTGGCTGTATCCTGGAACTTCAAATATAATTCATTACTCATTCTATTTTAGTTCATTTAAATATATGAAAATTTATTCATTTTCTTTCTGTATGCTTTTCACACCAGTGTTGTTTTACATAAAAATGTACTTGTAATATTCATATCTTACAGACATTTCTAACACTTCCTTCTTAACTAGAAGTATGTACTACGTGAACTTTCTCATCAGTCGGTTATTGATCTTGCACACTTCTATCCACTACTTTTCTCACGACTACATTTATCAACTTTTTCCAAACTAATCTTTTCCAAAGCACACTGTAACAGCCTAACTAAACATATTACCTCCTTTCGTATCATGTTCATTAATGTTCTTTCGAAAATACCTGTGATGACAAATCAAATTTATTCCCAATCAAACAGTGTCAAAGTATAAAAAAAAACAACGAGAATTTTAAAAGAGTAATATCTTGAAAGTGAATCACGGAAATTACAGCAGGTGTTAATTTCAAACTTGTAACTGATGTATTTTGTGTGTAAACATCCCCAACTCATTAGATAATACTGACGTTTGGCATTGTTAAAAAAACCAAAATGTAAATCCCTGGAATGTATTGAATAATTTCCAGGTGTATAAAGTTCCATTTTTGCAAATATTTTCTTTAGTGTAGACATATATATGTATTATGAAATCATTATAATCATACCAAAAGTGTTCACCCTCTCTCACAGGTAACCCAAGTCATGTGTACAGAGTTCCTGGTACTGCAGTTATTTGAAGTTATGTTGAATCTTGCCTAACTGTAATTGTCTCTGGCTTCATATTATATTAACCTAATTATCTATTTGGTTCCTACAATACTAATATTACTGAATTTCGTTTTATTACCACACGTAATACAAATATTTCATTCAGACTTTTTTATACTAATGAAGTGTATTCTCATATATATATATATATATATATATATATATATATATATATATATATATATATATATATATATATATATATATATATATATATATATATATATATATATATATATATATATATATATATATATATATATATAATATAATATATATATATATATATATATATATATATATATATATATATATATATATATATATATATATATATATATATATATTGTCAAGGATTTATTCCTCCCTCACGTAGATGCCCGTGTATCATTAATTTTGAAATGCGCTTTGCGATTCATTTGACTGTCGGGCCGGGAAAATTGGCGGGCGACAGACGAAAACAAGCATAGTTTGAACTAGATCAGGGCTGTTAGTACCAGTGTATAGCAGTGTAGGGAACAACCCCCCCCCCCCCCCTCACCTGATCCTGGGAAACAATAGGTCCTGCTCTCAACCCCCTTTTCACCCCCATCACGTGATGTGGGAGCATTTAGGCATGGGGAAGGTCAGATAGGCATATTGAGGCTAGAGGATAAGGTAGAATTTTAATCTGTAGGCACTTAGTCCTAAGACCTTCTTTCCTCTGTTTTTTTTTGCTGGCGTATGGCCCCTTGCAGGTACGGTTGGCCCAAAAGTTCAAAATTCAAGATGCTGTGTTTTGGAAACAAGCAGATTCTCCTGTGACCTCGTCAGGAACGCACGTGCTGCATCCTTTTCCACTCCGCTAGTTGAACTACCTTCGACGGACAGCCGAGACGATCGTTTGGCACCCTCAATGGTCATACAAGGTTTGTATGTTGCAAGTAGTCAATAGCCAGCCCCTTTCCCTTCCACTTAACCCCTTAAATTTCCCATTTCTTTAAACTTTAACTCCTTCCTCCACAAAGCAATATTCCTTTGTATGAGTCCTGCCGGCCTCCCATGTCTCGCCATTAATGTGCCTTGAATTTCAGTAGAGATCCCGTGATAATCATCCATTTATCCCTCTCCCAGTGCAACTTAAGGGCAAATTTAGGCTAAGCAATACCAGTGTTAAATTTACTCTTTGTGTGAGTGCGATCACGTGTTCATTGTTAAAGCCCACGCAGCTACGATTCCCATATTATGCCTACGTGATTTCATCATAATTATCTGCTGGGCTACGTAATGGTTAATATTTAACATGTGAAAAGGTAACATTTATAATGGAATTCAATTTCCTTCAGTGTATGCCGCCGTCTAATCGATAACCTCTCTTACAGGGGAAACCAACCAATCTGTGTGCTCTGTGCCTAATAATTTTGACTGCCTTTCAAGCCTGAAAACATTCCTGGACGCTGTCCGATCCTTGAATTCCGTTGAGGCTTCGCCAACCGCTTATATGAATTGTTTTTCCCATCCTGGAGTTCAATCTGTTGCAGCATCTAACTGAGACTATTCAGTGTAATCGGGGCATGACTAAGCCATTGTTATTGTGACTGGAATTATTGTATTGCACATTGGCCTCCCTTATTAATCAGCTTGCTTGTTTCCAATCATTGCATTATGGTTCTATGTGTCCAATTAATGAGTGTGCCCATTGGGTAATAGGTAATTTTGTTTGTCTCCTTGTTTCATTGCTAAAGTCTCTGTAAATAAACCCCTGTAAATTTGTAAAAGAATTCTAATTCCAATTGGCGACCTTCCTCCTTTAATTGTAAATCCAGGAAAATCTAAGGTAAGTTTCCAATAACTTTTCCTTTGTTCATAATCTGGGCACACTTGGTCCCTTTGCAGTTAAAAAATGTCAATTTATTCAATTCTTCCCCCAACCAAGACTCCCAATTTATGACAATATATATATATATATATATATATATATATATATATATATATATATATATATATATATATATGTATATATATTTGTATATGTATACATATACCGTGTGTGTGTGTGTGTGTGTGTGTGGGAAAAATAGCAGGGCCTAATTTAAACAGGACTCAAGGAATAATCTCTTGCGGCTACTGGACGATGGGAAAAGATTAGTCCTTGAAATTGTAACTTTTACGAATGAAATCTCTGTTTAACACCATCCTGTTTAAATGAGGGTCCGTTATTCTTTGTATGAATGCACAGCGCAATTGTTCATGTGATCAAGTTTAATATATTTATTTATACATGTATGTATATTTTGTATATCTGATTTCATAATGTAATAGGTGTTAGATATGGATTGATTTTAATAAAATTTTATTGATCACTAGAAATCTCGTGATATAGATTAAGTTTCCAGTTCCCATATACACACGTTTTCAAGCGCCGGAGCGCTTACACACACACACACAAGCACACACACACTGAGCAATAAGTTCATCGACGACTATTTTGGCGGTAGTAGACACCAGATTTTTACACACTCACCTGCAAGACTCACATAGTCTCAAAGAAAAACATGCGTACACATACATACATACATACACACACACACACACACACACACACACACACACACACATATATATATATATATATATATATATATATATATATATATATATATATATATATATATATATATCAGGAAGATTCTTTTTATTAACATAATATAATGTAACTCAGAGCTCTATAAGACTCATTCTTCAGCTACTGGAGTGTTATCATTCCCTCTACAAAGACAATTCCCACGACATCTGACACTCCGTACTCGAACACCCCAAGCTTATTAACTGCGCATTCTTTCCTATTCACACGCCACTGCAATTAGTACACTTCTATATTCTATTGCGCTATCTAAATATTAAAGCCTTTCCGTTAACAGACATTTTTCACTCCACCAAACTAGAATTTCATGGGGTCCTCTGCCCGTCGTCTTTCCAACAATTGAACTATGTCGCATTTTTACTAAATTAAGGAAATTTCTCTGGTCGAGTTTACACTTATATAAGTTGCCTCAAAAACAAATATTTCACTCAATTTTCTAAAAAAAAATATATATATTATTTTAGTTTAGTTTCGTTTAAAATCATATCAAGTCAGATCGAGAAAGTATTTGCTTTTGGTCCTTTCAGCCATTGTTGCAGCATGATGGAAAATCAAAAGCCATTTCGTCGAACACACAAACAGGCGAACTTCAATAATGGTAATGGAACGCTTTTCATGTCATGTTTAACTCAGTCACTTCAAAGGTTTAAATATTAATCAATGTGCTCGGAGCACACCCGTATTAAATTGATTATCCCTTTTGATATTTAGATCCGGTTAACATTGTCAGCAATTGTGATTTGCGTGATTTGTCACAATATCCTATTCCATTTTCATGATAATTAGTGATTTATTATTCATTTCGTAATCTGATAGGAGTATTACCATAAAGATTAGTCCTTTGTGAAAGATTTAGTCTGAACATTTTTTGCGTTTTATGTACACTATCAAATATCAGTAGGGTAAAAGGTGCCATTTAGCGTCCTGGCGTCCTGAACATTTGGCGTCCTCAAGAAAGGGTGTCATTTGGCGTCCTCAATTATTATTATTATTATTATTATTATTATTATTATTATTATTATTATTATTATTATTATTATTATTATTATTATTATTCATTTTATTTTTATATTTTTGCTGAAGAAAATAACATGCATATATGAAAAAATTATGTAGTAAGTAGGGTAAAAGGTGACATTTGGCATTCTGGCGTCCTGAACATTTGGCGTCCTCAAGAAAGGGTGTCATTTGGCGTCCTCAATTATTATTATTATTATTATTATTATTATTATTATTATTATTATTATTATTATTATTATTATTATTATTATTATTATTATTATTATTATTACTTTATTTTTATATTTTTGCTGAAGAAAATAACATGCATATATGAAAAAAATTATGTAGTAAGCAGGGTAAAAGGTGACATTTGGCGTCCTGGTGTCCTGAACATTTGGCGTCCTCAAGAAAGGGTGTCATTTGGCGTCCTCAATTATTATTATTATTATTATTATTATTATTATTATTATTATTATTATTATTATTATTATTATTATTATTACTTTATTTTTATATTTTTGCTGAAGAAAAT
This sequence comes from Macrobrachium rosenbergii, assembly GCA_039081455.1. NCBI lineage: Eukaryota > Metazoa > Arthropoda > Malacostraca > Decapoda > Palaemonidae > Macrobrachium > Macrobrachium rosenbergii. The sequence goes on from JANJGK010000008.1 coordinate 61,196,761, forward strand.
AACATGCATATGTAAAAAAATTATGTAGTAAGTAGGGTAAAATGTGCCATTTGGCGTTCTGAACATTTGTTAGTAGGGTAAAAGGTGCCACTTGACGCCCTGGTGTCCTGAACATTTGGCATCCTCAAGAAAGGGTGTCATTTGGCGTCCTCAGTTATTATTATTATTATTATTATTATTATTATTATTATTATTATTATTATTATTATTATTATTATTATTATTATTATCATTTACTTTATTTTTGTATTTTTGCTAAAGAAAATAACATGCATATATAAAAAAAATTACGTAATAGGGTAAAAGGTGCCAAGGCTCCGAACTGATATGAGAGAGGCCCACTGCGTGACTCATCAACGGATGTATGACTGATAAGAGTTGAACCAATATAAACTATCTGTTATTAATCCCACTTTATCGATAAGAGTCTGATTAGGAGGAGGAGACACCTGCTGAACTGATATGGCTGAACTGATATTATTCATATAAATATATATATAATTCCTCTCTCTCTCTCTCCATATATATATATCCACGAAGGAAACGGAAACACTGGAGTGCTGCGAGGCCCTTCGACGCTAGGTCCTTTACTTAGCAGACTGAAGAAATATAAAATTATGTTTACAAAGAAAGCTCATATAAATGGGAGATGGGGATTATAAAGGAAACATATGTACCTGGAATCCAACACAATTGAAGAATTAGTAGAACTGCCAAAACAGGATTAAATATTTAAGAGGTTTTAACATAGGATTAGGATCAACCGTTCAGGAGCAGGGACAGGACAATTAAAGGATTATACAGGTTCGTGACTGACCACCTAAAAAAAATTTTTTTTAGTACAACACAATAATTCTCTTTTTTTTTTGTAAACAATAATAACTTTTTGCAAGATGAACATTTTTACAAATAAAAAAAAAATATATTAAACATACGGATATATAGAAAATATATATCAAGTAGCTAACTTGTAATTAAGTCAGTGATTTTATCCTTTAGGTCATTCTTGAGTATTTTTCTAATATAGGGGTCCAAATAATACATGCCAGGGCTAAGATTAAAATTACAACTGGAAGTAAGCTGGATAATAGCAGACTCCAATAGATTTCTTGAAGAGAAATCTTTCGATCTGGCAATCACTGAACTTTCAGTCCAATTTATTCTGTGAGAATTTTCACTTAAAGGAATGAATATAGCATTGGATGCTTGTCCAGTTTTGACTGAATACTTATGTTGCTTAATACGTACATCTAAATCTTTGCTAGATTGGCCAATATAAAAAGAGGGGCAATCCAAACATGGAATTTTATATATTATGTTGTTGTTTTCTTTAGGGCTATTTTTTATTAACATTCTTTTGAGTGTGTTATTCAGGCCATCACCTCAACATGAAAATATAAATTTTTTCCTCTATGTTTTTACGAGCCTTGTGCATTGTCAGTTCCCAGTATTTGGATAAAGAAATTGAATACATAAGAAAAATAGGGACAGATTTATGTTATCCTTGACATATACTAGATATTTGTTATAACAAAGCCCACAAAAAGTTTTATAGTGAAAGTAACATGAAGAAAGAAACCCCTAACAACATTCTTAGCTTGCATTATTTTAGTGGTTTTGAAAACATAAAATCATTGTTAAAACCTTTTAATGTCAACCTCGTTTTTTCTTATAATAACACACTCAAAAGAATGTTAATAAAAAATAGCCCTAAAGAAAACAACATAATATACAAAATTCCATGTTTGGATTGCCCCTCTTTTTATATTGGCCAATCTAGCAAAGATTTAGATGTACGTATTAAGCAACATAAGTATTCAGTCAAAACTGGACAAGCATCCAATGCTATATTCATTCATTTAAGTGAAAACTCTCACAGGATAAATTGGACTGAAAGTTCAGTGATTGCCAGATCGAAAGATTTCTCTTCAAGAAATCTATTGGAGTCCGCTGTTATCCAGCTTACTTCCAGTTGTAATTTTAATCTTAGCCGTGGCAAGTATTATTTGGACCCCTGTATTAGAAAAATGTTCAAGAATGACCTAAAAGATAAAATCACTGACTTAATTACAAGTTAGCTACTTGATATATATATTCTATATATCCGTATGTTTAATATATTTTCTTTTTATTTGTAAACATGTTCATCTTGCAAAAAGTTATTATTGTTTACAAAAAAAAAGAGAATTATTGTGTTTTACAAAAAAAAAAAAAAAAAAATTTTAGGTAATTAGTCACGAACCTGTATAATCCTTTAATTGTCCTGTCCCTGCTCCTGAACAGTTGATCCTAATCCTTTGTAAAAACCTCTTAAATATTTAATCCTGTTTTGGCAGTTCTACTAGTTCTTCAATTGCTTTGGATTCCAGGTACACATGTTTCCTTTATAATCCCCATCTGTCATTTATATGAGCTTTCTTTGTAAACATACTTTTAAATTTCTTCAGTCTGCTAAGTAAAGGACCTAGCGTCGAAAGGTCTCGCATCACTCCAGTGTTTCCGTTTCCTTCGTGGATTTTATCTATATTTATATATAAATCACGTTCCATATTTTCGTGATTCAGTCATATATATACATATATATATATATATATATATATATATATATATATATATATATATATATATATATATATATATATATATATATATATATATATATATATATATATATATGTATATATATATATATATGTATATATATATGTATATATATATATGTATATATATATATATATATATATATATATATATATATATATATATATATATATATATATATATATATATATATATATATATATATATATATATATATATATATATATATATATATATATATATATATATATATATATATATATATATATATATATATATATATATATATATATATATATATATATATATATATATATATATATATATATATATATATATATATATATATATATATATATATATATATATATATATATATATATATATATATATATATATATATATATATATATATATATTGTTATGGGCCCACGCCCATCAAACATACACAAGTCTCATAAAATACAAATAAAGTCACAAACGACCAAGTCCACAATAGGTGGAATGGCCACAACAGAGTGCACAGAGATGGAATCAAGGAGGATAAAGAAAAACTGAAAACAAAACCTTAATATTTAATACAAACTTTTAGAAAGAAATGACCACTGAGCCTCTTACAAAATACATTAAATAAACACAAAAATTAACCACACACTGAAAACATTGAATAACAAACACACTTACACCAAATTAAGACAGACTATGCAATTACACTTTAAAGAGAGGGCACTGAAAGTAATAGAATGTCGAAAAGTCAGACAGCCTTCAAATCACGGGTCGAGGGGAATAATATATATTCTTAAGACCTTACCAAACGTAAGAGAGGTCCCCTTGGCAAAATAACTGGGCCAAGGGCGCAGACTGAAGAAAGAATCACTTCAATGTCGCAAGACAATCTATGGACACGGTCGTCCAACAGGTAATCACACCTTACCAGTTGGCAGAGAGGTCCCCTTGGCAAAATAACTGAACCAAGAGCGCAGACTGTAGAATTATCAATCTCTCCAAGGAGGACAGTAGCAGCAACTGAAGAAAGGCAGATCTCGTAATCCAGTGTAAATCCCAAAATAAGTCAAGCCTTCACAATATTAATGGTCCAGAAACGACTGACTCAGACCTGGCGAAACAGCGCCGAATACAGCTCCAGACGAGAAGCCAACACCACACGTGAAAATAAAACAAGCTCATTGTATTTAAAACTATACAACAAGTCAGAAATGTTGGGGAGGAGGAAACAGGGTCATTACGTTCCAAAAAAAAATAATTACTGCCAAAGTGACTTATTCAAAACAAATTAATTTACGTTAAACTTAACACATACTGACACCTCCTCACCCAACAAAAAAAAAAAATTCCACAAGAAAATTTTTCTACAAAGTATTGAACTTAACTCAAGATTTAAAGGAAATATATTAAAATGCTAATATCAAAAGCAAACATAGCAATTCAATCTATATGAAATAAAACAGGGACAATAAGAAAAATTAAAGTCTAATGACAAAACTCAAAAAGTGATTAAAAATACTATATCACATTGCCGGCAAAAATAGATTAGAGATAGTGGCAAAAAAAATTTGTACCACCTTCAGTACAGTCAATAGATATCAAATCTTAACCTTAATACTAAGACTTAAGGCTAATACAAGTAAATAATTTATAGTGACCACGCCAAAAATAACATCAGTATCAGCATACGAAGAAATATGGTAATATCCCCATGAACTCACAAGTGGAGTGGTGGGCACAGGTTAGCAGAGCAGCAATGTTAACAAGACTAACCTATTATTAGACTAAACCTAGATAACCGACAACAAAAATATAAATCGACCACAATGGGGCTAGTGTTACCTCAACCAAGGTCACCACTCATACACCAGCCCGTAGAGCCTAAAAAACGGCTGTGCTGTGCTACAGACCCGTGAGCCCGTGACCTGGCTAAATTATTCTGAAAACTCAAATATCAGTCAAGCAAAACTAGGGACCAAAACCTTAATAGATTAACCTTAACTTAGTCTAGGTCACCACTCATACACCAGCCTGTAGCGCCTAAAAAACGGCTGTGCTGTGCTACAGACCCATGAGCCCATGACCTATCTAAGCTATGTAAAGAAAGAATTAATGTGGACCATTGGCATAAACAACGACCATTGGCATAAACAACGAACAGGGACATAACAGTATATGATTAATGATTTATAAAAACTAACCATCATCACACTGTCCACATATCAATGATTTACTACACACTCAATATTGTGGCCCTTCACAACACTTTCCAATAATGCCTCTTTTCACTCCAGAGAGCGTCCTTACTCAACACTACTTGTTTTTGCGACTCATTGAGTTTCAAAGAGCATCTTTTCACTACACTTCACTCAGTTTTAGTGCCTCTACACTTCAGAGAGCATCCTCACACTAAACAGGTTTGGGCCTTAAATACACACATCATTAATGGACATACACAAGACAATGGTAACACCTTAAAATTAACCTGGACATACACAAGACAATGGTAACACCTTAAAATTAGCCTGGACATACACAAGACAATGGTAACACCTGAAAATTAACCTCCACCAACAACACATACTAAAGTAAACAGAAATCAAAAGTACCCTTAACCACTCTTAATCAAAGACGACACCGAAGAAAAAACTGCAAATCACGACATTTAACATCTTAATCTTAAATACTTAACCCTAAATTATTTCATAAACAAAACAAACACCTGACACAGCATTATTACAACACACCTGGAAACAACACACCTGGAAACCTGTACATTCGATAAATTTACAGGATTAATCAAATCAATTAATATAAATATATACAAAACAACTTTACAAATAATAATTAACGAAGAACAAAAAGGTTTTTCTCAAATCAACCTATCGATCAGTCACTGATGCGTGACAGCGCATCAGCGACAACATAACTTTTGCCCAGAATGTGTGAAAAGCTAAAATTCCATTCCTGGAGCAGGAGGCTCCAACGCATCAGCCGTTGATTTTTATTCCTAAACCTGTTCAAGAAAATCAACGGATTATGATCCGTTAATATTTTAATCGGAGTCCCTGTAGAGGATAAATACACCTGAAAATGATTAACAGCTAAAATTAATCCCAAAGTCTCTTTCTCTACAGTCGAGTATTTCCGTTGAGCCGGGGATAACTTTTTGGAGAAATAGGCAACAGGATGAGATACTCCATGAGCATCTTCCTGCAACAAAACTGTTCCAACCCCAACATCACTCGCATCAGTAGCAAGCGAAAAAGGAACGTCAAAATCAGGGCTTTCAATATAGGGAAATTCATTAGGACCTGCTTTAATTTTTCAAAGGCATTTTGGGCATCATTAGTCCATACAAAAGTCACATTCTTACATAATAAATTAGTCAGGGGCTCAGCGATATCAGAAAAATTCTTAACAAATCTACAATAATACCCTACTAAACCAAGGAATTTTCTGACATCCCTGAGACACTTCGGTATTTCAATATGCCTAATAGAGTCTACGTTTGCCTGTTTTGGAGCCACTTTCCCAAATCCTACTTCGTGGCCCAAATACACAACCTTTGCTTTGGCAAACTCACTCTTTTTGAGGTTTATAACCAAACCAGCTTTCCTAAGTACCTGAAATAAGGCCTTAATACGTTTAAGATGGGTGTCCCAGTCATCACTATAAATCACAATATCATCAATATAAACAACACACCCCTTTAAACCTTGGACCAAAGTATTCATTAACCTTTGAAAGGTTGCAGCAGCATTCTTCATCCCAAAAGGCATAACTTTACATTGGTAGAGTCCTCGCTGCGTTACAAACGCTGACAAATCCCGTGCCCGTTTGGACAGCGGAACTTGCCAATACCCCTTTAACAAATCAAATTTAGTTATATATTTTGAATTCCCTATCCTGTCAATACAGTCCTCTATCCTGGGTAAAGGATAACTATCAGGCTTTGTGACCTCGTTGACTTTGCGGTAATCAAAACAAAGCCTAAATTGACCATCCTGTTTCTTTACTAAAACAACAGGTGAAGACCACGGACTGTTGCTGGGTTCGATCAGCCCGTGTCGTAACATATAATCAACCTCTTTATCCACAACATCATTTTTAAATGGATTTAACCTGTAAGGTGATTGTTTTACCGGAGCTGCGTTACCCACATCCACATCATGTTCAAGGACAGTGGTCTGTCCTGGAACATCCGAAAATAAATCCTTATAACTAAAAACTAACTTTTTCAAAGATCCCTGTTCTACTAAATTCAAATGTGAAACCATTTCTGAAAAATTTTCTAAAGAATGTTCATTATCATTAGGCCATTCGGCACCATCAAAACAATCATCATCAAAATTACTCACGTCTGGAAAAGAAAAAGAATTAATACCATTACACTTCGTAGTATCACCAATTAATGCCACGGGAATAACTTTGGCACGACCTTTATAAGCTTTTAACATATTTATGTGACACAGCTGGTTGGGTCTCCTCCTTTCAGGAGTTTCAACTAAATAATTAACATCACTTAATTTCTTTAAAATTTTCCACGGTCCTGAAAATGAAGCTTTTAAAGGGTTTCCTGGAATGGGAAGCAATACCAAAACATTATCACCCACTACAAAATTACACTCCTAAGTCTTTCTGTCAAAAAAATATTTCATTTTCTTTTGGCTACACAATAAATTTTCACCAGCAAACTTCCAAGCCTTCGTTAATTTATCACCCAAATTACTAACATAATCTAATAAATTTATATCAGGGGCGTCCCCCTCCCAAGATTCACGAACCACATCCAATGGACCACGCACACAATGACCAAAAATAAGGCTGAAAGGTGAAAATCCTAAAGATTGACTCGGCACTGACCGAAATGCAAATAATAAATAAGGTAGTTCCTTATCCCATTCGGAACCATTAACCAAACAATATTTTTTTATCATAGACTTCATGGTTTGATGAAATCGTTCCAAAACACCTTGACTTTCAGGATGGTACGGAGAAGAAGTCACATGTTTAATTTTTAATTCAGCCATCTTCTCCCTAAATAATTTACTCAGAAAATTAGACCCACAATCGGACTGAATTACTTTGTGCATTCCGAACCTGGTGAAAAATTCAGTTAATACTTCAACAATTTTAACAGTTTTTATATTTCGTAGTGGTATTGCCTCAGGATATCGAGACATCCTATCCATAATTGTTAAAATATACTGATTGCCACTACGAGTTTTCGGCAGAGGACCAACCACGTCAATAGTTACCTCTCTGAAAGGTTCAGAAACAACAGGAATAGGATGTAATGGTGCCTTTGGAATTGGTTGATTAGGTTTCCCGACCTTTTGACAAGCACCACAACTATTTACAAATTTTTTAACATCATCTTTCATCTTAGGCCAAAAATAACTTTCACACAATTTACGAGTGGTTTTAAAAACACCAAAATGACCAGCCAAACCATTTCCATGAGCCAATGTCATTAACTCCTTTCGATAAACATAAGGAACCATAATCTGTTTAACAATTTCACAACCTGTGTTAATGGCATCAAAAGATCTACTTATTCTGTACAAAATATTATTAATTATCTTAAATCGAGGGACAGTCAAATCAGTAATTTCGCCAGACTCAACTGGCAGGTCTTTAAAATCTGTTTTCTGAGCTGTAATAAGTTCCTTAGTAGTCCAATTAAGTTTATTATCCAACACATCACTATCTACAACTAAGCTATCACTACGATCTAAACTACTCAAATCAACATCAACTACCGACTCTGCCGAGTCAACACTACTAGCCTTCGATCGAGTGACTACAGATATTTCATTACTGGAATTTAATACAATAGGGAAAGTTTTATTTATTAGGGCGACATCATTCCCTAACACCAAATCCACATCTTTAATAGGAAATTTATCAACGATGGCCAGTTTTAAATAACCTGAAAAAGACGGGCATGATAAATAAAAACTCTCAACTGGGTAAGACCTGACAGTATCTGGAAAACCACTTAACAAAACATATTCCTTATTTGAACATTCTAAATCAATAGGTAAAGATTCTCTGAGAATTAAAGACTGAGCAGCCCCAGTGTCACGCAAAATTTTAACCTTTCTTTGCTTAGTCGAATTCCCAGAGCGGACAAAACCATCAGACAAAAATTTCTGAAAAGGAGCCAGTGACTTATTGCCTAGTCATTGATTATTAGAGTTCTCAGCCACTGACTCGTTCTCATTCCTTCGAATGGCCATTACTGGTCGTCTTTCGGTCCTTTGTGACCTTTTAAATGCATAACACATGCTCTTGACGTGTCCCTTCTTATGACAGAAGAAACAAGTCATAGTTCTCGACTTCTCCGGGTTATCTGTGGTCTGGCTTCTATAGCTGTTAACAGGAGTAGTACGAGAACCATAATTATCATTAGGCCTGTTATACCTGCTCTGGTTACTACTCCTGTTGACTCTCACCCAACCAGATTTCTCATTTCTGGGTACCTCCCCTATCACATTTTTATGAGAGAGGAGGTACTCATCACTTGCAATAGCCACCTCCTGTAAAGTTTCTAATTTTAACTCTTCGAGGTGTACCTTCACCTCATTAGGCACGGACCTTTTAAACTCCTCAACCAAAATCAACTCTTTTAATTTCTCAAAGTCCGTCACCTCCTTAGACTTTAACCAGTCGCCAGCAAACTGCTCTTTAGCCCTGGCGAACTCTACAAAAGTCTGCCCTCTTTCCTTCTGTAAATTACGGAAGCGTTGACGGTAAGCTTCCGGTACCAACTCGTAAGCCTTCAAAACTATGGCCTTCACAGAATCATAATCTGAGGACAGATCTTTGTCCAAGGTAACGTAAACTTTCTGGGCCTTACCCAACAATTTACTCTGAATAAGAGTGGTCCAATACTCCTTTGGCCACTCCAACCTTGAGGCTATCCTCTCAAAAGAAACAAAAAACTCTGCCATGTTGACTTCCTGAAAATTTGGGACTAATTTTAGAGCTTCAGTTAGATTAATACAAGGCATTGCAGATAAATTATGTTGGGAAGAAGAAGAACCCCTATTACTCAATGCTTGCATAGCGAGTTCGTGCTGCCTCTCTCTCTCTCTCTGTCTCCTCAGCCTTCAACCTTTGGAGATCTATTTCCATTCTTTTCAACTGAATCTGCCTATCTAAAAGTTCTACTGACACTGCTTCCTCCACCTGCCTAGTCTCTGGTTTACATTCTGCCTTCATCACCTTAACCTTTTCATAAACTTTAAGAAGCAACAAGCCCTTCCTAACAGACCCAGGATTTTCAATTTCAACAAATCCTGCTACACACTCTAAATCAGACTTATTCAAGTCTGCCAACCTGTCCTGCCACCCCTCTCCACTCAAGAGCTCCGGGATATTCAAATCAGCCATAGTAAATTAATTACACACAAGTATCTCACAAAATATACCCAAAAACAAACCAATACACTGTACACCAATAACCACACAAATATTCTACCACGGTAAAAAAAAAAAAAATCATAAACACCGATCAACACAAAAATATAGGAGAGAAGGTATTACTATGCTGCAAACACCCCAAGAATCCACTCTATACACTCTAGTGACTACAGGATCCGATAAATCCTAGCAACGTCGCCAAATGTTATGGGCCCACGCCCATCAAACATACACAAGTCTCATAAAATACAAATAAAGTCACAAGTCCACAATAGGTGGAATGGCCGCAATAGAGTGTACAGAGATGGAATCAAGGAGGATAAAGAAAAACTGAAAATAAAACCTTAATATTTAATACAAACTTTTAGAAAGAAATGACCACTGAGCCTCTTACAAAATACATTAAATAAACACAAAAATCAACCACACACTGAAAACATCAAATAACAAGCACACTTACACCAAATTAAGACAGACTATGCAATTACACTTTAAAGAGAGGGCACTGAAAGTAATAGAATGTCGAAAAGTCAAAATAACCTAACTTATTACACACTAAATATTTATCACTAACAAAAAAAAAATGGCTTCCCTTAAGTGAGCTCTAAACGGTGGTAGTGGCTAACACAGCCTTCAAATCACGGTTCGAGGCGAATAATATATATTCTTAAGTCCTTACCAAACGTAAGCGAAGTGCCCTTGGCAAAATAACTGGGCCAAGGGCGCAGACTGAAGAAAGTATCACTTTAATGTCGCAAGACAATCTATGGACACGGTCGTCCGACAGGTAATCACACCTTACCAGTTGGCAGAGAGGTCCCCTTGGCAAAATAACTGAACCAAGGGCACAGACTGTAGAATTATCAATCTCTCCAAGGAGGACAGCAGCAGCAACTGAAGAAAGGCAGATCTCGTAATCCAGTGTAAATCCCAAAATAAGTCAAGCCCTCACAATATTAATGGTCCAGAAACGACTGACTCAGACCTGGCGAAACTGCGCTGAATACAGCTCCGGATGAGAAGCCAACACCACACGTGAAAATAAAACAAGCTCATTGTAATTAGAACTATACAACAAGTCAGAAACGTTGGGGAGGAGGAAACAGGGTCATTACGTTCCAAAAAAAATAATTACTGCCAAAGTGACTTATTCAAAACAAATTAATTTATGTTAAACTTAACACATACTTACAATATATATATATATATATATATATATATATATATATATATATATATATATATATATATATATATATATATATATATATATATATATATATATATATATATATATATATATATATATATATATATATATATATATATATATATATATATATATCTAGACAGATAATATGTATGTATGTATGTATGTATGTATGTATGAATGTATGTATGCATGTATGTATGTATGTATGTATGTGTGTGTGTACATACTTATACTGTGTTTGTATGTAACCAATATGTACAGGTTTATATATATATATATATATATATATATATATATATATATATATATATATATATATATATATATATATATATATATATATATATATATATATATGTATATGTATAAAACAGGTATGTATAAAACAGGTCAAACGTTACATGACTTTATCTTTCGCAAATGTTTGGTGAAGTCGCCTGTTTATATTCAAATTCTTGGCACCTGTTATCAATTATTCAACTTATTAATGAAATCCGTCATTATTGAAATTCGTGATGAAATTAAAATATTTTTCCATTAAATTTTCTCTCAGAAAAAAGATAAACTCGAAAACGAAACTCTATATAAGCACACACACAGACACGTGAAAAGAAGTTGAGTGACTGAGGCATATCGTGTCGACCTTCCGGGAATGTTCACCAAGACTGACTGCAGCGTATCCAGAGAATCCCCGGGCCTTGCTTACGGAGCTTCATCTTCTAGCGGAGCTTTATTTATTTAAACATACAATTATACATAATTATACATACATATAGTTAGAAAAAGAGATGAAGAATTATTCCAAATCATTGCCATCTGCTGGAAATCCCTGACATTCCCGGGAATTCCAACAATTTCCGAAGACTGGAGCAGCTCAATGGAGACGAAAATGTTCTCTGGAATCCAGAAGCGTCACGCGTCCGATACAAAACTTGGGATAAATCAGACACTGTTCATCCGTATGGAGCGGACTCTCCTTCTTTGTGAAGACAGATGATCAAATTCCAGAAAACGAGGAAGCCAGGTCAACGCAGACGTAGGAGACACGAGAAGGAAGAGCTTCGAGCGGGAAGTCTCCTCTTGCCATTGGATACCTCAACGTGGGGAAGCAGTGATACCGATTTCACATATTCCTCAGTGGCAACCTCTGGCGTGGCCTAAAATCCCGTAAGTGCAATGCCTACCACATATGCGAAATTGATTTTCCACCCTTCTGAGGATTGTAGTGTGGCAGGAACTTACGCATCGAGGAACACCTTCAGCACTGGCGTGTTTCCGACAGTCAGCAGCGAAATAACTGGTTTCAGGACTCTGCATAAGGAATCATCTGTTTTCACAAAACGCAGAGACGCCGTAGGCTCTTGGCTAGCTAACAGAGCGAAGAATGGGGAAAGGCCCATCCCTGGTAAAACTAAACCCCATTTCAGTGACGCTTTGTCGGTGAAGATGCCCCAGGGGTGAGATCAATTGTGATCGTCAAAAAAAAAAAAAAAAAAAAAAAAAAAAAATATATATAGTATATATAATATATATATATATATTATATATATATATATATATATATATTATATATATATATATATATATACATACATATATATATATAATATTATATATATATATATATATATATATATATATATATATATATATAATATATATATATATATATATTTATATATATATATATATATATATATATATATATATATATATATATATATATACATATATATATATATATATATATATATATATATATATATATATATATTATATATATATATATATATATATATATATATATATATATATATATATATATATATATATATATATATACAAACACTAAACCCCCATTTCAGTGATGTTTTGTTGGCGAAGATCCCCTAAGGGTATGATCAATTGTGATCGGTAAAGGCCAATATATATATATATATATATATATATATATATATATATATATATATATATAATATATATATATATATATATATATAATATATATATATATACTATATATTATAGTATATATATATATATTGTTATGATCTCGCTTTTCGAGATCAACAGGTTCTTCAAAATAAACAAGCAATTGGGCTGTAATGACTGACGAGAGGTGACAAACAAAGGAGGGAGGAGCAGAACCAAACGAAAAAGTTACCTTAAAATTAATTTATCACAAGTTAGTTATATACATATTTACAGTCGAGTCAGGTTCAATTTTAATATATACGAAATGAGTCAGTTACCAAAAATTACATAACTAAAAATGGCTGAAGGAAAATTTTACATCCAAAATGCATAAATACAATACAAAATTGAATAATTACATTAAAAAAAAGAAGGCTGCAGCAAAATACAATCCAAGTAATTAAACCTCAAATAGATCATTAGAATTAATTACTTAACAGCAGAAAAAATACAAGTAATTTAAACTACGAAACTCAATAAACACTTGAGCAGCAAAATTAATTAATACAGGCAGCGTAATACATAAAAACAAACAATAAATACAAGAGCAGCAAATTTAAAATAACACAGGCAGCATAATACATTAAAAACAACATAACCAGACGAACTCAATAGAGCCGTCGAAACAGCCCCAAGCTGCTTGGCAGGAACACTGCAGGACAACT
>JANJGK010000008.1:61215650-61225650 GCA_039081455.1 Macrobrachium rosenbergii
AATATAGTGTAAATCGATGGTTGGCAGACACAGAAAGCAGAATTTCAGCTGCTGTGAATCACAGATGAGAGAAAGAAAATAGATGAAGCACTCTTGTATGTTAGTATGGAACATGGTGATGCACATACAGTTCTTCATTCAGTACTTTTTAGGAAAATTACTCTGTTTAACGAATTCAAGAAATTGTGCTTACAGTTTTGGCAACCAGAAGCACAGAAAGATCCATGGTACAACATAGGAACTTTCCATCATCAGAAATATGAGGGTAATCACTTAGTTTTAGGCCACTAGAGTAGAAGAAGCTATAGATAGAGTGACGACAGATATGAAAGCTGTAGGAATTGTTGTTGGAAGGAAGGATGAGTTTGATGATGATGAAACAGATTTAGCTAGTATATCCAAGGTACTTAGATATATGTCATTAGGACCAATCTACGATGCTTTGGGTAAGGAAGAAAGAGTAGCCTTAAAGAAGTACTGTGATAGGAAGCCAAATGATGGAATTGTACAAACCTTGATGTACATAGAAAGGAAAGTAAAACAAAATTCATCAAGTAGTAGTGCAGATTTTACGGGAACCGTAGCTAGTGGAAGCCCAAGAAATAATAGCAATCAGTCCAGTAGAAACCAATCAGGGCAAGCTAGGTCTAGGCATCAGGGAAACAGAAATTTGTTTGATAGAAACGGAGGGAACAACAATAGGAGATTTATTCAATCAAACTATAACGACCCGGGTGGTCGTTATGCAGGTTCTTTAACATACTCAGGACGGGGCCTGTCATGACTGACGGCAGATGCAACAAACAAAGGAGGGGAAAACAACGAAAACAATATAATAAGCTCAAATTAATTTATTTACAATATTTACAAGTGAGTCAGGTCTGGTAAAAAGATAAAAACCATAAATACAAGAAAAAACCAAAAGGCAGCAACTAAACAAAATCAAGTTAAAATACAAAAAAAAAAAGTAGCTTTAAAAAAAAAAAAAGCAAAAATAAACAACAGCAGGCAGAAAAAAAAACCAAACATACGTCCTCCATCGGGGCACCAAGACAGCCCTCAGCTGCACGACAGGGACAAAACCCCACAAACCAGAAAACCCCGATGGAGATCGTCAGGACAGCCTCACGCTGTCATCAAAGATGAGCAGCTCGTGGTCACACGACTACTCATGGTCACACTCCACCTCTACGACGTGCTGCACTTCGTAGGCGTGCCTCAAATTTGCTGCTCAAAAACTCGAACCAACCGTTGACTCCAAAAACTGCCTGCTGCTGCTGCCACTGCCGCTACCTTCGCTGCCCAACCAGACCCGACTGAAGAAAGAAAAACGGCAGCTCACCGACGAGAACATCAAAACAAAAAAAACTTGAAGGTAAGGAGGCAGCAATCCACAAAAGGGAACGAGCGGGGAACCAGCAGTTCCCGCAAAACCATCACTTAACGTGACACCTCCCCACCTAAAAGAAAAAAAAAAAAAGATTATTTTTTTTTTTTTTTTTACACTCATGATTCCCCTCCAATGCCGTAACAACCCCACCAGCCAAAACAGAGCCGTCCTGTCACGGTCGCCATTGTAACGACCCGGTGGGTCGTTATGCAGGTTCTTTAACATACTCAGGACGGGGCTGTCATGACTGACGGCAGATGCAACAAACAAAGGAGGGAAAACAACGAAAACAATATAATGAGCTCAAAATTAATTCATTTACAATATTTACAAGTGAGTCAGGTCTGGTAAAAAGATAAAAACCATAAATACAAGAAAAAAACCAAAAGGCAGCACTAAACAAATCAAGTTAAAATAAACAAAAAAAAAGTAGCTTTAAAAAAAAAAAGCAAAAATAAACAACAGCAGGCAGAAAAAAAACCAAACATACGTCCTCCATCGGGGCACCAAGGACAGCCCTCAGCTGCACGACAGGGACAAAACCCCACAAACCAGAAAACCCCGATGGAGACGTCAGGACAGCCTCACGCTGTCATCAAAGATGAGCAGCTCGTGGTCACACGACTACTCATGGTCACACTCCACCTCTACGACGTGCTCCACTTCGTAGGCGTGCTCCAATTTGCTGCTCAAAAACTCGACCAACGTCGACTCCAAAAACTGCCTGCTGCTGCTGCCACTGCCGCTACCTTCGCTGCCCAACCAGACCCGACTGAAGAAAGAAAAACGGCAGCTCACCGACGAGAACATCAAACAAAAAAAACTTGAAGGTAAGGAGGCAGCAATCCACAAAAGGGAACGAGCGGGGAACCAGCAGTTCCCGCAAAACCATCACTTAACGTGACACAAACAGAAACAATCAAGGTAGGCGGCCAAATAGAGGTAACAATGGGAATACCACCGGAACTAATGGAAGTAACAGTGGAAATAACAAGACTCCTGGACAGAGGGGAGCTAGTCAAGGCCAAAATTCAGGGAATAATAGACCACAGTCAAATAGGCAGAGACAAAATTGTGGAAATTGTGGTTATTCCAACCATACAACACAGAATTGTAGAAGAAACAAATGGTGTTCGAATTGCAATAAGATAGGACATTTAATCCAGAACTGTTGGTACAACAGGCAGGGAAATTCTCAGGGGTCTCAAAATAACCACAATACTCAGCCTAATAATCAGAATACCTCCCCCAGTAACCCAAATCAAGGGGATTCTCAGTGACAATCACAGAGAGCGCAGCAGAAAGGTCCATCCTTACAGAAAGAAATAGTGACATTGAATAAGGATGCATCCCCAACAGACATTACTCGAAGTAATGAAATAGTGTTTTCTGTAAAGAATTTTAATACGTGTCAGGAAGAGTTGCCTATCATACAAGTACACTTAGAAGGTGTACTGAGTTCCATATTGTTGGATACAGGCAGTACTGTAAGTATCATAGATAAAGGCACTTTAACAGAACATATAGGTTGTGAGCTTTCCCAAATGAGAAAATCCTATAGGACCATAAAGGGGATCGCTGGAAAGCAAATAAGGGCTATAGGCAATGTCAATTTACAGATAGAAATTCTAAATAAGAAATACAGGGAAGAGTTTGTGGTGTTGGAAGAGAAATATTTTCCAGCTCAAGCTCTATTTTCCTTCCAGGCTATGAAAAGATGTGGAATTACACTAGATTGTAGCAATGGAAGAATAACTATCAAGGAAATTGATAGAGGAAATGTTTGCTCTCTTGAAGAAGAGGAACAGTTTCAGATAAACTTGATCACTTTACCTGAGACAGCCTCATCTGAAGAAGTAGACATCCAACAAATAGAAATGGAATTTAATGCTAACCTGGGTAGGACAGTGTGTAGAAATTCAATGATAGAAGAAATAGGAGAAGATAGTCAAACTGCTTTTCAAGGCCTAGAAGCCACTCAGGAGGAATTCTCAGATAGCAGGTATGAACCTGATGACTCAAGTGCACAACAAGTAGATACCTCCGAAGAACTTAGTTCTTTTTCCCAACCTGACGATCCTGACACGCTAATAGAAAGTAGTCACCTAATAATAGGAGAAGATACGGAAGAGAAGTATCTCAATGAGGTGTTGCTGTTAGGCAACCTGAAAATAACAGAGATAAGTTCTGTGATACCACAAGATGAAAGTTCAGATGATACTGATGTCTGTTACACTGCCGATGTACAGAATGCAGAAGAAATCTGCTTAGTTAGTACTGCCGATGATAATCTTGTAAAATTTAGATTAAATAAAAGCGTTATGCTGCATCCACAAGGTCTGACAAAGGTTTGTCTTAGGATTGTAACAGATAAAAACCTAGGTGATACAGATGTGTTATTAGTTAATAAAGACTTGTGTATAATTATTCTGACAAGAGACTAGAATTGCATGCCGGCATAGAATTCTGTAAGGGAATTGTGATTACTAACCCTTTACTAACCATAAGTGAAAAAGTATTTGTCTCTGTGACTGACACAAGAGTTAAATTAGAAGGGGAAGTAAATAATACAGATTTTCCTCATTGTAGGGACAGGTTAATACAGATATTAGAGAAATATAGGAATGTTGTAGCGGTAACAGGAGATAAGTTAGGAAGGACAGATGTCCTGCAGCACAAAATAGTCATAGAAGATGGTGCTAGACCCTTTTATGTACCTAACTACAAACTTCCAATAAGTCAAAGACCCATCGTAGACAAGATGGTTGAAGAGATGAAGGAAGATGGAGTCGTAATTCCTTCTAAGTCACCTTATAATTCACCTTTACAGGAAATTGAATTCCCACACCGTCCCTGATCGAATGCCAATGCCAGTCATTAATGACATGTTAGCTCATTTAGGAGGTGCCAAGGTATTTTCTAGCCTCGATCTACTAAGTGGATATTGGCAAGTTCCTCTCGATGAAGAATCCAAGCATCTCACGGCATTCAGTACTCACAAAGAACATTTGCAATTCGAGGTAATGCCGTTTGGTTTTACTTCGGCTCCTTTAACGTTTGTACGTTTAATGCTGCAAATCTTAGGAGATGTTGAAGACGTATCGGTTTATCTTGACGATGTAATAATTGCTAGTAAGGATGTAGAGAGTCATTTCAAGACAATAGAATTAGTATTAGATAGGCTCAGAAAGGCCGGTTTAAAGGTAAAAATTAAGAAATGTCAGTCCATGAAAAAATCTCTAGAATATCTAGGACATATTATCAGTGAACATGGTTTGAAAATGCAAGAAGGAAAGATTAAGGCTATTGTGGACTATCCAGCCCCAAGAAATTTGAATGCACTAAGAAGATTCCTAGGTATGGTAGGGTATTATCGACCTTTCATAAAGGGATTTGCTACAATAGCAAAACCATTAACTGAGTTAACTAGGAAAGATGCTAACTATGAGTGGAAAGATGAACAGGAAACAGCGTTCAAAACACTAAAGGATATGTTGATAACAGATCCTATCCTAGTTTATCCAGACTTCGAGAAGGAATTCTACTTAGCCTGTGATGCTTCAAGTACAGGACTAGGTGCCGTCTTGATGCAAAAGGATAAAACAAGGATGAGGACTGTATACTATGCCAGTAGAGTTTTGAATGCAGCTGAAAGAAATTACAGTACAACAGAAAGAGAATGTTTAGCCTTAGTCTGGGGATTACAGAAATTTAGGCACATTTTGCTAGGACATAAAATTAATGTTCTTACAGATCATAAACCCATTTGTGATCTTTTCAAGAAAAGGGCTTTTACCAATAATATGAAGTTCAATAGGTGGTTCGTTAGCGTATTAGAATTTGCCCCAGAATTTAGATATATACCTGGTAGATATAACACATTAGCTGACGCCTTATCTAGATCACAAGAAGAGAACGAGAAACAAATTACCACTCATAATTTCGCCTTCAGTTGTCAAATCACAGACCTAGATTTAGACAAAGTTCGTCAGGAACAACAAAAGGATTCTAGAATAAGGGAAGTAATTGGTAACCTCTTGCAAGGTGAGGAAAATTCAGAGTATCAGTTGATAGATGGATTATTGTACAAAACTTCAGACGTACCAAATGCTTGTTCACGTTTGTACATTCCTAATACACTAATACAGGACGTCTTAGAACTAACCCATTCATACAAGTTATCAGGACATCCTGGAATTAAGAAAACATGTAGAACAATCACTTGAAACTATTTTTGGCCTCGATGTAGTGAAGATGCTAGTCGATTTGTTCAGAACTGTACCATATGTAATGTACATAAAGGGAATGTCAACGTCAAGGCTCCTCTGGAAATGTATCCTTCAGAATTAAATCCTTTTCAAGTAGTCACAATGGATTTCTTAGGTCCATTCCTGAACACCATCAGAGGAAATAAGCAGATTTTACTTTTAATTGACTATTTGACCAGATACGTAGAAATTGTTCCAACCAGAAACCGAGAAGCATCGACGGCGGCAGAAGCCTTTAAGTCTAGAATCATAACCAGACATTCATGTCCTCAAGTTTTGCTCTCAGACAATGCTGCTGAATTTACTAGTAACATTCTAAAGAAACTGTGTGACTTTTATGAGATACAGAAATGTCAAATAACAGCACATAAGCCAAGCTCAAACGGAGCAGTAGAAAGAACAAATCGCAAAATAAGGGATGTTCTGAAAACATTGGTAACCCCAAACACTGAAGACTGGGACTTGACTCTCGAAGACATACAATTTACTCTAAACAACACAGTAAATGAATCAATAGGAGAAACTCCTCATTTCCTATTGTATGGCTACCAAAAGAGAATGCCAAATTCACTTTTGGATGATGCCGCACCACCCAGACGTACGTACAACCATGAGGACTATATTGCTTGGAAGACAAGACGTACGTATGAGACTATAAAGGTTACCAGGACTAGATTAAAGGGGTTACATAAAAAATCTAGTAAGTATTACAATAACAGATTCACCATACCCTCGTTAAAGGTAGGACAACAAGTTTATGTACTCAATCATGTTCTTGAAGGACCTAATACTAAAGTATCACCTAAATTCCGTGGTCCATATAGAGTTTTAGAAGTTTTGAAGTTGAATAAATTCAAGTTAATGCATGAGATTACCTTGAGAGAATCTATTGTACATTGGAACCACATTAAAGTAGTTCATTCAGAACCTTGGTCGTCTACCCAGTTGACAGATTTGTCTAATAAAGATACGATAGGTAATAAAATAGAATCTTCAATGACCCCAAGGTATAATTTGAGAAGAAGGTAATGGCAAGTGCAATGGTAAACAAATGTAGTTGATAAGATTTTTACTGCTTAAGAACATTATTTCAGCAAATGGATTGTTTGGTGGTTGGCAGTGAGTCAAATTGTGAACTCACTCGTACAGGTAAGGAAGGGAGCCATCATCAAGGAACATGGCAAGGTTAAGATGATACAGGACCTAGCCATTGTTAAGATCCGGACGGAGTCCATTATCGATCAGAGAGAGCAGTTAGTCCAACTGAGCAATCAGATCCAGGCAGGGTTACACAGTGTCCAAGATAGAAATTTGTACGACATGCTCTCCAAGTTGCAGAGTGACATTGATAGTGTTATGCCAAGGAAAGTAGTAAAGCGATCACTCATACCCTTTATAGGCGTCGCTTTACACAATCTCTTTGGAGTGGCAACCGATGGTAATGTTGAAAAGCTAAAGGAAAGAGTGGCTCAACTTGAAAATTGGGCTTCTGAGCAGGGCACTGTCTATAATAAAGTAATAGGAAATGTCAATCAAAATCAGAAAATGATCACAGTGCTGAAAGAATTTGTGGATAGTGCACTCCATAATGTTTCATCAGAAATTGCTAGAATCCATCAAACAGAAATGATGGAGCAACTGCTCATAGAAGCAAGTAATTTCCTTCTGGAATACAAGGAATTACTCAATGCAATCATGATGGCAGGTAAAAACCTGCTGTCGCCTTTTCTGATAACCCCTAGTGAAATTGAAGCCATTATTCAGAAGTGTGTTGTGAACAACCATTTGAAGCCACTAGTAGAAAATATATAGGACTATTATGGCATGATCACAGTGAAAGTAATAGTTAACCACATAATTCTAGTGATCCCTTTCAATAATCCCGACATCAACTCATTGATGTCAGTCTATCCATTCCCAATGATAGTAGATAATACGTCCATTGTACTAGAAGGAACAGTTCGACACTTTGCCTTGCAGCATGATTCGTTCCTAGTGACCGAAATTCCCGAGCATGAGTTCAGGGAATGTATCATGCTTAATGATGGTGTATATGTTTGTAACATTGTGAATTTCTATGAACCCTTGAGTGCTCTTCATTGTCTAGATGATCTTGTAAATAACAAGAATGGTAAGAACCATTGTAAGTACCTACCGTTTACAGAAACTTTCAAGGCTCAGATCATTGATGATGAAATTTTTGTGTTCTCAGCAAACAGATTGAATGCTAAGATTGACTGTAAGTCAAACAAAACAGAAGTAGTTTTCATTAACGTACACTCATTTTCATCTGCTTGTGAACTGGTCATTCTACATAATTTGTATTACAAACCTACAGTCTTCACGACGTACAGTTTAAATTTCACTAAAAGTGTACATCTGTTTGAAGTTATTAACGAATTTCAGCTTTCAGAACTGGAATTGGAGACATTCACAAAGCTAGAAGAGATTCATACTTTCTTTCATACATATAAGACTGAGATTTCTCTTATCATGTCATTCATAAATGTCATTCTTTTGGTACTGTTTGCTTTCATTTCCTTTATAATTGTTAGGAAATTAATATTGAATAAGCTTACCATAATCAAAGACATGGTGGACAGAATCCTTCCTAAAGAGTGATAGCGTTTACCATTGACTTGCACTTGAACATTTTGATGATTGATTTTTTTTTTATTTACAATTTATGATTTCTTTTAATAACAATCAGATATGTTTATGATGTGTGAATTTTTACCAAGTTATCATGATTGATAACCAGAGAGTAATAGGCATTTGATATATTCACTTTGCCTTATTTTTCTGCATTTATTTTGAGTATTTGATATATAAATATATAATTGTCTTATTTTGTGTTTAGCACTATGATGCATTATAATATTTCTTGAATTTCTTTGCTTACTAATGAATATTATTGACATTGAAGTAATTGACTATAGTCAAGTTTTTCTTTGAATGTATATTATAGGCATTCATATAATTTTATTTCCATGCACCTGCTTACATTACTACTTCATTCATTTTTTGCATTACATTATTATTGCTGGGTTTACCTTAGTTGGTTGGCTTAGAGTTAATTTTTGTGATGATTTTATATGGTGTTGAGATGGTTAATCCTCTTACATTAATTGATTCAATTTATAATTTTGTACATCGTAGTCAATATAGGTATGTGGCCGAGTGATGTTATGCAATGAATTTGAAAGTATTTCTACAGTGAATAAGTATGAAATTCACTGATCGGGATTATGAGAGAGAGAGAGAGAGAGAGAGAGAGAGAGAGAGAGAGAGAGAGAGAGAGAGAGAGAGAGAGAGAGAGAGAGAAGGTGTTGATAACTTGAAATGATGAGCCAAGAGACCAAGTAAATTGGAGTTTGACCACAACCAACGTCAAGTTATGGGAAAGTAAGGAGGAGCTAAAGGAATGATTATGAAGTGAAAAGGTCAGAAAAATTGACCTGATTTGTCCTTTGCCAAAGTGGGAGTTGAAATAGAACCATTAAGATTAGAGTAGACTTCCTCAAAGAGGCGGAGTTTTATTCAACATAGGTCCAGAGTTCATTCTGATAAATTTTTAGTTAGAGTTAACTGGAACCCCTTTAGGGTAAGATCTGTGTCGCTCTCCTCTCTGACATCAAGAGAAATTTCTAAGTCCAGTGTGGCTGGAAGTGTGAACTAATTTAGTGTTATAAGAATAAACGATAGAAAGTGCCTGGCGAAATCACTTAACCCCCTCCTGAAATAAGTTATACCGTGTGAGAAGAATTATTTACCAAGTGAATAACAACAGACAGAAGCAGAGTCATTCAAACATTGGGAACGCATACCACAACATAACGAAGTGCATATGCGTAATATAAATATATATATATATATATACTGTACAGTACAGTATATATATATATATATATATATATATATATATATATATATATATATATATATATATATATATATATATATATATATATATATATATATATATATATATATATATATATATATATATATATATATATATATATATATATATATATATATATATATATATATATATATATATATATATATATATATATATATATATATATATATATATATATATATATATATATATATATATACTATATATATATATATATATATATATATATATATATATATATATATATATATATATATATATATATATATATATATATATATATATATATAATTACACACACATGCACACGTTATATATGTAAATATATATATATATATATATATATATATATATATATATATATATATATATATATATATATATATATATATTTACATATATAATGTGTGTGCGTGT
>JANJGK010000008.1:61230650-61236236 GCA_039081455.1 Macrobrachium rosenbergii
TTAACCATCGACAAGGGAATTCCAAACTGGCCATCAAAGAAACAAGGAACTGGAATCTTTCAAAAGGACTCGGTAGAATTCCAGGCCCTAATTTCAAGTCCATCAAATTCATCGCGGGTGGGAGGTAACTATAGATGTAAACAGCGACCGATAATTTCAATCAAAGGATACTGACATCTCAGATACCACCTACATCGCCTCCTTACAAATTTCCATATTCACCAGCTATCAATACTATAATCAAACCAAAATGACTATGAACATATTGTAGGTTTTAGACGTTGCCACTTCTCTCAGATTTAATTCATAAAATCTTCACCCAAGTTTGGATACCGTGTAGATGTGGCAGGCACGTTGCCACACCTTTCCATTCTAGGTCCGAAAGGGTAAACAGCTTGACACTTGTTCTGCGTATCTAACCATGAAGACGTAAAATGAATGAAGAACTGAAGTCATACATTGAACTGCTTTCATCAAAAGGTAGGATGAGGATTATCTAGTTTCTAATCATCTAACTGAATTATGAAAATGTTCAATATCTAGTCCAGACTCACAGGTGAAAGTAAATGATACAATGCGATGAAAAAAATATGGTTACTGACTCCTCAAATGATGGCAGTTTGTAAATTACTTCGGCCTTGTCCTGGAATGGTCTTTCTTGTGGATAGCCGGTGGGGTATGGGGGGGGGGGGGATAAGTCGGATTTAGGACAGGATTAACCCCGAAAAGAGGATTGCAGATCAACTTTAGTCAGATAATAAGTCAGGAAGACGTTTGGCACCGTCGCTAATGACGTGTTTTTATGTGCACTGTAAATCTATACATAAATACACATACATGCATATATATATACTATATATATATATATATATATATATATATATATATATATATATATATATATATATATATATATATATATACTGTATATATATGTGTGTGTAAACATCATATTGTCTCCGTTCATTGATCCGTATGCTAACTGTACATTTTATAGCGTTGTCAGAATTTACTAACATTATGAAACACCAATGCTAAAAGTTTTAAGTTTGTACTACTGTACATGACTTCCAGTGTTCAAAGAAAGATAAAGAACAATACAAAGAAAACAGCCCTCTTTCTCTCTCTCTCTCTCTCTCTCTCTCTCTCTCTCTCTCGTCTCTCTCTCTCTCTCTCTCTCTCTTTACACGATTAGTCATTATTCAATGAAGAAAATGGTGATGCCTATAAATTTCATCACTTATTTTTGAAAAATTTCTTTTATCGAAGCAGTGCCTCTACCGCTGTAGTCAATTACGAAATCTCTGTCCCAGAAATCACCGGCAACCCGTTCACAATCATCAAGACATACCACACTTTGCTGTCTTGGCCTTGTTGGCTGTCCCTCTGTTTTTGTTTGTAGGTGACAGATTTAGACTATTGTACACGTACATTGTTTCACGTATAAGTTTGTTCGTTCTGTATCTAACTCTTTGTTCTGTGACGTTCCACAATTTATTCATAAATGACGACAATTAGTTATTCGAATTACGTATACTGTATATATATATATATATATATATATATATATATATATATATATATATAATATATACTATATATATATATATATATATATATATTATGCTTATGTCGTTATACACACACACACTAATATATATATATATATATATATATATATATATATATATATATATATATATATATATATATATATCATATATATATATATATATATATTGTCAAGGATAAACATCCCTCCCTCCTGTAAATTTGATTTCCTTATTTAATTTGAATTCATCTCTTATTCATTTGCTTATCGAGTCGGGAAATTTGGCAGGCGTCAGACAAAACCGAGACTACTTGAATCAGACAGTAGCCGTTAACTAGGCCTCCTTACCGCCACCCCCCTCCTTCCCCTCCTAACATCGGGCAATCCAGAGAACAATACAAACTCCCTTTTCCACCCCCATCACGCGATGGGGAGACATGTAGGTATGGGGGAGGCCAAAAGGGCCATTTAGCGCTAGGGAACAGGCAGGGTTCTAAGCTGTAGGCATATAATGATAAGTGTGCTTTTCCTCTGCCCTCTTTGCTGGTTCTTTTGACATGCTTGCAGGTACGGGTGGCCCAAAAGCTCGACGCTCCAAGAAGCCATGTTTTTGAAGCAGGCAGACGCTCCTCTGAACTTATCTGTAGCAGACGCGCTGCATTTTTTCCCACTCCACTGGTTGAACTGACTTCGACGGACAACTGGAACAGCTGTTAGGCGCCAACAATAGTCATAAAAGGTTCGTACGTTACAAGTAGTCAAATACCAGCCCTTCCACTTTTACTTAAGGCCAGTGTATTCAATTTTTACCTAGGGTCTAATAAAATGCATTAATATGACTGAAAATTTTACTATATAATACTTATGCAATGTAGATTACACTCCTTGCATCAAAAGTTAATTTCTGGAATAGAGAAAAAAAAAAAGAAAAAAAAAGCATTAATATGCAGGTATAGTATATTTGCTACTACTCTAAAAGTAATTATGCTAAAGTCTTTTTCTAAGCGTGAATTTACAGCTAAATAGATCGATAACAGAAAGTGTCATCCAAAAAGTATATAAGTGATACCAATGTTTTGTTTATTTTCATTTTAAAAAGAGGTAAAAAAACATAAAAAAAATTAATCAATAAAAATAAAAAAAAAATAAAAATAAAAAAATTTTTTATGCGGATATGATAGAACTTTTAAAGACCAATACAACGCAAAAAGAATTGTAAAATCGCATAAAAAGTAATGAAGCAGTTTCAATTTAAAGTATGAAAACTTACTTTATCTCAATTGTGAGTTACAGTCATTTAAATGTCAACTTCCGCTAGCTTACGTGATGGTTCATGTTTACCCAAATACCCGCTATGCCTGCTTCTAAGAGTTGCCATATGTTCCATTGATATTATTATATTTAAATTATAGATTTATATATATATATATGTATATAAACAGCCAGTATACAAAATAAGTACAGGAAAGTATGGGGATTGTGGTAACGACACTTATTTTGCAAAATATTGCAAAAAAAATACTTAGAATTGATATTTCGACCTAAAACTTTCGGAATGGGTTGCCATGACAACAGCTTTGCCGGTGGTTGTTTCACTAGAAATCGACTTTTTCCAAAAATATTCATCAAAAATGGACACCTTAAAATTACATTTCTTTAAACTTTAACTTCTTCCTCCACCAAGCAATCCTCTTCGTTCGAATCCTGCCTGTATCCATCCCTTGCCATTTACGTACCTTGAATTCAAGTAAAGATCTCGTGATAACCATCAATTATCCCTCCCCCAGTGCCATTTAAGGCCTATTTAAGTTAAGCGATATCAGTGTTGATTTTATCTTTGTGTGAGTGCGATCACATGTTCCTTGTTTCAAAAGCCCCAATCGAATACGATTCCAAGTCTGTGATTACATGATTTTCTGATAATCATCTTCTAGGCTATGCCATGCTTAGTATTTAAGAATGTGTCCCCATATGGTGACCTTCCCATTCAATTGTAAATCTAGGAAAATCTAAGGTAAGTTTTCAAATAACTTTTTCTTTTGCTCATAAGCTGGACTTTCTTGGTTTCGTGGCAGCATCATTATAATTTTGTTTCAATTTCTCACCAGCCAAGAGTCCAGTTTATGACAATATATATACAGTATATATATATATATACTATATATATATATATATATATATATATATATATATATATATATATATATATATATATATATATATATATATTATATATATATATATATAGTATATATATATATATATATATATATATATATATATATATATAATATATAGTGAGTGTGTGTGTATAACGACATAAGCATATTATACACAGCTTTTGAAGTAATTTTCATGAAATTATAAAATTGAATTGATTAAATAAATTACAATTATTAACAATTTTAGCAATTTTAGAATAAAGAAAATAAAACAATTTGCGTTCGTTATTCAGAATGAAGTGTATCTGGAGTTTAGTCACATGCACCGGACATGTTGCAAAATAATAACATTTGTCAAGTGAGTATAGTTTTTATATTTCAGTCAGAATAAATGCCAATACATTACAATTACTTATCGTTTTTCATTTGCGCTGGAGCTGGAAAAGTATAACAGAATTTAAAAGTAACACACGACCGGTACTAAGCTGGGTTACAGAGGATTATAGCCCTGCGTCGAAAGTCCAAAGTTCCGAGTAAGAGAACGAACCAGCCCAGCGGAGTAGCGTCTCCCTATAGCGAGCTATGAAGCTGCAATTGACGAATTCCTGAATTAGATTAGAAAAATCAGGAAAATTAGGATAAAAGGGGATTAGGAGGAAGTAGTGTTGTTTGAATATGTCAACAAGACTTCCTGGGACCTAGAGAAAACATATTTTAATTGATTAACCTTGAAAGGAAGGCAGGAAAAATCGATTGTATATATACATACTAAACGCCACAGTCTAAACATCTTCGCTCCGTATATATACGTACTAAACTGCTCAGGTAGGTTTGGCGTGCTACGTATATATACGTACTAAATGGTTAAAGGGTTAATAACTTGAATAATGGATAACAGGTGCCAAGAATTTTAATATAAACAGGCGACTTCACCAAACATTTGCGAAAGATAAAGTCATGTAACGTTTGACCTGTTTTATACATACATACATACATACATACATACATACATACATACATACATACATACATACATACATACATACATACATACATACATATATATATATATATATATATATATATATATATATATATCTAGATAAATATATATGTATGTATGTATGTATGTATGTATGTATGTATGTATGTATGTATAAAACAGGTCAAACGTTACATGACTTTATCTTTCGCAAATGTTTGGTGAAGTCGCCTGTTTATATTCAAATTCTTGGCACCTGTTATATATATATATATATATATATATATATATATATATATATATATATATATATATATATAATATATATATATATATATATATATAAATATATGTACATACTTATACTGTGTTTGCTTGTAGACAATATTTACAGGTTTATATGTATACACACACACACACACACACACACACACACACACACACATATATATATATATATATATATATATATATATATATATATATATATATATATATATATATATATGTGTGGAGAGAGAGAGAGGGAGGAATTGTATATATATTTATATGTATGATATCAGTTCAGCCATATCAGTTCAGCAGGTGTCTCCTCCTCCTAATCAGACCCTTATCGATAAAGTGGGATTAATAACAGATAGTTTATATTGGTTTAACTCTTATCAGTCATACATCCGTTGATGAGTCACGCAGTGGGCCTCTCTCATATGAGTTTGGAGCCTTGGCATCTTTTGCCCTACTACATAATTTTTATATATGCAAGTTATTTTCTTCAGCAAAAATACAAAAATAAAATAAATAATAATAATAATAATAATAATAATAATAATAATAATAATAATAATAATAATAATAATATAATAATAATAACTGAGGATGCCAAATGAACA
>JANJGK010000008.1:61238836-61241336 GCA_039081455.1 Macrobrachium rosenbergii
TAATAAAAGATTTTCGTGTGTACATTAATCTCTCCTCATGTACTAGTTCTTCATCCAACAAGGCTTTCTTTGGTTTTTGTTCTTGAAGTAAAACAACAAGGCTTCTGAAATAGAAGCAGTATCTAATGTTGCTTTTATGAAGTCTAGTAGAAAACTTAATATTAACTATAAAATTGAATGGTCTGGGGGCAAAAGACTGACTCATTAAGTATTGAGCCAATCTCATTGACGACAATATGTATCGTGTAGGGGCACCCTTAGTAACGTTCGTTTTCTATTGATCTTATCACTTAATAGACTATTTTCAGATGTGCCTTTTGATCCGAGAATAAAGCGGGGGAAAAGATAACGTCCCTCAGTTTACAATAGACTGATGTTCGATACCGATGCCTGATCGCTTTCATTATCTCTTAATTAACATTAGGGTGGGTGCGATTTTTTTTTTTTTTTTTTACCCGAGATTTAGTGATTGTTTCTATAACGAGGCAGACACCGACAATATTATACAGCTTAAGCCGAATGAGAGATAATTTGGAATTATACTGTTAGTGGTGCACTACTCACACACTGAATTATGTACAAAAATTTTTACTTCTTTTGTAGATCTTAATGCATAAAACTTATGTTAGTTGCCTGACGGAAAATAATTTCTTGGTAATATTTACTTCTTATTTTGTATTCCCATTCGGAAAGAAACTAAAATCTTCTTCTATTGCAGTATAATATCCAGCAACAGCATCAGTTGAAAGTTCAGGATAGCTCTTCAACCTAATTTAAGCCTGACGACTGTCATTTTACTCTCTGTTGTTAAAAATAAACCGCCTCCATGTTTGAAATGCGTGTACCAATATGTACACTCCAAAATCAATCAAACTCCATGACAAGGTTGGAAAAACTGTTTCTGTGTAAGGAAAAGCTGATTTCCAATCTCAAGTGATCACCTGAATAAAAGAGAGAGAGAGAGAGAGAGAGAGAGAGAGAGAGAGAGAGAGAGAGAGAGAGAGAGAGGCCGTGACTGATTCGGCATTCATTCCCACTCAACAGCTTTTACTGATACTCAAGATTCAGTGGGACCTTAATGTGCCATGCTGGGCAACTTTCATGTTTTATACTTTTAAGCTAAAACAGCCAGAACTCCAGTCACAAAGGATGAGCTGTGCTGGTCTGGCCATTACTTGAATATATATGTGATCAACAAGGTAAGCCGGATTCCATCCATGCTAATACTCCCAGTCCGGACATTGGGCTGAGGCTTCAAGCTATTAAATTGAAAAGTAACGCCTTCCATATTAAGGAGATTTAGTAAAGGAGAAATAGACAACATTTGAAGTGTAGTCAACCGAATGAATAAAGTAAATAAATAAGTTAAAAATCCTATATACAAAAATCTCGAAACGGGACATGAGAAAAAGCTTGACTAAAAAGATAAATCGACAGGATACTGTAGTTTTCTATCGATGACAGTATATTGAAAAGTAGCTGAACATAAACACAGAATAAAACCATATCTAAACGATGAAAAAGCGGACTAACTGCGGAAAGAATTGTTATGGATATAATGAGAGGTATTAAAACGATGAAGAATAGAAGATCGGTAGGAGTTAATGCCTGGATGAGGAAAAGGTGCCAAAAGAAAGATGACAAGAATATTAATATTTGGCCTTCGTATTTAGATAAAGGTGACAGAAGAGCCTGTAAGAATTATAGAAGCATAACATGGTTTAAATAACTCGAGAAAGGCACGGAGGATATGTATTGAAAAAAAATATTCAACCGGAGCATTAATACCGAAAAAGATTAGCAAGAGAGTGCATTAATCAAGCGCTACCCAGGAAATCGTTGTATTATAAGTTTGCGAAGAAAAGAAAAATTATGTGTGAGGCGTATACGAAAAATACGTAACATAGATATGAAAACCATCCAAATATGAAGTGCGCTGAGCACAGTTTATCAATGATGATTTTTTTTATCACGGAAGCACAGTTTGTTCTTTAACAATATGGCCGCGGGAGAGTGAAGGTTGGTACGAAGTTTCATCTGAGGTAAGAGTGGGTTACGCTTTAAAGGGTTTTAATATGTTTCATGGATGGATCAACGAGAGAAATCAAGAGCAGAAGGAGATGTGGGTGGAAGTATGGGTAAAAAGAAAAATTTCCTTGAATAGAATGCGATATTAGTCGATGACATAGTTTTAAAAAAGTGAAGAATAAAGAAATATATGAAGCCTAAATTCCTTTGGACCTGTAAAGTCCCTACGTATAAAATGTTTTCCTTAGTCCAGTTTCAAACAAAACACGAAGCTTAGTACTTTAATCCATGAACTATTGCAGTTTTAACATCTGGGAAAGATGTTTGGAATAACATCTTATAAGAATAAATATCTCTTACGGTAATGGAAAACTATCCCTACCGTCTTGCAGATACTGATTATTCGTTGTTCCTAACATTCTCCTAACTTTTTTACTTACATATCTACATATAAATGTCCATAGTTGCAAAA
>JANJGK010000008.1:61243836-61248836 GCA_039081455.1 Macrobrachium rosenbergii
AGGTAAAATAATCCTAATTAAGTATCAAATATCCCAATTCAAATGATGAATTTTAAAAGTAAAAATTTTTAGTTTTGTCTTTACTAAATGTAATGTGAACTTGGATTCAAAATTCTTCTTTGGGAACTGTGTCCCAAATACTCCACCAGAAAAAGTTGCTTTATTAGTTTTTTTATGAAACTAGTATCGTACCCCATAAAAGAACCCTTTATCAAAATATCAGCTGGAAAAAGATTTGTTTATATACAGCAGGTTCAGCATGAGAAAGTGAAAGACCATAGCATCACATAAGTGTTTTCTTAAAATCTGCTGAACGCTCAGCTATTTATAATTTACTTTTCACGATTAAAATCAATATATGCAAAAAACAAGTCCAAAAACAAATACTGCCTTAACTTCTTAATTTTTCATGAAGGAATATGCCTATATTACAAACTGTAAAATAAGCACAATGCAAATTAAAATAATCTGTGTTTTTTACCATCCATATCCCGTAAAAAATATTTTTCACACTGTCAATTGCATTTTATCTAAAAGAGATTCGCAAGCGCATCGTTTTTTAAGGACTAATACTGTACAGCCGAAATTTACAGTATCAGTTTAACAGTTTAAAAGTCAAAACATCGGCAATGGAAAGAGCAACTAATTATAAGAGCTTTGGCCTAAGGTAGATTAAAATTCATATACTCGTATGCGGACTTCGAGTTGATAATTCAGTGGGTGGTTGGTTAGGACGATTTCAGAGGAGACTGTATAGGAGATGAATTATCTCTCTGTCTCTCTCTCTCTTTCTCTCTCTCTCTCCATTGAAGAATAAGAGGAATTTGTTTCTGGTGACAGAAATTCATTTCTCGCTATAATGTGGTTAAGATTCCACAATAAGCTATAGGTCCCGTTGCTAGGTAACATATCATTTGTCATTATGTGTAAAGTTAATTCATTGTTTGGTGTAAACTACTATATTTTTTCGTAGTGCTTTGTCACTAACACCAAAGACGTAGTAATTTCTGATAACCAAGAATATAATTTTCCGATAAAGGTATATTTGTACTAAGTTCTAAAAAATTCTCACATTTTTTACAATCACTATTATTAATCTTACTGTCCTCTTCATATACAAATAAATATTTTATATTGAAATACCAGTGGAATTAAGTTCTCATTAATTATTCCTTTTCCTGCTTGTTGCACGCCTTCTATAATCTCGTGGTTCTTTTCAGTATTCTCTTACTATTCAAAGTTTTCTTTTTTTCTTGTAATTGCCGCGTTAATTTAGTGATTTTATTGTTAGCTTGTGTAATAATCGCTAGTAAGAAAATTGAATATTACCAGAGGTTTGTAAAAACCATCGTTTTTGTAAATTAATGATTTTCTTATTGGTGCGGTGGGCTTTAATTTTAAGGTAGAGATGAAATAGAAACTGGAAGTCAGTGGGACAGTTTCCAAGATTACATAAATTCATCAGTTGATAACTTTCTTTGAACCTTGGTATGCGATGATTTCTAGTCAGCCAGGTTAATGAAAATGTTCTATTCTGAAATCAATCTGCAACTCATAATTGCAGTTAAGATAGGTTTTTAACTAGAAGTGGTTTGACTGAGACTCCTGTTTAATGACATTAAATCATCTAAAAGATTTGAATAATGATTTTTTTTTATTTAAGTACCACTAATAAAGTTAAGATTATTTCAGCTAAAGATAAACTTATTTTATAGACGGTTATCTCTCGCAATTAACCAGCAACCTTGCAATATGTATGTGTCACGTTCCTTTGCAGATTATAATCACAGTGAACGTCTCGCAAATGCTATTGCCAAGTTCTCATACGTCGAGGTCTCCGCTGCATTGGGAAACCTCTAATAGATATGGAGTTTCTCCTTCGCTTTATATGCTTTGAATCGACGTGACTGGGGCATATATCACCCCTGAGTGGTGTTGACTGCCCAGTTGATGGTCGAAAAGAAAAAATCTGATGTGAGAGGGAACCAGGATATTGTGGATATTACGAATGCTAAGATCTTTAAAGATCTTGTTAAAGCAACAAGTGAGTATTATTATGTTTGTACTTCCTGCTTTATTTCAATACGACAGATATTAAGTATATAGTTGTATAGTGTTAACTCTATATTTCATATTTCAATCAAGCAGATTTTACGAATTATTACATACTAAAAAATAATATGAAAATATTCCTTCATGTCCAAAAACGTAAACATATTGACCTCAATATATTTTATATTGAATAACTTATTTAAATTTAGTTATTAGAATTTCCCTAATCTTTTCACTTTCCTTGACTTCTTGGATATTGATACCAGCATTAATCTCAGTAAAATATATTTCTGATAAACCCGAAATTTGTGGAAAACTAAGAGGAAGATTTAGACTCCGACAGAGTTCAGCCAACTTTGTAAGAAAACTGTTGCTTGAATCCAAAAAATATTGCCAAATAAATCTCTCAATGTGAACTGAATCTAAAACGCTGCCTCGACTCTATATTGCTGTTGGTTTCGGTAACTTATATCCTGAGCATACGATTTGGTTTGACTGTGTTTTTAGCTATTCCGAGAGAGAGAGAGAGAGAGAGAGAGAGAGAGAGAGAGAGAGAGAGAGAGAGAGAGAGAGAGAGAGAGAGAGAGAGTTATTTACCCTCTTGTTTTTTTCTGTTTATTCATAAACATTTTTGAAATTCATAAATATTCGACATAATATCATGTTTCGCAGTCGATAATGATTCCCGTCAGTAGAGGGCACTATAGTATCGTACGTTTATACTGTCGTTTCTCTTTGTTTTATAACGTACATTTTGTTCACTAATAAGTTATTTAAGTCGTTATTTTGGGCTCAGTGCTCTGCTCATTTGTGAGAACATCACTGGCCTTTTCTTTTTTATAAATATTCAATTTCAAACTACTAGATAGATATATGGTGGTTCTGTATGATAATGGTGGCCTTTAAGAGTAAACTTGATTGACATTCCACCCTCTTCATGCAGAATACTGATCAATAGTTCAATGAAGGGCAATGAAACAATAGACTGCTCCCTCTCTCACCAGAATTTCTCAGAGTTGTGTTAATGCACATCTTCAAATGTTTTCATTGAAGTCTTGGAAGCTACAGATAGGGTATGGACCACAAACATTATTTCTTACTCTCCAACAGAGGTATTTTACGTCATTACTGAACCTTCTCTTCCCGTCACCTGGAATGTGGACGAAACTTTTATTTGTTAGTCATTCGGAAGGTCGTTTAAGACATTAATTACTTCACGTTAGTTGCGAGGTTATTATGACCATCGTTTTAAGTTATTCAGAAAGTTTATTTGACCACTCATTCAAACCTTTACATGTTTATTTTCTGATCTTTTTTTTTTTTTCTTCATGCGGCTACCTATTTTTTAAACCACTGCGAGTAAAGCATTTATTTATACACGAGGCAAGTTTAACCCTTAAAAATAAGTATATCTTTGAATCAAGTGCTTACATTTTCATGCGTTTTCCTAAACCCTTTCAAAATCCAATTCCATGACACGGACGTCTATTGTTAGGGTTTTTTAACAGGTCGGAACCCATAAATGCGAATATTTTTTCCTCGTGTGACTTAAATCATTTCCTTGGAGTCGCCTTGGTAAACTTAATAAATGAGGAATTGCCGATACATTACTGCAGGGGTTCTCAACCTGGCGTACGCGTATCCCCAAGGGTACGTGAGAGGAATTTTGGGGGTACGTGACTGGTTTCTCAAAATACTTCGGTTTTGAATAACTGCAAACCTGTTCGTAGAAAGTGGCCTACATGTGCTTTGTCAATAACTCAACTGTAAAATATTCTTTCGATAGTTTGTCAATGACTAGATTCTGGTCAACAATGGCAAGTTCTTATCTTGCTTTAGCAAAGAGATGTGTACGGAAACTCCTCATGTTTCCTTCTACATACCGCTGTGAGCAGGGATTCTCAGCACTGTGCTAAATCAAAAACAAATTACGTTCACGTCTTGCAGTTAAAGATGACATAAGAGTGGCTCTTTCAAAGACTGTGCCGAGGATTGACTTGTTGGTAGCAAAGAAACAGACCCAACCATCTCACTGAATCAGTCTATACTTGTATTTTAATGCAGTCACACACACACACACACACACTAACTTCCCTATGAGTAAGTTACTAGTTACTAATATCTAGTTGCGAGGCTTAACAATCAGCATTAGTTTACAGTCAGTGGAACACAATGCCTTCTTAATATTATTTTGTTATTTTTTTTTCATGCTAGTGACGCTAGTCACCGAGACACTAATTTCCCCATGAGTAATTAGTTATAAGCTGTATATAGCACCACTATCTCAAAGTCACAGATATTGGTAAATGTGTCTGATTTAATTCTGCTGCAAGCAGCACTAGTTCACTGCCACAGTGATCGAAAACTGTCTGATACAGTCCCTGTTTTAGTATATGTATTGCATACTAGCAGCCAGTCACATAGTGCTTCCCTGTAAAGTACTAGTTCCTGTCAACACTACCTCATAGTGATATACTCTCATTAATTGAAAATTCCGTCTGCTCCACATATGTAACACAATTCAAACTTAATCAACTAAGTAAAAAACCATGCATTTCTTTTTACCCTTCCTGATGCTGCATTGTGGTTAAGGGTTACGCGACCAATACTGAAAGACTTTAAGGGTACATAAGATTAAAAAGCTTAAGAACTCCTGCATTACTGTGTCAGGGATAATTGTCAAAAACATTTGGTATACTGTGAAGCCCGATATTGTAATGGGTATATTACCAATCATTCAAACAAACCCTCAGGTCTCAGCCGATTTCTACCTAGAGGGTCGTGTAACGGAATATTTGTTCTTTTTTTCCGACTACATCCATTGAACAGTTTTTGAAATGACCTGCCAAGGTATCTACAAACAAACGCTTCGGCACGAATGCAAGTATTACATCCTACAGACTTCATTCGCTGTGATAGCATTAGAAAGCATTGTTATACCCAAAAGA
>JANJGK010000008.1:61253836-61268836 GCA_039081455.1 Macrobrachium rosenbergii
CCCTTGGATTTATTGCCCAAAACTGGAGAGGGTGATAGAGATGGGGAAGGGAAGGGAAGGGAAGGGTGGATGTTGGGTGAGGTAAAGGTTTCGAACATCACCCAAGTAGGTGTTTTGTTAATTCTTCATCTGGCAGACTGCTATTGCTGTGTGGGAAGAATTCTCTTAGTACACTGATGGTTTTTCCGAACACTATTTTTGCAGGATGGGCGTTTATTGATCTCCTCTGGGTGGTGCATAGGCTGAAAAGGACCCAGGGTAGTTATGCCTTCCAGTCAAGGTAATTACACCTCGTAATGATTGGTAGGTTTTTCCACCATGCAGTTGGTGGCAGGGTTGTATTCTGTCCGGGTGTTCCAGGAGTCTGTCACAGGTGGTGTGTGCCTCCTAGTGCCCCATCTGCACTTTCTTCGCATGGAGGAATCATTGGAGACTACTGAGTGTAGCTGGGTGTCTCGTGATCGTCGGCAGCCATCTTTTAAAGCGTGTACTATTGATTTGAACATCGTCATATCAACCAGGAGCCTTCAGCTGAATGCGCATTGAGCGACGTATGTAAGGCGGGTGTCTTTTCAGGTTGCGGCAGTCGTCTTAACTTTCTATGGGCAGCCACCTCACTCGTCTTTCCCCCAGTTGCATCCAGAGGCACAATTCCTGGTCACTTTCCCAAATCCAGGGATATGCGGTTGCACATCACATCTACCACTGTACATTTAACCTTGAATGTAATGTGTTAGTAAGCTTTCGAACAAAATTTTATGTTATTCTTCAACCTGAATTATTTAACACTGCTAAAAAAATTTTATAAAACCCATGTAATATTCTGCCTCAGTTTCACCCTGTTATTTGTACATCGTTAAGAGTTTAGATTAATAGTACTATAACAAGCCCATGTCTTTCAAATCTGAACACCGTTCAAGTGGCTCAGTAAGTTACCATTTTCCGAATATTTGCCAATCAAATTCCATGGGAAAAGGAGGACTTCATTTCCTTTTTATTTATAGAAGGGAAATTACACACACATATATATATATATATATATATATATATATATATATATATATATATATATATATATATATATATATAAAAGTCCTATATAAAGTGATTAAATTGTGTAAACTCTGCTAATTTTTCATCACATCGTGCCTGCTAATTTCGAAAAGTTGGTGAAGGTTACTTACATTAAAGGTAAAGTAAGAAACATCCACGGAAAAAAAGAAACAATAGTAATCTTTACTATCGAGAATATAACAGATAAGGATCATAGTAGTAGTGGTAGTAATAGGGGATACATATCTTAAGGAGCTTAGGAAAAGGCCTTAGTGATATTATTAATGTTATTAAGGTTAAAATAGCATCGAATAACCTTCTAACCATCTATACGTTGGAATATTCTGAATCATAAGTGTATTTATCACACAAGTAAATCTTGAAGAAGTACGGACCCAGTGTAGTAACAAAGAAAGAAATTTGCCCTGGACGCAAAAAGATTATGAAACTAAGGTAATTTACATGTGACGTGCACCCACCAAGTTTACATTTCCAGGTTTCTTGGAAACGCCAAGGGCAAACAGCGGCACTTTCATTCTGTTCTTTCATTGCGTAAGATTTTACCTTTAGGGAGGTCAGAATCTTCAGATAAAGTGTTGTACATAAAGATATTAATTTTTTGAATAACACTCAAAATGAACAAACAAAGGTATCATATATATATATATATATATATATATATATATATATATATATATGTGTGTGTGTGTGTGTGTGTGTGTGTAAATAAACCTATACGGACACACACACACACACACACACACACACACACACATATATATATATATATATATATATATATATATATATATATATATATATATATATATATATATATATATATATATATATATATATATAGTATACATTATACGCACAAACGAATCTTCTTTCACGTAAATTAAATATGATATTAAATTTATAGTTTATATAGCAATTATGAAAGTGAAACAACAACGACACAGTGCAAGTTCTTTTGCCTCTATTCTAAGACACTTTCAAGCAAAATACATATGACTAAAAAACAATCACAAAGAAGACGAAAATAAAAAAAAAACGGTTAAGATTAAGGGAATATAAAGCCATTTAATCCAGTTCCTGGGTTAATCCAGGACAGCTGTTTCTCATCTGAAGATCAACCTCAAATGTAAATACCTTTGAATGCATTAAGTGGTCTCCTCTTATTCTTGGTAATCTTTTTTTGTAAAAACCGAAGTTTCTTTATAAATCATTTTATGCTGTATGCAATTTGCCTGTGAGAGCCTAAAGCAGAGGAGAATGATCTACCACTGTGCTGCTTCACTTTCACCGTGGGCATATACTTCAAAATTTCAGTCTATTTATTGCGGAGGCAACCCTAGCTTTTGAGAAACCATCTTTCCCATTATAAGGCCTTAAAACAGATTCATAAAATAAAATATATATAGTAAGCGTACCAGCTCGAAACTGGAAAAATCAAAATATAATGATAAACAGTGTATAGCATTAAACTCTTTCTCCTAGAAGGTTGGCTCCATTAAAAAAGGACAGACACAGAAAATGGTCACCGCCGAGTTAAAGCGACACCTTACTGGGAAACTGACTCAACACAGCTGTTCCATGCAGAGAAAGCGCATGAATGAATAAATATATAAATAAATAAATAACGTCGATGTTAGCAGCAATGGCAAATCAGACCTGACCACATTTAAAGCTAAATTCGCAATAATTATTTTTTTCTTTTGACTTCGTGTAATGCTATCGTTAAAACTGATATACACACATATATATATATATATATATATATATATATATATATATATATATATATATATATTTATATATATATATTTTTTTAACTCTCTCCCTGTAGAGATGATAGCATTATTGCAAGGTTTCGTTACCGTGCATTGTCAACCTACGGTTAAGAAACTGGGCTCCTTGTTGACCAAAAGGTGGCCGAGGCCCGATTATGTAAGATTTAGACTCTTTAGCCGTGGTTGTAGTTCCATGCGCTGCATTTCTTTTGTTTTTAACACTGTTGTATTTCAGGTCTGGTATTTTTGATGCCCTCAGCCGCT
This sequence comes from Macrobrachium rosenbergii, assembly GCA_039081455.1. Taxonomy (NCBI): domain Eukaryota; kingdom Metazoa; phylum Arthropoda; class Malacostraca; order Decapoda; family Palaemonidae; genus Macrobrachium; species Macrobrachium rosenbergii. Next base: position 61,256,950 of record JANJGK010000008.1, read on the forward strand.
AAGCTAATTGTTTTCTAACAAAAATACTTAAAATTACTTCTTTTGTTCTGTCATCGGTAATTACGATTTTGACAGTCTTTGCGAGACTTCTTCATTGGCTTTACTTTAACTGAACTTGATTATCAACTTCACGGGCTGTCCTTGATTTATTTGCAAAATAACAGCATTATCGATGACATCACTGGATTTAAGAAAAACTAAAACACTTCCGGTTGCCGACCATAGATGCTTAAATATTTGCTATTTCCATCAATGTTTGTACCTGTAAATAATTCTGCTGATTTTATTATATAATTTTACTGGGTTATTATTATATATATTTTCTCTATTTCTGTTTGATTTGTTCGCTATTTGTGGATCTATAAACTTCAGAAGCTTTTTAGAAAGCTTTTGTTCACTTTATCTTGCCCTGTATGAATGTGAGTTTTGTCTGAATAATAATAAAAACAACTACAATAGCAACAACATCACTGCTGATAATAATAATAATAATAATAATAATAATAATAATAATAATAATAATAATAATAATAATAATAATAAATTGCTGTTGTTTTAAAGCATATCATGGATGAATATGCTCCAATCGTCGTTTATTTATAAAATCGACGTTTCGAGGCGAAAAAAACTCAGTCATTTACAGAGCGAATGAATGAATAGAAAAGAGAGGTTTACAGATACAGATAATACAGGCAAATGTCACACGGCAATTCGAACACCTGCTAACCTTGAGCATACTCCCTCGCTGTTGTTTTCATTAACTTGCACTAAAAAGGGGACTCCTTCCAAATAATATATATTTTTTTTAATGGGAATGAAACCCGCAAGGATGATTGACGTTAAAAGTGCGATGCCCTTCCATTTCACCTTGCTTGCTAGAGGCTTTATCAGCTTTAAGCACGATGAGAAGTAAAAGTGTCTTTGAGGGCTGAATTATTCATCATCATGTTCACCGTTCATTAGCGACCCCCGGGTTAATCTCCATTTTCAAGCACCAGTGAGCGAACGGTCACACTGAATTTGAACCTTATTTACATTTTTTTCCTATTTCCATGGGACGCTTAACTCCTTCTCACTTTCTTATACCGTATTTTTTGTTATCTAAGTCGTTATCGTCTAATTAAAACTTAAACTTTCGTAACTAATACATTCCAACAGTACAGGAAATTTTTACCCAAAGGCATCCGTTATTCTTATAAAATATTGTACATATATATATATATATATATATATATACATACATATGCATATATATATATATATATATATATATATATATATATATATATGTATATATATATATATATATATATATATATATATATATATATATATATATATATATATATATATATATATATACATACATACATACATACATACATACATACATACATACATACATACATATATATATATATATATATATATATATATATATATATATATATATATATATATATATATATATATAATCATGAAGCTACAAATGTCGTTTAATATCAAATTCACGCTACCTCGAGAGTATCTCCGATGGAGAATTATCCCTTCGGTGATAATTCTCCATCGGAGATACTCTCGAGGTAGCGTGAATTTGATATTAAACGACATTTGTAGCTTCATGATTGTATATAAATCACGGTGTGATAAAAAAAATTTCATATATATATATATATATATATATATATATATATATATATATATATATATATATATATATATATATATATATACATACACACATATATATATATATATATATATATATATATATATATATATATATATATATATATAGATATGAAAGAGACATACTGACAGAGAGAAGGTGTGTAGTCCCTAACAAAGAGACAGACGGAGGATTGTACTGTAACGGCATCGAATCTTATTTAGCTCTTCCTGTTCAAAAGTGCGCATGTGTATGCATTTGCCATTATAAGTTAAATTCTCTCTCTCTCTCTCTCTCTCTCTCTCTCTCTCTCTCTCTCTCTCTCTCTCTATGCAAGTCGTGCTGAGCAAATTGGCTTTTTTGACGCAAGTTCTGCATTTTCCTTTTTCAAAAACAATGACGTAGAGCCGCCGGATCTCCTGCCGTTGTGTGAAATGGGAGTGATGAAACGTAGGAGCCAGAGATGTCTAGTCATCAGGACTCACGCGCGTCTCTGGTGCAGGGCGGTTGGAGAAAGGTGAAGGTTAATTACGATTTTCTCGGACCAAGTGATTAAATGGTTATACCACTAGAGGAAAAAATGAAATGAGAGCTTGTCTGGTTTTTGTTGTGAGTACGTATCCACTTTTTTACAATAACTGCTAGTACGAAACCACTTTTAATTAATAACTACTATAACATTATATCTTTTCATTCTTTTTGAATATAAATAATTTCATAAATTTTGCAAAGAATGGTTTAAAGTTAGAAAGAGAGCGAAATCCCAAACAGAGATTATACTGAACACTATTTAAGTTACAAATGACTGTGAATCTCTTACTTTTAATGCATTTTTTTTTCCTTTTTATAATCATTATCTGCAAGCGCTCGAAATAAAAAAAAAATGTATGACTCTGACCGCTGGACTTAATTAAGCAGAAATCTTTAGTGGTAAGTCGTCTTAGCACCGTAGAATTCAAACAGCGCTGAATGTATATGTAAAGAATTCACTCTTTCTTTACTGAAAGAAAATATACAAAATGCATATTAAAATGTGGAAATTGGTTCCATACCAGTGACTTTCAAGTTAAAACAAGTGAACACAGAATATGAGCAAAAATATATTCTTATATCAATATTTTATATTGAACAATATTAATTCACAATGTTATACAAAATAATTTAAGACTGTCTAGCGGTATTAGTTAAAGCAAATGATTCCATAAAATTCGATATACTATAAATACATAGATATAAAATAGACTTATAGAAATGAAAAAAAAACATAACTGGTTAGTAAAAATAAAATCATGACAATATAGAAATAGGAATAATGACAACAGAGTCCAAAATCTCACCAAATATGCAAGAGGAAATTGAAAGAGAAATAGCTGTCAGGCCAAGGAGTGCTGCCTAAAGATAATCCCCAGCTGCCTGGAGAGGGGTGACTTTGTGACGTATATCTGAGCTGTAAGTGATACCAGAGGCACCATTCAGACAAGGTAATTCCAGGGTCCCTGATACTACAAACCTATACAGGATGAAGGCTGGGAAGATTGGCTGAACAGACTTCGAAACCTGAGTCCTTGCCATTTTGCCGTTTATTATTCATAATAGTGTACATACATCTTTGTATTAGCCGTACTGGACATTATTCTTTATGTTAAAGAACTATTAGGTTTATAAGTTGTTTGTGCAGAACTTCTTATCACTTCTTTAAAGCTTTTGCTCTTGAAGAATTCTGTGGTAACCCTCCAACCCATCTCTCGGATCATTTGCAACCCAGCAGTGGATCCAGTCATTCTCATCCTCGTGTGGCGTGGACTCTCACTGCTAATGGCAAGAATAATATTACTCAGTGTGAAACTCATTACAGTGTGAACTCCTTTCAGTGTGAATGCTCCATGGCCGTGCATATTTGGTTTCAATGAAAAACAGGAACATTACTGATATACGTTAGCTGAGTATAATAAATTATTTCATTATTAAATGAACATAAAAATAACTGCATTTTTAATTCCTTATTTTTGGAAGTGAATATTTTATAAGGAAGTAAAAAAATTGACTTATTATATAAAGTGGTCTTTTTAAAGTTTATGGAGAATTATCATGAGTTCACATACGTTTTACACTATCCTATATATAGAGTATATATACACTATTCTATTTTTAATTTGAACAGTAATAGATCCTAAAAAAACCGATTCAAAGATATTATTCCACGATGCATGCGTAATTGAATATATGCTTATATAAGTGATAATGATTTATTTAAATTTGTGTTCTTATCACAGCAGTCCTTTAGATTGAATTCTTTGATATATATATATATAGGGCACACCTTGGCTTGTAGGAGAAAGACAGTGGCTAAAATACATTAATAAATAAGAAAAACGGTTTACGCTCAGCGGTTCGCAAAGAATATTAATTATAATTGTAATAAATTCTCAGCGTTTGAGGGCTAGAGGACTTTCCACGGGATCGCTCTAGGAAACAGTAAAGAAAGCTCAGGTCTGACTGAAGAGCGTTGGAGAGAGGATTTCAGTCCGTCAGTTTTTCAGACCGGTTCAACCCCCTTGTGGTCCCTATACCCGCTCAGTTGACCTGTCAGCTGGCCTCAGAGATGTCAGTTTCACAGCTTTGCTTTGGCGTGATTTGGACTGACTATTTACAAGCCGCCTATGCTACAGTATACTGCTTAAAACCTGGCCAGCTGTTCTCGACGGCTGAGAGGCAAAAAACACGAGGTTCAAGAAGGTATAACCCTTCTGGTTATAGTTAGTCTTCTGATATGAGGTTGCTATCCCAGTGCTCTCCTTAACACTTGTTGCGGTCCCCAAAAGCCGTGTAACTAAAGTACTTTATCTTTCTGATAAGGTCATCAGAGTCAAAAAAGGTTCTAACGGATAGCATCAAATCCAGTTTACCTTTCTCAGGAATCCAACCCAGATCTTGAGGTTAGCGTTCTAACTACTAAACTACAAGAACGTTTCATGTAATTTTATATACTGTGTTAATGTAAAGTACATGCAATATCCCGAGATTATATATGTAATCAACGGATAGGTTTGCTTAAAAAAGCAAATGGATGTTACAGACTAAATACACACACAAAACAAAGCCACTACAACACCTTCTAAAAACATAACAAACATCTCACACGTCTCGAACTCTCGCCATACCCGCGCAATAACTTCTCGCTGCTGGGAAGAAAGGGCGTTGGGTCGGGTATGATACATGAAACATACGTACCGGGGTCTAAGCGATGTCAGGCAGGGCAGCCGATCGAGACCACAGGTCTACCCCAAAGCCAAATCAAAAAGTCCTTCAAAAGAAGGCATCGTGCGTACCCTATACAAAAATGGGAATAAAAGCACGTTAAAAGAAAAAGAAGAAGATGTGTGTGTGTGTGTGTTTGTGTGTATTATATATATATATATATATATATATATATATATATATATATATATATATATATGTGTGTGTGTGTGTGTGTGTGTGTATATATATATATATATATATATATATATATATATATATATATATATATATATATATATATATATATATATATATATATATCTACATTTCTTGGAATAACAGGGACACCAGAAATGCTATGTGGTATGAAGCATTTAAATTTTAAAAATCTGTTAATTTGACATCTGACTGTTCGTGCCATAGATAGTAAGTTTAATTACTGCAGAATTAAAGTTCAAAGAAAAATGAAACAAATTTTTGGCGGGTCGAATGCCTGCACATTCGGGGTATCACGTTTGTATTCATAACTCGTATTCGTAATTCCATGGTAATCATGTTTAGCAATTCTGACATATAAAGGTCAAAGGTAAGATGCTAATCAGTTTACATTTTTCCAGTGAGTCCTCTGATGAGAAAAAAGAAATAAATGAGTTTATTCACGCTAGAGTGGAGACTATGCAATCTTACGATCTCCCGCATTTTCGTTAATATCAAACCATTCCATAGCAATGCCCATTCAAGTATATTAATAGGACGGTAAAGTTTACCGAAAAGAAAATTGAAGTTTTTGTCAATTTTTAATTGGTTCCCGACTTCTTATCCTGATTTTATCTCCTTTATATATCTGACAGTTCCTACATAAGTCTCGCAAAAGAAAGCAATTTCATTGTTTGAATATCACGCAGATCTTTTTGCATTTCTACCCTCTCTAATGGCACCATTTAATCTGTAAGCAGAGAACTTTAGCGAACCTTTGCTTTCAGCGATTTAATTTTAGACATTGTTCTGTATATCGAAGATGACTTTTAGGTAAAAAAAAAAAAGAAAAAAAAACATGAAAGGTGAATGCAGAACAAATTATCTTTCCATCTCAATCGTCTCGTTGGTCCACCGGAACTGTTAATTGAACCTTCAGGAAAAAGACCCACCACAATCTCCCAACCAGGAACAGAAAGACTTTGCAAACTTCAAACAACACTTGACGGGAAGAGTAAAATGCTAAGAATTCTAGTCACTGTACTTGAAGGTTTGATGAGGAAAATAAATGCCTTCTCTCTCTCTCTCTCTCTCTCTCTCTCTCTCTCTCTCTCTCTCTCTCTCTCTCTCTCTCTCTCTCCGCTATCCTTAGAATTCAGGTTTAGAAGAAATTATCCCTTCCTTTCTCGCAAACCTAATGAACACTAAGATTGTGCGTGAACGGAAATGTGACAGAAAGAATATTCTTAGGGTTACTTACCTGGCCCAAGGAGACGGTGGGTTTGTCTTTCAAAAACAAACAAACAAACAAAAAGGGGCGTCACAGAAGAAACTTGATTTACATGACGAGCGGGATTCTTGCGACTATACGCTTGGAGAGAGGACGAAAAACCCTTCAAGCTTTTGGCAAACTTGATGTTTCCCTTAATGAAGGTTCACAGGAATAGAAATCAAGACCGAGATCACTCATGGGAAAGTATTGCTATGGTTGTCTATATTTTTGGTCAGACCTGCACCACGCACGCAGACACTCGGAACATACTGATTCAACTCCAGCGCGGGAGAACAAATTCAGTAATTTAATTCAGTTTTCAGTGACAGCATTCTTATATATATATATATATATATATATATATATATATATATATATATATATATATATATATATATATATATATATATATATATATATATATATATATATATATATATATATATATATATATATATATATATATATATATATATATATATATATATAATGTGTGTGTGCATGTGTGTATTTATACACTATATATATATATATATATATATATATATATATATATATATATATATATATATATAAACACGATTATCAAATGTTAGATTTATTAGATGGTACCTAGACATCACCTATGATGTTCACATCACAAATACATATTGAAAAAACATTCCTGCTTAGCAATAGCAGATAACATTGCTTTCATAAGTCTCAATATAGGCAGCTAAATGAGAGCAGTTCCTGAGACAGAGTTATAATTCCAAAATATCAACTTAATTTTCTAGCTCCGGTAGAAGCTACTATGAAAACTGCATTACTTCATTTTATATACTACCGTTTGTCATATCAAAATTTGGAAAATACCCTAAACTCAAAGTAATCACTAAATAACGGGAATGTTTTAGAGAAAAGGGTGGTGCATAGGTTCATGATAACTTTTAAGAGGAATATCAGTAAGTAGTTTTGACGCGGTTTCAATCTGGTCGGAGTAATATACCTATGCTGGCCTTCTTTTAAACAAAAAGCCAAGTCCAATTTCTCTCATGGAAAGGAGCAACATTAAGCCATTTAAATATAGTCATTTTCAAAGGTCTATTTTAGTGCAACGCTACTTCACATCTCGTTACAGATGACAATGCACATTCGATGAGTTCGTAACTGAAGTAGAATGATTATAAATCAGATATCAGTACTTGCAATAAACGGTGGAAAAGGAAGGAGATGGCTCAAGAGGGTTTAATGCTGAGCTAAGCGGCATTCCTTATATTTTCAGTAACACAGGCTAGCATTAAACTTGTAACGTATGACCGTGAATAAAAGATTAATATAAAAGGTCCTTATTATAATAACAAATTTTCTTTTTCCCGCAGCAGGTTAAGGTTGGATTAGGGAAAACCTGTAAAACATATTCGCATGTAGATTTCATTAAAAATAAAGTATTTTAGGTTTCAACTAAAACATGACACTCATATGCTTAAAAAGTTATCGTTGGCATAAAAATATAATTTTGAAAGTGATATATACTTGCGCTTTTTCTCTGAAAATTCGGTTCCTAGGGAAAAAAGCGGTGCTTCAAGAAAGTGTAATAGGACAAACGCTCCCTTACCGAATACTCTGAAAGTATTATAACCTATATATAAGATATGAAAACGTTTAGGTCGAATACTAAGAATGTATCATCATAGTGTATATGACAGTATGAAAACGTCACGTCAATTAAATCAATTTCTAGGAGACGACAGAGACCAAAGCTTACCAGAACTCTCGGAAACTGCTCTTCCGTGAATTTCATTAATCTCGCATAATACCTCCAAATTATCGCAACTGAGTTTGGGTATGCAATGCCCGGTAAACTTTAATGACTTGATAACTTCACAATTGTAAGTCATAAATTAAACGTCACACTCATAAGGCTAAGCCAGAGCATGGGTTGAGAAAAATGGCTTCGTTAAACTGGAACTACATACAAAGTTTGGTGGCATAGGTAGTTAGTACAAACCTTCTTGTACATCACCAGGTAGTTAGTACACTCAAATTGTGGTATCACTTTTTAACTCTGCCATGGTATATAAACACACTGCAAAGTCATGAAAATGGTCAAAATTTATTGGAAGAGGAAGCTTAACATAGAATCTCTTCGCTATATCTTGGTAAATGACCAATATTTTGGTATTTTTCTACAGAGCATGACTCTTTCTGACCGTTACTTTCTACAAGTGCCCTGATGTGACCAAGGTCAAAAGTCATAACATTTTTCAGAAACCACATTTAATTTCATAAGAAAAAACTTTCTAATTTGAACAATTAAGTTTAAATAATCAATTATTCTTAGAAAAGCCTAGTTTTCTAAAATGAAAAAAATCGGAACATTCCTTTAGGTCTATAGGTCACATGGCTACCAGCATATTAACATACAATCACATAGCCATTTTGATGACCAGCTAAATAATATGGATAAATTTTGTTAGTCTATACACGTTGCAATTTCAATTCTTTTAGCACACTTATGAGTTTTACAACAACATAGTAATTCAATCAATTTACTTGTAAGGCATGGTCCTCAAAACCCCTTCAAAGTTTACAAAACATATAAAAATCAAGTAAGCGTGTCTTACCATTTTCAAAAACTATAATGTAGTTCATGATAAAATAGATATCTTAATTTCAATAACTTTAGCAATCAGTTATACTTTTAAAAATGTGCGTAGCAAATATTTGATACACATACAAACACAAAAAAAAATGAGAACATGACTTGAGGTCAAAAGGTCATATAACTATCAGTATTTTCTATATATAGTTACAATGCCACTTTGGTGACCCATTAATTAAAGGATGAAATGTAAGCCTAAACATTTTGCAATTTCTATTTTTATCGTGCACGTTTGGGTTTTACAACATCAAAGTAATTCAGTGAGATTACTTGTAAAATATGCTGCTCAAAATTGTTTCAAAGATCACAACAGAGTTAAAAGTCAAGTAAACGTGTGGGCTTATCTTGAAAGCTTAATCTAGTCCAATTTAATACTGGGGAAACAAAGAATAGTTCAAGACGGATTTTATCTCATACATTAGTGGAAGAAATATGCTTAGGATAAAGAATCACTTTAATTGGGAATGTTTTGAGTTTTCTGGAGACCCTAAACATTTTATAGATTTTCATCAGTCTTATCATCAGATGTATAGAGTATTGACCGCGAATTTTCCCAACGGTCTGAATTGGAACAAAGACGACCTTCAGTACACCAAAGATTATTAATTTTGCATGAACAATCTGTATGTCGGCATGCTGAATTCTTGCAACAGCAAAATGACAGCTCAAACTGGGCATGGGGTGCTGGATCCTTCATCATCAAAACTGGTTGAAGCACGTCATCATCAATATTCCATCCGTTATTGTTTGGAGAAGGTAGATCCTGCTTGGCTTCAATTGCTTTCCTCCAAATATAGTATATGCTTGATAATCAGCGTGTTTAATGTGCTGCATTAAAGTATCAACAGCTGGGGGAAGTCCTTAATTTTTTTCTTTTTTTATGGCAGAAAAGCTGGTATCGTACTTCATCAGCTGATGTACTAGCCCCGTCATTGGTTTTGTAGAGTTGACGGATAAAGGACTCACAAACTTTCAAGGTTGTATCACTAGGAGGTATCTCCTTTCCCAATGCAGCCATGAGTGTCTGTTGTTGTGTGCTTCCTGTAAGCACTTGCTTGGGCTTCCTCTTCCCAACATTTACTAAGGAGTTTGTGGAATCACATACCGTTAGAGCACGGAATGCAGGTAATACAGTGCATAATTGTTCGTTAAGACCCGCTGGAATCTTATGTACAGGGATGTTCCTCATTCTGTCCTTCACACCAGTGCGGAACCACACTTATTCAGCACTGAGACCTCTGAAATGTGATGCACAGAGCACTGCGACATCAGTGTCTGGAGACTGAATCACAGTCCTTCTGTGATCTCGAACAGCATGCTTGGCATGAAGAAGGAGTCTTGTGTCTGTTTCTTTATGGTCAGAACACAGTTCTTCTATGTGCACAGACACACCTTATTTTACTTTCAATGCTTGGTTTGGGTCAGCAAAACCACCTCCAATAACAAGCTCTTCTCCGTCATTTAACCTTTCTTCGCCTGTTTGCTTACATGAAGAAACAAGGAAAGCACTTAAATTGATGTTTTTTTTGTATTTGTTATAAACTTCTGCCACTATTTTGGTAATGGCGTGGCTGGACTTCTGATCTGTACCTCTAGTGCTTCAGATGTTCCACGCTTATTCCTTTCAGCGGTCTTTATTGACAGATCCAGGTATCTGTCAAATACAATATCAATTCTCTTGCATTGCAGTGTACCAAGTGATGCAGTAATGATCTTGTATAGCTTACAAGCAAGTTCGCCGAATGTGGATACACCATCAGACTTTAGCATTTGAATAACTGCCATGGCATCGATAAGGTGGGCAGCATTCATTCCTTTGGTGGGGCAGGTAATTATGATTGTATCTCATTACAAACAGGTTTCTCTAGCTCAGCAAGCAAATCAGACTTAGTTATCTTCCTCAAAGTACCGTCCATATAAGCAGTTGAGAAGGGAACTGAAAATAATTCATATGATATTACCTCTCTCAAGTTAATGTCTCTAGATTTGGATGCAATGACAAGCAAACCAAACAAGTTTCTATCTGCACTGATAAAAACAAGCTTTTCTTTTGCTGCTTTAACCTTTGCCCTTTTAGAAAATTTAGCAAAGGTTTTTACTTTTAGAGTCGGTAAGGGATTCCAAAATTTCTTCTAGTTGGTGTTGAGAAAGGTAGTCATCTGTAATTTTCCCAATTCATAGGATTTCAAAAGTTGAGCAGCATCATCTGCGGGCATCACCACACCTGTAGCAAAATTGATTGGAGGTGCAATATCTTCACTTGTGCTATCTATATTGAATGGATCTGTCATCAGCTCTGACATGAATGCTGTCATCAAACTTTGAACATCTTCATCCTTCTTGAGTCTTGTTTTTGATGCTCCCTTGTGTTGGCTTGTAGTATTTGGTTCCTGAATTTTGCACGTTTCCTTTAGTGTTGTTGTTATAGCTGCTCGTTGGCGGCAAGTTAGAAACCAGTGCTCAATGAGTAATAAAATAGAATAAAAATGAATAAATGAAAATATGATTAACATATTTACAACGGTATAATATTCACTAAATTGTATTGCATACCATACCTTACTTGCATTTCAATTATATCAAACACTGCCTAATGAAGTTTTTCATGTCTTTCTGTGTAATGTGAATTGACTGATTTTAGACGTCGATATATATATACTATATGTTTTTATCTGTGCTCTTTGCTTACTTTAGCAGCAAACAATAGTAAATTAAATGCATTCCAAAGTTCTTTCAGTTGAGCATCATAATTGTAAGAGAATATGTACCTACGAAATGCACTTTGTCGTTCTCGCATGAGATTTGACCCCAAATCTGGTAAAAGGATTTACCAAAACGAAAAAAAAAGCTGGCAACACGTCAAACA
>JANJGK010000008.1:61270832-61293332 GCA_039081455.1 Macrobrachium rosenbergii
AAGTTCTGTTCTGTGCTTTTTACCAGCAGGTTAGTTTGCGTTCGCTGGTGTATAGTGTTTTTCTGTATTGTTAATATTATTTATTAATATTCTATGATCCGTATTCTGTGAATTTTATGTCACTGAGATGAATCTTTTTTTTTTTATAAATTTTCTATGTATTTTAGTATTCTTATTTGTCTTTTCTTCTATTTTTTTTTGTTTTAATATATATATTTCTTAATTTTACAGAAATTCACAGACGTAAATAAGATTTACAGAACTCGCATTCCAGGTTGAACCCTCTGTGTATTACATACATACATACATACATATATATATATATATATATATATATATATATATATATATATATATATATATATATATATATATATATATATATATATATATATATATATATATATATATATATATATATATATATATATATATATATATATATATATATATATATATATATATATATATATATATATATATATATATATATATATATATATATATATATATATATATATATATATATATATATATATATATATATATATATATATAATATAAATATATATATATATATATATATATATATATATATATATATATATATATATATATATATATATATATACTGCATATATGTGTGTGTACATATATGTATATATATGTATATGTACAGTATACAATAAGTATGTATGTATAAATATTCATATACATGTATATATACACACATATATATACATATGTACAAATATATATATATATATATATATATATATATATATATATATATATATATATATATATATATATATATACACACTAGCTGACGCACCCGGCGTTGCAAAGTGAAAACTCAAAGCATAGAACATACCCAAACCGTAGGATACACCGAAAGCACAGAACTCACCCAAAACGTAGAACACACCCAGATATTTATTTATCTCAACTTTCTATTAGGAACGAAAAGGAATCAAATCTATCTGTAGTGTAATATCAAAGAATTTTTTATTTATAGATTTTTAAAAATATAAATAAAGTATACAAATTTTAAACTAAAATCTTTCATAAATTCACTATAATACTACTTTAACACAAACATTTTTAGTTTCACCATCAGGAGCAAGAATAAATAAATTCTTGTGTGAACCCACCCTTGAGCAAGCAACATAAAGTTGTTCGTGGGAAAAACACGACGATCTCAAATCCACTCCACAGTACTTAATAGACTGCCCCTGTGCCTTGTTGATCGTGATCAAGAACGCAAGTCTCACTGGGAATTGCGATCTCTTAAAGTTAAAAGGAAGATCCGTCGGAATGAGGGGTCTCCGTGGGATAAAAACTGTTTCACCCTCTCCCTTTCTGATACATTGGCCAACATTTTTGACATTTTATATTTCACCCCTTATCCCCCCCCCCCCGGGGACTGAACTTGGATTAAAGGGCATTGGGAGTGTCACTAATCATCTCAGCGACCTTGAAAACTATGGATTAGACACTAATATCTGTTGTTTTCTGTTATTTTCACATGCCACCCCCCTTTCCACCCCCGCGTTAAATAATATAAGTGTAACCGAAAAGTGTTAACTTTATTTCTTCAGAAGAAAATCATAAAAATTTCACTATTAAAAATACTCTTTCCTTTAAATATGCACTTAATTCTTACATCAGATTATTGTTTGGAATATAAATATCTTAAAACATTTTCTTAACCCTTCTATGCCAGGTCAGAAAATCAAACGCTACACTTTACAAGCGAGCAAAATCAAACATTTTCCCGACGGAAAGTATACTTCCCTTTTATCGGGGTTTGTCCAGGACCTATTGGTGCTTTCCAATCGTAGAAGAAGTCACAAAACTTTTGGTGAGTTGCCTTTGAAGTTCCATTATGCTCTCAGAAACTTATAAAAGTATATTCTCAAAAACTTTTGAATTCTGTGACTTTCATTCTGAGACTTTAGTAGTAGTAGTAGTAGTAGTAGTAGACAAATTTAACATATTTAAGAATGATAATCCTAGTAAGATTTAGCTAATGTACAGAGACTTAATAATCTAGTTATTATAGGTGAAAATGTAAAGTGTCGATAATAATATTTTACCAACATAAACCTACGTTGTAGTTGATGTTCGCTGATGGACGAAATAAAAAAAAAAACTAATCGGATTCATATAACGAAAACGCCGGCAGTCGCAATAGGTGCCATACATATTACCTCTATTACAATCAAAGACATTCTATTGCTAGTTTTCTTTCTTTTTGTTTATAGGAGACAGAATGTGATGGACATTTTTTTAAAGTGTGAATAATCTTCAGTGGGAAAACACTCAACATTGTTGTGAATATTTTTTGCTAGGATAAAACTACATAATGAACTGGGAAGCAGGTAGAAACTTATGTGTAATGTATAGCAGAGAAACAGAAAGGTTTGGAGGAGTGCTTTATAAATAAAACATAAGAGACCCCACAAAAGTATTAAAAACTATCATTCGTGGATGCAAATGAATAAGAACATATTTTTTTTACTTACTAGTTACAACGTCAGCATCGTTTGTCATATTTCCATCATGCAGATCGTAAGAGATAATGTCATTGTTGCAATACGAGCTTGCACTGCTCACTGTGCTAAACACGAAGGAAGGGATAATCAAAATGTCAGCTCTCTGAAAATAACAAAATACCGGTCGCTTCTTTTGTGTGTGTATGTGTGTGTGCGTGAAGGATTTAAAAACGCTCTTGAACTGCATTTTTTTGCAATTTTCCAGTAAGAAATGAGGATATAATTTAAAAGCCTATAATATTAAACAGGAGGACCAGTTGGTCCTTAAACAGCAATACCAATCATTTTAATGTCACTGGAAACGAAACTTTTCGAAATATTGATATGGAATATAACTCATGAACGGTGAGTGTACAGTACATCAACACGTTTCAGCACATTGAAATTATTCTAAAAGATAACTGCCCATACGGTTTAAGCAAGTGTGCAAAGCAATTAAGATGTATATCACATGAAAATAAACATCTTCAGGTAGCCGTTTTAATCTCAACGCTGAGAAGCTGCAGACGTAAGACTAACTTGACCTGTAGTAGGTGGGACCGTCTCATAATCTTTCCAAGCCTTAGGCACATATAAAGCATGTCAGGGAAAATAAAAATTGGTAAAAAATGCGCCGAAGTTTCTTCGGCGCAATCGATTTTTCTGTACAGAGTATAATGACGTATGAAACTCTCAGCCACGGCCCATGAAACTCTCAGCGTGGTCCCTGAAACCTACAGCCACGACCCGGTGGTGGCCTGTGTTGTTGGCACCTAGAGCCGTGCTAAACGCACGATCATGGTTAACTTTAACCTTAAATAAAATAAAAACTACTGAGGCTAGAAGGTTGCAATTTGGTATGTTTGATGATTGGAGGGTGGATGAACAACATACCAATTTACAGCCCTCTATCCTCAGTAGCTTTTAAGATCTGAGGGCGGACAGACAGACAAATGGCCATCTCAACAGTTTTCTTTTACCGAAAACTAAAAAAACTAATTACAAGTACACGTCTTGAAGGCAAATTTTTAGTAATTTTTAACAGAACAATCTAATCGGATGATGACAGTCATTTATAGGCTACATGAGCTATTTGCGTGACTGGAGCAAGTAGTTTATCTGTAAGTAGTTCCTTACTTTCACTTAAAGTGGTTTGTCCTTAGAATCGAGTTAAAATATGCCTTAACTTGGTTAATATCATGATATTGGACATTAAACGCTGTATGATACTGCAGAATTTTAAAGCAGTCAGTTATTTATCGTTTATCAGTAAAATTATGATTATACAGGAAATGCTAAGCATTCATAAGACGAACAGTTCAGAAACTACAGTTGTTACTTTCACAGCATTGTCTCTAATGTTGTACAAGTCAAATCACAAAACAAAGATGGAACTCACTTTGCTCTTGATGGTGTTTGTTGGACTGTGAGGTCCAGATCTGCCGCCGGGACCCTCAGGGCATCCTCTCTTCAAGATAAAAATCTACATGATACACAGAGTACTCACAGGAAACACTGATCCAGCGCTCCTGATTCAAACGATTTTTATGCAATTTGTCAGAAGTTACTTTATGTCCTTGTTAGAACTGTAATTACTAATGTAAGTAAGGCATTGCAAGCTTTCCACCCATATGTATTTAAAATCTCTTCCTAAATTGTATATAGAATTGTTAATCATTCTTCAGGTGTGAGAAAACACATCTGACTGTATATAGACTAAAATGACACTACCAGTATTCTGAATTATTTTTAGAATAAAACATAGACAAAAGAAGATTTGCTAATAAGCCATCTAAAAAGGGATCTGCTTGTAATTCATACTATTAAGAAGCTGCTCTTTTCCCGTAAATATATACATACATACACAACTTGTCACCTTTACTTTCTGTTGAGATTTTTGGAAACCATAGAATCCGATTTGTTCTGCTCCACTGTCCCAAGAAAACCATTGGTGTTTCTGGTAGTTTCATACTTTGTAGCCAACACTGGGTTCAATAAAGACATACATTTCTCACAAACTTTTCCATTAGATTGAAAACACTTCTAAATTGTGTATATATATATATATATATATATATATATATATATATATATATATATATATATATATATATATATATATATATATATATATATATATACATACACACACACACACACACACACACACACACACACATATATATATATATATATATATATATATATATATATATATATATATATATATATATATATATATATATATATATATATATATATATATATATGGTTCTCATACATGATTGGAAAATATACATGTGTCTTTGAATAGCTTTCATGGTTAAATTAACCATGAAAGCTATCCAAAGACACGTGTACATTTTACAATCATGTATGAGAACCTTCATCACAGATAAGCAATGTTTGCTAATTTAATTTTTTTCTTACCTTTTGTTTTGCAGTTGATCTTTATGATACTTCAAAGTTATGACTAGATATTTTCATCTTCCCAGACATTAAAATACGTGGAGTATGCGTTTCGTGGAAAACCATCCCCAACTTTCGTGGTATCTACTTATTCGAAATGACTAACTTATCAGACCCAAAAGGACGACGAGCTAACCTTCGCTTAGAACTTTCTATGCCGACGTATCATTAAAATAAATTAAACTGCTGTGAGAAAAATTCATTTTAATCACTCAAATGGAATATCTCCTTCGCTATTCAGAAAATCTCCTTTTCCTACTAAGACAAAAAAAAAAGGGTTGTGGGGCGGGATCATAATTTGAGAATAATCTAACATTTCAACACGGAGAGCAACCAAAAAATAACTTAGAGGTTGGTTTGTCCATGGAGGTAAGATAGTAGGCCCATAGGATAAGACTGCTTCCTAAAGTCTAGGACAGGCTCATTCGTATGTTACATATATCTTAAAATAATTGCTAGGAAAAACATTAATTACAAAGATTCGCTAACATTTTCCGAGGAGTATTAACGATATATTCATAAAATACCCCCGACAACGTTAGTGAAAAATAATAAACGACAAGAAATAATGCAGCTCTTTACAGATTCAGACTGTCATTCTCATACGTCACATGACCCAGAAACAGAATTTTGAATGCATAAGACTTGTGTAGTTCGTGATTCAGTATTGAATTTGAAAGTAATAGTTACAAAAAAATTGTTCAAAAAATCCCTCAAACGGAGAGGATGATATACATGTACTTTTGGAAATCTTTTAAAAGTGTTCAATCTTTTAATACTTTCAGAATCAATCGACCCTTGGAAAAATTTTGAAGTGGATTTTCACTAACATGGTCAATGTGTGGTGGTGATACAAAATTCCAAGCGCTATTTTTTTTTCCATTACATTATCAAAATGATGTAAGATTACATGTCTAGTTTGTGTGTGTGTCCTTTAATCCATTACTCTTAGTTTATTTGCTTTACGTGATAAGATCGAGTTGCATATAATGCTGTTTGTTGTTGTCTATAAAATAAAATCTAAGTTGAAACTATTCAGTTTCTTATTCCACATCGTGATTCATCGTACAGAAGCGCAAATTGTAAATCTTAATAAATGAATGCCACAGATTCAAAGGTTATAAAAGGAATGATTAAACGTCAACACTGAATTCAATAGTTCACTGCAGCTCGATCTTATCACATAATACAAATAAACTAAGAGTAATGGATTAAAGGACACACACACAAACTAGACAGAAATTGATATAGAAAGGGATATGTAATTTGTTTATAACGAGGCAGCGAGTAAGAGGCAGGTTCAAGGTATTCTAATTTATTGACACAAACTCTCTGACAGGTCAAGAGCTCTTGCGAGTGGAAAAGTATCATTTGACATTAGAGGAAAACAGAAGGACGTCTATATACTTGTACAGTCAGATGTGTTTTCTCACACCTGAAGAATGGTTAACAATTATATATACAAATTAGGATGAGATTTCAAACACATATGGTTAGAAAGTTTGCAATGCCTAACATACATTAGTAATTACAATTCTGACAAGGACATAAAGTATCTTCTGAAAAATGCATAAAAGATCGTTTGAATCAGGAGCGCTGGATCTGTGTTTCCAGAGAATCTCGGTGGGTCATGTAGATTTTTGTTTCGAAGCAAGGATGCCCTGAGGGTCCCGGCGATAGCTCTGGACCTCACAGTACTCCCCCCACCAACACCGAAAGTAAGTCTAGGGGAGTGGGTCGCAGTCTGGGATATAGGCTGGTTTTAATCTGTTAGTGAAGACCTAAGTGATTTTCCCGTCCACTGTCAGTTGATATGCTTTCTCTCTGCATTGTAGTATGTGGCGTGGTCCTGAGTAGGCTGTAGAAAGGGGGCCTTGTATGTGTCTATTATTATGAATGCATACTTTGCTGTTTTAAGGTCTTCAGGGAAGTATTCTTTTATTGCTACATCGTATGTTGTCTTTGCCGGCATGACGTTTTCCAATGCTCTACGGACATCTGGAAGAGTCGTGGGCTCTGTCGTGTCTTGAAAAACATCTGCTGGTATCATCAACACTTGGCCATAGAGTGCTTCTGCCTGTGATGCATTGAATGCTGCATGCGGGGCTGTTCTTAATCCCAGCAAGACCCACGGCAATTCCTTACTCCAACTCCGGCCTTGACATCTGGGAGAGTGCTGATTTGAGAGAGCGGTGCAGCCACTCTGCCATGCCGGGTGCTTCTGGGTTGTATGCTGTTGTGTGAATGAATTTTGTCCCGAGGCTGGTGGCAAGGGAGCTCCATAAGGCGGAGGTGAAGTTAGCTCCTCTGTCGCTTGTTATGTACTGCGGTACTCCACGCCTGCTGACCCAGTCTATTAGTGCTTTCACACAACTCTCTGCTGTCTGATGCCTTACAGGTATTGCTTCTGGCCATCTGTCATTCCTTTTGATGACTGTGAAGAGATACCTGTGCCCCTCGGAAGGGGCAGAGGTCCCACGATGTTGATGTAAATGTGGACCAGTCCTCGCTGTGTTGTCTGGAATGATCCTATCCCTGTCTCTGTGAACCTTGTTATTTTTTATGTTTGGCATAGGAGGCATTTTCTTGTCCACTTTTTGATGTCCACTTTCAATCCCCACCAGATGTACCACTCCAACAAAGTTCAGGCAGTGGATCTGCCAGATGGATGGGACAGGTTGTGAGCGAGGTTGAAGGCTGTCTTTCTCAACCCTAACTGAAGGTATGGGCGAGGGCGTCCGATACTCATCTTGCAGGTGATAGTTGTCTCTCCGTCCTTGATGGATAGGTCACTCCATGCAAAGGCAGGGTTTTCCTGCCAAAGTCACTGTAGGGCCACATCATCCTTCTGAGCCGATACTATTTCAGGATATGAAATCCTGATCTGGAAGGTGTTGATGGAGTTTTGGGAAAGGGCGTCTGCCACATTGTTGGAAGAGCCCTTTACGCCACATTGTTGGACGAGCCCTTTACATATCTGATGATGCAGGAAAGTTCTGCTATCGAAGATAGGTAACGCTGCTGTCTTGCTGACCACCCATCTTTGCTTTTGATAAAGGAATGTACCAGCGGTTGGTGGTCTATCTGCACCATGAATTGTTGTCCTTCTTGTATGTGTCAGGAGTGGCGAATGGCTCGGTGGATGCCAGTAACTCTCGGTCAAACATGGAGTACTTTTCTTCTACTGGCAATAACTTCTTGCTAAAAAACGCCAATGGGCGACGACCATCATCTGTGTCTTGTTCGAGTACCACACCCATCCTTGTGCTACTCACATCTGTTATTAGGGTGAGGGACCTATGGGGTAAAGGAAAGTTTAGTGTGGCAGCAGAGGTGATTGCTTTTTTAGCTAGTGTGAAGGCTTTATCTTGTTTTTCATACCAACATAGGTTTTTAGGTTTTCCTTTTAAACAATTGTATATTAGGGCCATTATTTCAGCAAGGCTGGGTATGAAACAGTGGTAACAGCTAATCATTCCCCTGAATTCTTGGACTGCTTTGATTGTTGCTTGTTTTGGAAAGTCCGTGATTGCTTGGACCTCAGTTGGGAGGGGTTTGTCACAGTCAGGGCTTATTTGGTGGCCCAGGAATTCCACCACCGGTTTTGCCCATTCACATTTGTCTTTTGGACTATAAGTCAATGTAGACAATGCAGAGGGGTAGATTGCCCAGGATTTTGTCCATCAGACATTGGAAGATCGTACCTGAGTTCCAAAGGCTGAAGCAGCTGTAGTTAAAGGTGTATGTGACGAAGGGGGTGATAATGGCCGTTTTTTCTATGTCCTTTGCAACCAGGACTTGGAAGTAGCCCTTCAACAAGTTGATCTTCATAAAAATTCTGGCACCTTCCATCTGAATGGTTATGTTGGCAATGTTCAGTAGTGGGTACCTGTCAGGTACTGTCTTGATGTTGAGTCTCCAATAGCTGCAGGGTCGCCATGTGCCGTCAGGTTTTGGTACCATGTGTTGGGGAGATGCCCAGGGGCTGGAGGCTTTTTGGCATATTCCTGCCTATTCTATGTCCCAGAAAGCTTGTTTGGCATGGGCGAGTTTTTCTGGGGCCAAATGTCTAAAACAGGCATTCAATGGGTGGATCTTCGGTGACTATGTGGTGCTGGACGTGGTGCTTTGCAGGTTTGGTCAGGTTATACTGCAGGTCATCCTTAAACACCTCCAGGAACTTCTGTAAGAGGCGACTTATCTCTGGTGCTGGAGTTGGGCTATGGGGATGGATCGTGTGATAGCTGCTGTTTCGCTACATCAACCAGCATGCTGTGGGCTTTTAGGAGGTCTGCTCCTAAAAGTGTGATTGTTGCGTCTGCTGTGACAAATGTCCAGTTGTACTGCTTCCCGCCAGACAAAACTTTTATGGTTCTTTTCCCGTATATTTTCAGTGGGGCTCTGCTGGCAGTGGACACTTGTAGGGTGCTGGGGGTTGGACTGAGGCATTTGTGCAGGTTTGATCTTTCATCTGCGGTGAAAAGACATGCTGACTCTTTTTGCCTGTACCTGGAAGAAAGCCAGCGGAAAGCAAGGGCTGTTTCCCTTACGAGGCAACTGGACTGCCCATCGTAGATGTTTATTTTGTTGGGCTGAGACCCTTTTGCATGTTTTTTGACATATGGCAATCATTTTTACATTTTCCGACTTTGCTCCCAAAACTCCAGTGGTAGAAACCAATGCCCCTGGGATATTTTTCAGTTTTGGGCTTGTATTTGGGTTGGTTGTCCACCTGGAGCTCCAGTAGCTATCCAGAGGGCCCCGCCCTCTGGATAGCTGTCCGTTTCTGTGGCTTTGGGCTGCTGCTATGGTTGGTTGTGTGGGCTCCGTCACCTTGTTGGCCAGGTGGACGGCATCGACTGTCTTCAGGAAATCGCCAAGGCCCATGGTTGATGCATTGGGGATGGCCGCAACTGTTTGGTGGGGTAATTTTGTGAGTAGGACCTCTCTCACAAGGTCCAACATAGTCTCTGGGCAGCCGCAGTTGCTTGTAGACATTTGACAGCAGTTGGTCTCCTATTGCTGCCCCTACGTTGTCTAGGAATTTCCGAGCTCTGAGGGCGGGTGGCATGCTGAAGGACTACCTTAGTTGGGGCTTCCGTGTTATGTAGGTGACCGTTGTCTTTTGGTTGGCGAGGAGCCATTCTGTGATCTGCTTGAAGATGTCGTCTGGCAGGAACTCAAGGACGGCGTTGGCTTTGCAGGATGAAAAGGAGGTCTTCTTAGACCTGAAGATGGTCTCTGCTTTGAAAAACCAGGTCTCTGGGTTGTGGGTTGTGAAGGGAGGTAGGCAGATGCTTGCTGCCGCAGCACTGTCGCTGGGTGGGCTAGTGCTGGTGGTGGCAGCGTCAGTCATCTTCAGGGACACCAGTATAATGAGGCAGCAAGTAAGAGGCTGGTTCAAAGTATTCTAATTTGTTGACACAAAATCTCTGACAGGTCAAGAGCTCTTGCGAGTGGAAAAGTAGCATTTGACATTAGAGGAAAACAAAGGAACGTCTATGTACAGTCAGATGTGTTTTCTCACACCTGAAGAATGGTTAACAGTTCTAAATACAAATTAGGAAAAGATTTCAAATACATATGGTTAGAAAGCTTGTAATGCCTTACATACATTAGTAATTACAGTTCTGACAAGGACATAAAGTGTTTTCTGAAAAATGCATAAAAGATCGCTGAATCAGGAGCGCTGGATCTGTGTTTCCTGAGAGTCTCGGTGGGTCATGTAGATTTTTGTTTTGAAGCAAGGATGCCCTGAGGGTCCCGGAGACAGCTCTGGAACTTACAAGATCTAACTGTTTTACTGATTTAAAACTCAACACAATCATCGGCAATGTAATACACCCTACCATATCATATAGTTATATATTGTTGTCTCTTAAAACGCAGACTAAAAATTTTTTTATTTAATTATAATCGGAATGCACAACAATTGTACATACTTCATTCCACTTATGAGTATGGAAATAAAAAAAAAATAAGAAGAATTTTATGATCGCTCTTGCACTTATTACACCTTTTTAAACAATTTTTACGAGTTCAATTATAGTACAAGGTAATATGACTTTTTTCTGGACAATACATTGTAATTATATGTACCTAGGGTCGAACTTCAGTATTTTCTTCCTACTTTTCTAGAAGCATAAACAAAATAACCGACTGAAACTTTATATTGAGAGCTGGACTAGATATGTAATGTAGAAATATACATAACTATGTATTAAGTCATGATGAAACGTAAAATTGGAGAAAGATGGAGTGACAGGGACTGGTTTGGAGATGTATGTTTAAGAGATGCTTAGTTGAAAGAATTCTGTTGACAAAGTCAAGACGTGGGAAAAGGTAAGTATCTTTTGGTCAAAGACCTCTGGGATTTGATCACGTCATTTTTCCTCCCACAGTCACTGGAAAGTTTGTTACATGATCTGTACACGTGAATGGAAAATAACATATAGTGTGTTCCTGTCACATGCAATTATATAATTTTAAAGAAATATTCTAATAATTCTTAAATGAGTATTTTTTATTACGTTGCAGTGACTTCTATATTATTCTAAGACAAACTAGATTGTCTAGTTATTTTTTATGACAACTGTGGAAAACCACAATTGGTTACGTGTGTGTGTGTGTGTGTGTGTGTGTGTGTGTGTGTGTGTGTGTGTGTGTGAAATAGCGTGAGTGAGAGCCGTTAGAGAGGATTCTAGGGGAGACTCTGCTGGAAAGAGCAGACCTCATATCTTTTACCGTCTTTTACAAATAAAGAGAAAATGGAAAACAGAGTTTTCTTTTTCCACCATTATTACAAACAGCCAATCATCTAAATTTCGTAACCAATGAATACGGATTTTTCGCGGGGTGGGGGTTTACTTCGAGGAAATGAAAATTTGTAATGTTCCAAACAACTTCATCACTTTTATGATAACATTTTCCCAAAAAAATAAAATAATAAGTCTTTCGATTTATCGCTTAAATAAGATAAATCTTGCATTATTTTTGAATGTCATTTTCACTTAAATTTCATTTCAAGAGTATTCATCCAGATGTACCGTAACAAACCCAAAGAATTCCTTGACTGTAAAACTTCATGTGCTCAACTTATATCAGTATTACTCTTCACACACACCTCAGATAACACGATAAACACACCTAAAGCATTCTATATAAAAATAAAACTTTAGACTAGTAAGGTAAAAGGCAATCTATTACTCCATTACTACGTTGTAATAGGTTTATTGAAACTGAAACCCCTTCCATCTCTTACGGATGACAGAAAGTAAATGAAGGGCTTTAGAGTGGAATCAACTCCAGAGATACTTACATTGATTGGAATGTAATAGGAATCGTTTCTCTAAACCTTTTTGTCTGGTACGTCGATCCATTTGGATATCATGGAAAAGGATTCATGATTGATTAAAGATAGGTCAGGAATATTGCACATACCTGCGCAACTTAGAGATTGAACTTTTACATAACTTTATAACAGAAGTCTTACTTGCCATATATACCGAACATTATAAATTAAGTGATTATGTTTTATCGACGTTCAAAACTAAAAAAAAAAAAAAATACTGAAAAATCATTTGAGTGATAACAGAAGCAAACGTGCGCGCCCGCACACGCACGCACGTATGCACATGCACACACACACACACACACACACACACACACACACACACATATATATATATATATATATATATATATATATATATATATATATATATATATATATATATATATATATATATATATATATATATATATATATATATATATATATATATATATATATATATATATATATATATATTAGTGTGAGGAGTCAGGAGTCAATCCATACTTAAAATCATCAATGAAGGGCAGAGGACACACAGATATACAAGCTGACTTTATTCCAACGTTTCGTAATTATCGGATTAATTACATCATCAGGGCTGTTAAAATATGAAAATAAAATTCTTTGTAAAATCATAAAAGCTAGAAATAAAGGCTAAAAGTTATTCATACAAAATTTTCACAAATGTACACAAACGTTAAAATTAGAGAACAAAAGTTTTAAAAATCATTACATTAAAATGAAGGTAACTGAATATACAGTAAACTAAAATTGAAAACCATCTGTGAAAGGGGTTACAGAACAAAAGATTAACGACCGACCTAGAGGAGTGACAGCTTTAAACTAAACATAAACATAAATAGAAAGAACACATATATATGAGTATATATATAAATTTCTGTTAATTTTACACACGTAACTTTTTGTATGTTTACATATACTAAGCTATAAACATAGTTTACTATCCAATTCACTATCCTCGAGAGGATTCGAACCGTTGCCTGTTCTAAAAACAAGGTTAGAAAAGTACTTAAACATCCAACTGATGTGAGTTACTTCCAAGATGTAGTGAACTAGATAATAAACGATCTTTGTGATTCAATATTTGCATATACATTACATACATACATACACACACACCCACAAACACACACACATACACACACACACACACACACACACACACATATATATATATATATATATATATATATATATATATATATATATATATATATATATATATATATATATATATATATATATATATATATATATATATATATACATATATATATATATATATATATATATATATATATATATATATATATATATATATATATATATATATATATATATATATATATATATATATATATATATGTGTGTGTGTGTGTATATGTATATGTATATGTATATGTATATGTATATGTATATGTATATATATATATATATATATATATATATATATATATATATATATATATATATATATATATATATATATATATATAATCAGTAAGCTACATACATCCTTTAATATCCAATTCGCTCTACCTCGGAAATAATATATTTTCATATATGTTACCAAAGGGGAATTTTTTTTTTTAGTTGACGATAAGTTCGTCGTCCCGTGGGCTCGAACCAACGAAGGACAAGAACTCAGGACTACAGTGGATGCCTTAATCCACACAGCCAGCAAGTGAGGTATAAGTGGATATCGGCTCCCATCTACAAATCCCCGTCGAACTCAGGTGTTTGTATTTAGAGACGATATCCACCCACCTCTGCCATGTTGACCGTGTAGTGCGTTTGTCCCACGCAGCCATATTATGACTTTTTATCACATCACCGTGATTCATATACAATCAGTAAGCTACAAACGTCCTTTAATATCCAATTCGCTCTACCTCGGAAATAATATATTTTCATATATGTTACCGAAGGGGAATTTTTTTTTTAGTTGATAATAAGTTCGTCTTCCCATGGGCTTGAACCAACGAAGGACAAGAACTCAGGACCACAGTGGACGCCTTAATCCACACGGCCAGCAAGTGAGGTATAAGTGGATATCGGCTCTGATCTACAAATGGACCAATTAGATGTATGAGAAAACGCCCTGTGGAGGAGGGTAGAAATAGCATTTAATTTAAAGTTAAAAAACATGAACTGCAAAAATTCATACCTAGTCCAGTAAAAGTTGTCTTTCGGAAAACACCTGTAATAAAGCCAGTGATATCCCTGGATATCATTGTATCAAGAAAGGGAAGTTTATTGTCAGTTTCTTTTTCCAAAGTGAATTTGATATTAGGTGTTCATGTCGGAATAAAACGAAGATACCGTCGACATATCACAGTGGGACAGTGCCATGCAAAGGTTACAGCAAGAATTATTGCCCCACTTGTCAGGTTCAAGGGCACTCTGCTCTATGGGCAAAATGCCCTAGTAAAACAAAACCACCCACCAATGCTTTGGCAGTTACAAATCCTAAAACTTTAGGCCCTCCAGCTGAAGGTCCTATATCTGTGGCACCTCCCTAAGGTAGCTACCCTGCCTGCCAGGTCATAGCATTCAATGACACGGGCACGCAAATCTCCCTAATAAGAGAAGATAAGGTCCCCTATGAGGCCACTATTGACAGACATAAACTTATTACAATTGAATGAAGATAATTCTCCCCATTGCCAAGGTAAGGGTCACAAGACCTCAAAGATAAAAAAATCTGCACTCTTGCAATAGCTACTCACCTTCATGGAAGCTATAACCTCCTCCTGGGACAGGAATTCTGGCCCCCTCCTAAGTTACAGAAATCCTAACCCCTCCACAACTAAATAAAAAACCAAGAGCCCTCAAAGATGTGCTTTAAACCCACTGCCAGTGCCACTTAAGTGCCCTGAGCATTGCCAGGCTCCAGCTGTCGAGCCCCTGACAAATCAAATTCCAGTGCCAGGCCCTGCCCCAGTGCCAGTGCTAAGGCAAACCCTGAATCTTCCTCCTGAAGATCCCAAACTTGACTTGAACCCTCTGCCAGTGCCACCTGAGTGTCCTGGATTGTGCCACCTTCCGCCCATCACGGACATCGAAGAAATTCATGATATGATTCCTGTGCCCAGGCTTGCCTTAGTGCCAGCACCAGAGCGTGCTATAGATCTTCCTCCGAGAGACCCCAGTATGGGTCACCTCTCCCGCTCCGGATTGGCACCGCTACCAGTGCCGATGCGAGAGCCAATCCACAATAAACTCGGGTCCCCTCCAGATTCCTCAGACTTCAGCGGAAGCTCACCCAAAGGCTCGGCCTCGCAACCTATTCCTGAGTTGGTCATTGTGACCTGCAAGCCTCATGCCTACCACAACCTCTTCCTCTCCTTCCCAGTCCTCCACAGACAAACCATGAATAAGGATTCTGCCATATTGCAATTGGCCAATGAATTCAAGGAACTGCGACGACTAATATTTGAACTTGTAACGAATGCCCCTACTTTGGCTACCAAAGCAACCAGAACAGGTGGCACTTCTTCGTCTCCTTCAGACTTGGTTCCACTGATTCCCCTACCAAGGAGGGCCACCAAAGAAAGGTCACGGCCACAGATAATTCCAGGTAGCCCAATAAGAGCTGTTGAACTCTCCTTGCACTAGTGCCCTCTTGCTCAGTGCCTCACCTTTGTCTTACAAAGAACTTTGGCACCTCTGTCCAGAGGAAGATGCCGGGTTTTTTGCCCTGTTTGGTCTTCTTTTAATTGTGTGACTTAACTTCTTGTAACATATCCTTCTACCACTATGATCATTTCTCTCTCTCTCTTTCCAATCTTCTAATTTGATGTTTCCCTGGTAATCTTGCCCCTTCGTGAACCCTTTGTATAAGCTTATAAAAGGCTCCTCATCTTAATTTGCTGCCCACTCTACCAGTGCAGAGTGCAATCGCCAGATTCCTTTGTAACCGTAAGTCCTTTGACTTTGTATTTAATGCCTACAAAGGGAGATGCTCCTGCCAGAGGGGTTGTTCCCTCTGGCTGACTTTTAATGCCCTATGGGGCTAAAGAATGAGCCTAGCCAGCTTTCACAGGCTAAGAAACATAATTCTGGTTTATAAATCATAACTTTTACTTACTCTTGCATCTGTCACTTATTTTCCTTTTAATTTAAATCCCGAGTCCGTAACTCGCAAATCCCATGTACTGTACACACTTGATTTTCCTTCATTGTACTTAGCTTCATGCTGCAAGGCTACAAGCACCGTGGCATCACCTAACCTAAGCCCATGAATACCTCATTGTAATGCCTCCTCAAGGCACCCTAACTGTCAAAGTAACCTTGTAAGTTAAGTGCATGTCTAACATAAGGTTTAATGCCATACTAATTCACTCATTTTCTCCAAGTTGTTGCTTACATTTAGGAATTATTATTTTGAAGAATTCTTTAATTTAGAATTTGCTGTAATGCTGCTTTAACATAATAACATGAGAGGTATACGAATTTCACTTGCAGCATAACGTAACTACGCAACGTCAACTTAAAAAATCAGTGAGCTGTATTTTTACATATAATTTAATTGCAGAATTTTTTATTGTTCTGAAATGTAATGTTACTGCAAAAGGGAAGTAGAGAGTTATCAGATTGTCCAGTTGGGTTCACTTAGTTGTTGACATTTCCACCCAATTCAAGGTGCAATTGTCAAATTTGTGGGGGAGATATAACGTGGATAATCTCTTTATAAGAAAATCCAACCTCCCAACTGATTTATAAACTAAATAAAGTACTTTTCATACTGATAACTAACTGAGGAAGGGCGTGAGAAACTCAGCCCCTACCTAACTTTCTCTCCATACTCCCCTTCTGGTACATCTTGACCTTTACAAAGAACTGGTGACTGCTTGAAATTGCCTCCTTTCAGGTAAAAGGCAAATGGAGATGAAGCCTGCTGAAAACCACTGGGAAAGTTGAGTTCCCCATAAAAGCTGGCGAATATGGGTTGCCAGAAGTCACCAGAATTTGGAAGGGCTTGACAGAAAACAAAGGTTGTGACTCCTAATTACAACCAAGTCTTAATCCCCGAGGGCTTAAACATGCCAGAACCCTACCGGTGGCAGACCGACACACATCCCCTTGTATGCACCTTATTGAGCTGACCCCCATGTAGTCATCTTTTGACCACCCAGTTACAATACCTGTGCATTCCCATTTAACTCATCCCTCCATCCCTGGTGAAATTCGATGATGCTCTCCATCGCTCAATTATAAGGTAAAATCCTGATTCGAGGTTCTTTCAAAGTCAAGTATCTTTAATCTTTCATTGTACTTTCATTTTCTTTTCTAAAGTGTGAGTTATAACAAACACCTGACTTACTTAGGTCAGTGTGAATTTAAAGCAAGCATATTGTAAAGGAATCCGGTTATTTTGGCACCACATGTGCAACCCTTGATTCGCCTGAAAAATTATTCTTGTGTAACCAGAGATTATCTAATTGCAGACAGTATTCCTAGCTGTGGAAACAACTGCTTGTCTTGTGCTTCTTGCAGTGGCCTTGCCACTGCAGTCAATTCTCCAATATCTCTTTCAAGAGGAGTATATTCATAGATTCTTCAATATTTGCACAAGCGCTGTAATATCTAACCACATGGCATACGCTTGTTGTACCTGCCTATCATTCCCCTATCTTTTTTTAACCAGTTATTTTAAACAAAATCATTACCCTATTAACATTTTTTACAAACAACTTAGAGAAATGTGGAGTAAGAGAGTTTCCTTGCCAGTGCTGACTGCCCAAAAATGAAATTTTATGTGAGCTTTCCCTTTCTACATGACGACCACTTCCGTAAGAAGTAAATTTCCCTAATTCAGAAAGAGTTTCCTGCTTTAAATGTTAAATTAATACCGAAGAATCCTCTAACCATTGGTTCATTTTTTACAGTCAAGGATCGTCTCAGGCCCCTCCTCACATCCAGTATTGTATATAAATACACTTGTCCGCGATGTAATCGCAGAACATATGTGGGATGCACGAGGAGGCTGTTGAGGGTACGAATTGACTGTCATAGAGGCTTAAGCTACCGTACAGGATGCAAGCTATCAAATCCAGAGGCCTCTAACATCAGAAACCAAGTTGTACGGTGCAAAACAAACATCAGAGATGAAGATTTTACGATAGTGGGGCGGGTCTCCAACCATCACGATTTAACTATCCTAGAGTGTATTATCATAAAGAGAACTGTTCCCTCGTTAAATACTCAATTGTTGTCTACTCAGTTATTTGTTGCTTAGCTTTTCCTTTAAGCTTATTTTCTGTATTCTGTCAGTATTATTCTTTCATTTCACTTGGTGGGTCTGTCTTGATTCCCTTGACCCATATCTTTTGTGATCCTTTTTTATATTTATTTATGTACCTAATTTTAAAGCTGCATTGCCATTTTTTGTGAATTTTAAATATTTGACTTTTTAAAAAAATTCTTTTGATACCGTGATTCTATCTGTGGTGAAAATTATTTTCTTTTTTACCCTTGAAAATGTGACATGTGTCATGAAACGTCGGCAATAAATTTGTAAGAATGGAGGTCTTCGTTTTCCTTGTTCCTTGAGGATGTATATATATATATATATATATATATATATATATATATATATATATATATATATATATATATATATACATACATACATACATACATACATACATACACACACACACACATATATATACATATATATATATATATATATATATATATATATATATATATATATATATATATATATATATATATATATATATATATATATATATATATAAATAGAGAGAGAGAGAGAGAGAGAGAGAGAGAG
This sequence comes from Macrobrachium rosenbergii, assembly GCA_039081455.1. Classification (NCBI taxonomy): domain Eukaryota; kingdom Metazoa; phylum Arthropoda; class Malacostraca; order Decapoda; family Palaemonidae; genus Macrobrachium; species Macrobrachium rosenbergii. Next base: position 61,289,995 of record JANJGK010000008.1, read on the forward strand.
AGAGAGAGAGAGAGAGAGAGAGAGAGAGAGAGAGAGAGAGAGAGAGAGAGACTTTGATAGATGGATATATAAGTAGATACTGAAGCATAATAATCACTAGTTTGCTTCTTTCTTTGGCGGTTCTTAAAGCTGGTATGTCATTCATGCATTCTAAGACTGCTCCCTTTCTCCCTTATAAATAAACAAGATGTCATCCACGTATCTTACCCATTTTACGATATTTAAGTTCCCTTTATTTACTTTGCGCTTGTCTTTCGTTTCTAACCATTCCATAAACATATTAGCTAGGATTGGTGAAAGACATGAACCCATGGCCACGCCATTTTTTTTTTATATATAATGGTTTTCGCCCCACTTGAACACATTAACGCTGAGGGCCGCTGACAACAATTTTATCAAAACGTCATGATGTAATTCATCAAGAAGGCTCGTGTTATGTTTTAAATGCCATTCAGATACTAAGCCCACCCATTTTCCCATTATGTTGGAAAGAAATTTCTCCAGCCTCCTCTCCGGTGTTCTCGTCGATGCCACGATCGGTCTTAGCAGGCACCGTTCCTCATGGATCTTGGGACTACTATAAATATATGGGATCTCTGGACTCTCCTCTGATTTTACTCTATGTTCTAATTCTTTTCTCATAGTTTTGTCGCGGATTTTTGTCAACGCTCCCCTTACTTTTTTTGTTAAAATTGCATTATACACTCCTAATGTCCGGTTTTTTGTTGCAAGCCTAGTGTGTTTTTATCGTTTAGCAATTGTTCTAACTTGTTCTCGTAATCTATAGCATCCATTGCTGCTGCCGCTCCCCCTTTGTCTGCCTTACAAAACTTTATGTCCTTGCATTTTCCTAATCCATAAAGGGCCTTATGTAACCTCTCCGGAAATACGAATCTGTTCAACCTAACCCCGGCCCACATGGCCCCCGTACAAAAAGTTGCTTCATCCCCATTTTTGTTCTTATCTAGTTCCCTTAAGCTTCTTCACATTTCAATGAAATCGTGCCTTTCGTTCCCCATGCAAAAATTAAGACCATATCCTAACACTAGCACTTCATCCCTACTTAGGAGTCTCGTGGAAATGTTCTTGACTAAATCAAAGTTCCCTTTTTTTAAACACCCCGACCTATCAAAAACGGCAACGAGTCTATTCTCGTATAGCTGAGAACTGCGGCGTGCACATACCCCTACATAACCTTCAATTCCTTTGAAAACGTGGTCTAAGCTGGTGCCTCCATATTTCTCCGTCAGTTCTCTTCTGATTTTTCTGCTTTTCATTATTAATTCTTCCAATTTGATCTTTTTCTTCCTTATGTCTTCCTTCATGATCTCTTCTACAAAAAAAGGAAACGGATGTTCATCGGTGTCTCTCTCTCGTATCTTGTTCAGCGATTTCGGTGCCACACAGTCTTGCTTTGCAATTCTTAAGGAACTGGATTCTTTTGTCTGGGAGAAAGGGAAGAACTACACAAGTTCCTAGAAAACATAAATAAACTAAATGAACACATCAATAGAAGAAGAGAAGGAGGGAGAAATCCCTTTCTTGGATGTCCTGGTAAAGAGGGAAGGGAAAAATTTAAAATTCAAGGTATGCAGGAAGAAGACACACACCAGTTCATGCATACATATGTTCTCCAGTTATGGGAAAGAAATAAAAATGAGAGTAATGACAGGGTTGGCCATTAGGGCTTATAGGATTTGCAGTCCTGAATTCTTAAATGAAGAGCTGGAATACCTGGGGGAGAGTTTTAAGAGATTAGGATACATTAAGTATTAGTGGGCACATATCAAGGTAAGAAAAACTATTCTGGGGAGAGGGAAATAGAAAAGGAACATTTGGTAGGGAAGAAAATAAATACAGTCCCGGACCACAACCCAACAACAACAGGAAGCTAGAAAATTTCAAATTGATAGGCAGCTACAAAAACACCATTAGGAATAAAATAGTTAGAAACAAAAAGTCAGTAGAGGGGGAAGGGATAAGAGTGGGGGTTATATTTGGCAGCTTGTCTAGACTGTTAAGATGGGTACTATGGCGAAACTAGCAAATCCTGTAAAAAGCAAAGCAAACAACAAATGCAGAACATAAGACATTATAATCAGATGTTGGCAGTTGCCAAACATTGTTGGGAAAATTATCATAAAATAGATTGGGAAAACATGAGTTTTCTGTACAGGAACACCAACAAAACAGCCAGACTGGTTGTAGAGAACACCTTCATAACATGCGCTAACAACACAGTGGCAGGGAACATGAAACGGCTTTGAAGACAGAAATATCAAGAAAAATTGTACACTCCACAGTTGCAAGGAAACAAAAGAAAAACGCAAGAGGACGCACGGAAAGGTACACCTGGATGAAGATGCTGGCGAGAAAGACCAAGGTCACGAGGGGGCGGTCACACACGAGGAGGAAGGCAATTATAGGATTAAAGTACCCATACAAAGATATAAATACAGCTGGACTACGCGTCTGGTCATTATATGGATACTTGATAATGAGGACTGTGTGTCCTAGAAAGCTTGTAACCTTTTCTGAATAAATACTCCATTAGATACCATCCAGTTTGAATGAGGTCCTGTTAGTATTTTACTAATGCACAGAATAATTCTGAATGTGATAAGTTAATATATATACATACATACATACATATATATATATATATATATATATATATATATATATATATATATATATATATATATATATATATATATATATATATATATATATATATATGGGTTGGTTAGCTAGTATAATATATATATATATATACATATATATATATATATATATATATATATATATATATATATATATATATATATATATATATACATACTAGCTAACCAACCCAGTGCTGCCCAGGAAAACTCGGAATGACAACTGATAAACAATCTCTCTCTCTCTCTCTCTCTCTCTCTCTCTCTCTCTCTCTCTCTCTCTCTCTCTCTCTCTCCTCCCTAACACTCCCTCTACTCTCTCACTTCCTCTGTCTCTCTCTCTCTCCTTTTCCTGTTAAGATAGTTGCTTCGGTTGTAATGCCCAATATTTTTTACATTCTATTTTTCACCCCTTCCCACCCTGCTTCCTATCAGGACTGAACTTGGACTTAAAGGGCATCGGGAGTGTCACCATTCATCTCAGCGACCTCGAAAACTATAGAATGGACGCTAATATCTGTCATTTTATGTTATTTTTACATGTCACCGCCTTCCCACCCCCGCCCACTTTGATGCCAGTGATGTCTTAACCCCACTACATTCTTTTCCAGATAGCAAGTCAAATGTATACCGAAATGAGGCATAATGAACCTACAGAGTTTATTTAGTTACTAA